>QANY01008646.1:38544-341515 GCA_003255025.1 Datisca glomerata
AAGTGAATATATATATATATATATTGATTGGAATTCATGGAGAATAATGTGAATTCTCTTTTGTAGTGCAGGTTGTTGAATACGTTGGTCTACAGTTAAGAAGTGTATTTCTTTTTGTAATAAATTGATCTGATTGGTCTTATTGTCAATTAGATGTCTGATGATACCTACTTCCTTTGTGTACGGTTTGGTAATGAATTCAAAGGAAATATCAACTGTATCAACCACTGTATGGATACCAGAGGTATCAATTCTGGTAATAGGCATAATGGAATTAAAGAAAGGATTGCCTAAGATAATACTTTGTGTCATATTCTTAATGAGCACAAATGAGGCTGGTATGCAAACTCCCTGTTTGCAGATAAGTGCTTCTGGTATTTTATATTGAATTCTCATAGAATTCCCACTGGCGCTTGTGAGAGATTGAGTGGTTGTATGAAAGTATTTTAAAGGGATTAATCCTTCATGAATACAGTTCATATCTGCACCACTATCTACTAAGACAATGGCGTCAGTTATGAGAAAATCAGGTTTGATTACTAAGGTAATCTTTGTATACCATTTCTGAAAAGTGACCTGGTTTAGAAGAAAAAGGTATGGATTATTTTCTTTCGTCTGATCTGGTGAGATCAGACAAGGCTGATCTGAGAAAGTCAAAGTTTGACTTTGACTTTGACCTGGCTGATCTGGTGAAGTCAAAGGTGGATATTGACTTTGACCTGACTGATCTGGTGAAGGCAGGTCTGGGAAGATTACAGGGGCTTTTCCTTTGGCTGTAGACTGTTTGAAGAGATTTAACTCATGAGAAAAGATTTGATGTGAAGTTTTAACTGTTGGATGTCAGATTTAATAATATTAATTTCTATTTTCAGATGAGAAATGGTTACGGGTTTATGAGGTATATACTCCTGTTGAATACGGTTTAATAATTCTTTCATACTATAATTTTCTACAGGTTTGATCTCAGGAGTGGAATATTCTTTGTAGCAAGTTTCTAAAAACTTGAGTTTCATTTCTGGATCAGTGATTTGATCAGCTGGGGCAAGAAGAGATCGTTGAGTATCAGTTAATACATTTAGACCTGGTCCTTTCAGATCTAAATCGTTCATCTCAACTATTGCCTTCCAATAATTGGTTTCTATTATGACATTGCAGTTCTTAGAGCTGCAGCAAGGTTGATCAGGTTGTTCAGAAGTGACAGAAGAATCAGATTCATATGCAGAAATATATGCAACGTCATCATCTGAATTAGTAGTGGAACTGTCTTCAGAGAGGCAGTTCAGAATCTTTTGTTTTGTTTCTTCATCGAGAGCTAACTCATGAAATTTTTTTTTGAACTTAGATCGGCATTTGTTGGCAAAGTGTCCAGTTAAGCCACACTTATAACAGATGGCTTTGACTTTGCTGTTATGAGACTTCTGATGTGGTTGGGGTCTATAATTGGATTCTTTATGTCTAAATTTCTTTTTGGAAAAGTATTTTTTATGCGGTTTAGGATGTTTTGAGGAAATCCTAGAAGGCTTGGAAGAAGAAGTGGTTGGATAATGGATTTTTATATCATAGGCAAATTGATCACAGAATTCACCTAATTCTTTTCTGTTGTCAAGATTCTGATTCTTCATCATATGTTGAAGTTTCATATCATTGCATAATCCTAGTCCTTCTTCTATTACTAGGGCAATGAGATGTCCATACGTATATTGATCATAAGGAATGTCCATTTGATCATGCTTATCACGTAGTTTTCTTCTTACTCTTTCAGCAAAAAGACTTGGGAGGTCATCAATGAACTTTGCCTTCCAGTGTTCATTGTTCGCATCACTTCTCTGCATGACTTTCATAAGAAAGACATCTTTATACCATCTGAAGTAAGTCAGAGAAGGGCATCTCAGGTTTTGGAGAAGTTCTCGGTGTCTATCAGTATTGACAATTCCTGGGCCAAGGAAATGGTGAATAATGGATTGGGCCAGGGTGTAATAAGCATCTTCAGTTATGGTATGAGTACCAGTAATTGGGTCAATATGTATTTTGAAAGAGTCTAAGATTTCTTAGCGTTAACTTTCAGTGAGACAATTGTCCCACCAGCCTTTCAGTATTCCTGTGAAACCGTTGACCAGGAATCTGCAGATCTGGTGATCTGTATTGTCATTCTGCTTACAAACAGAAGAATACATGATCATTTGATGAATGGTCTCGAAGACCTGATATTCTGTTTTACCATCTATGTTCCATTCGTAGATGGTTTTACCATGGCAAGATTTCTGAGAATGAAGAAAGTCTTCTTCATATAAGATATCTTGAGGAGTAGGTCTGGGATAATAATATCTACTTGGTCCAGTTAAAGCCGTACAAGTAGTAGGTCTTTTGGAATAGTTAGAAGATAGTTTATTGATGGAATCATCAAAATTCTTTTGAATATCTAAGATTTGAGAGAGGGAATGCTCAGGTTTTTCAGGATTAGATGGTTCATCCTGATTCATCACGTTTAACTGTCCTAAAGATGATTCAGGTGTGGTCTTATCAGGTGTAGAGATCTTTAAGTTTTTGATCTTATCCATAATGGTTTCCATGAAGTCTTCCTCCTTCTTACTAGATTTTAATTTAAAATTATGGACATCTAAAGGAGGTTTAAGAGTAACTGGTTCAATAGTTAATTTGGTTTTATCCATAGGAGGAGTTTTAGATTGGGTTTCTTGGATTTGAGAAACATGTTCCTCAATCCTAGTTAATTGTGTTCCTACAGTTTGAAGGAAGAGGTTGGTGTAATTGTTCTGTTTGGTTACAGGTACAATATCTTTTATCTTAACAATGTCCTGATGGTTGGTCTTATCTTGCACCTCAATATAGGGGTTAATGACCAATGGTTTTTGGTTACTTTGTCCTGGAGCCAGTTCTAAGGATAAAGGTGGTGGATGAATAGCATGGTAAGTTCTACCAGTGGTGGTTATCCAAGTTTTTTGTATATTGGTGAGAACTTGTAACTATTGGTCATCCTTAATTTTAATTCTTTGAGTGAGCTGGTAATACCATTCAGGAAAAGGCTGAAGGGATTGATTCTGTTCTAATTGGAAGTAGTACAGGTTCTTCAGATCTAAGAGCTGTTGAGGATTATGGTTGGTGAAATACCAATCTCGGAAATCCTTATATTTTGGTTGCATAAAATCCTGGTGAAGACTTTGTCTTAACATGCTATTGGGTGTAAAATCCATCTAAATGTTGAATTGCATGTCACTTGCGATAGGGCTCATAGGCCTTCTGTTTATGGTGGATTCATAAACACCATGAGGAATCTGATTTTCGCTGATGTGAATTCCTCTAATCTGATCCTCCGGGGGAAAAAATGATCAGATTCATCTGATCTAGAGGGTGCAGTGAAAGAGGCCCGAGAAGATTCGGGGAGATCCACCTGATAAGGGGGGTATAGTTTGGCGACTAAGGCTAGAAGGGCTTCTGGTCAGAGGCAGAGGTGGTCTTTGAAAATGAAAGTAGACATTGCCATCTTGAGATTGGATGACATCATCAAGAGATTGTCGGATGACAGGTCTGGTAAGGACAGCCTGAGGAATTTGCCAAGTGTTAGGAAAGGTGATGTCAGACCAGGGAATCATGCGAGGAACAGAAACTTGGCTGTTAAATAGATTAGTATCTATAATATATATATAAAGTCAATTATTTGTCTGTATATATTGCCTGGATGTGATGCTAAAAAGTTTTTCTTTCTCTGATAAGTTATTTTATTTAAATTCATTTCGAGAGATTAATATAATGTGGAGTTCAAACTATTCTTTTTTAGTAAATTTATTTTCTTTTTTGTGCATTTCATATGAAACTAAATGATCTTAGGATTATAGAAAACTATGCTAAAACATGTTATCCAGCGTGTGAGCAATTTGCTTAGTTTTCAAGAAAATCAAAATATAAGTTTAAATGAAATTTTTCTTCCACACATTAAGGAAACAAAACCATTAAGTATGGCCCATTGTTGAATTTTGTTAGTTACCTTTGACCAGATCTCTATAAATTTCAAAGTCACATAGAGCACTTTTGATTCCTTATTTGAACTTCCTCATTTTTCTGATATCCTTTTATGAGGAAGATCATGTTTCTTTCATTATATATGTATTTGATTTAATGTTTTCCCCTGTCACGATATTGTCTAATACATACTTTTTGTGGTAGCTATTTGAGAGGCATGTCGATAATCATTGTCAGTGAGATTTGTGCACATATTATAGGCTCTGACGCACTCTCACTTTGTCCAAAATCACCAAAAGTTTGAAAATGTGGTGGACTATCATAGGCTCTGACGCACTTTCACTTTGTCCAAAATCACTAAAAGTTTTCTATGGTAACTTTTTTATCTTTTCTCACTAAAAAGGCACATATCATCTAGACTTCACTAGCAGCTATTGTTTTTGTTGATCTTTGTTAGGAAACGAACCAAACATTTTTTTTTACTACATTATACGATGAACCAAGGCTTTTTTAACCAACCGGTAAGCATCTTGACTTTTTACTAGAGATGAATGAATAATACATATTCTTTCCCTGAACATGTTGCATCATAGCTTAGACTTTGGTATAAATTCTGGGTTTTTTTACTTGAAGAATAATGACCTAAATGAGCACATATTTCTAATGTGTTGTGATTTATGATAAGTTGTATAGAAATAGCTACTGGATTGATGTTAAAAGTCTGGGGGAGTGATTTGGTTGAAGCTGGGATGAATTTGGAGTTCGATTTGTATTTCTTACGTAAATAGGTAAATGGTTGTAAAGTGAAATTTATAGGTAAATGGCATTTCAATGCTGTAAATTTATAGGTAATGTATTTAATTCCATTAGGCTTTATTTGGTTTTGATTTTCTTATTTCTTTATTTGAATATTGGATAATTTTATCCTTTAGTACTGCAGCTTTTGAATGCCCAGTTTGTTTTATTTTTATTGTATAATACGATGATTTTCTCTATCATGACCAATTTCATCTACACCTGCTCATAACAAATAACTTTGGCCGTCTAATTTGATGCTTTAGAGGTTTCAATTATATGATTTTCCTGTCAATATTACTACATTTTTGCAATGAATTTGATTATGTACTATATACTTAACTAAGTATTATTTTGATCCATGGTTCTAGATTAAACTTAATGAAAATTAGAATGAGTTAGCGTATTGGATTTTATTAGTTGATGAAAATTTGATTTTGTACTATATACTATGGGTTGACTATTTTTCTATATATTTTCTGATAAAAAATTTGTTAATTTTAAAAGGGAAAACATCCTCTATTTCCCAAGCTTGCAATTAATTAAATAAATAATTTTTTTCTTTTCTTGAACTTTAGATGATGAGGATTCTCTATCATCTATTTACTTTTCGCGGTACCTAAGATGACGAAAATTCTCCATCATGTAAAATCTACGTGGAGTAACTTTAGATGACGGGGAATCTCTGCCATTTATTTGCTTTTCACGGTATCTACGATGACGGGGATTCTCCGTCATCTAAAGTCTACGTGGAGTAACTTTTGTCTACTTTTCGCGGTACCTACAATGACGGAGATTCTCCATCACCTATCTACTTTTCACGGTACCTACGATGATGGGGATTCACCGTCATTGTACACCATTATCATGATGGTTTTTTTAAATGACTAAAGATGACAGTCTGTTAGCCGTCAATATAGGGTTATAATTACAGGTTTTACCCATCATCTAACCCCATTTTTGTAGTAGTGAATTATAAAAAAATGAACCATAACATCACAAATCAACATCACTATCAAGTTGAAATATTTTATACCGTCATTGATATGCAACTTCAAGAGTTAATCAATCATTTCAATGAGGCAAATACAAAATTACTTCTTTGTATTGCATGTCTAAATCCAAGTGATGATTTCTCTACTTTTGATAAACAAAAACTAATTCGTCTAGCTTAGTTATATCCAAAAGATTTTTCTTCAGTGTTAGTCACAACACTTGAAGATCAACTTGAAAATTACATTATGGACATATGGTCTGTCATCAAATTCTCAAGATTAAAAGGGATTTATGAACTTGCATGAAAAATGTGTGAGACAAGAAAAGACAAAGTTTATCCACTCATGTACTTGTTGTTGACGTTGTCATTGATCCTACCGGTTGCAACTTCTTCGATGGAGAGGGTGTTTTCTACTATGAATATTATCAATAATCGTTTACTCAATCGTATGAGTGATCAATGGATGAACGTAACTTGATTTCATACATTGAGAAAGAGATATTTGATAGTATTGAAATGAGACAATTACGTGACGATTTCAAAATATGAAAACTCATCGAGGACAGTTATAAAAGTGGCAATGAACATTGAAAATAATTTCATTTTTTTAGACTTTTATTTTTATTAATATTTTGTTTTATATTATAAGCGTCCCTGCCCACTGATTGAAGTATCCCTCTGCAGTTGGACACCAATAGCGGAGAATCCACTTACCATTCTTATTGGATGTGTTATTCCCACTTATGCTTTTGTACTTTCCTGGTGTTCTCTTGACATTCTGTTAATTTTCTATTCAGAAAATATTTAATTACTTGAAAAAAACAACCATGGAAAATATAAATTTATTGAATACAGATTCTCTCCAGTTTTGAGAATAAGAGAGATATGTTCTCTGTGATTCGTCTGATTTGAAAACGGACGAACATAATTTTACAAAAGGAAAAGGAAAATGAAAAAGAATAAGAAAACCAAAAAAGTGTCAAATCATTCTTTTACCTCGCGTGTTGTGTTGAGTAAATCTTGAGCATCCATTATCAAAACGGACAACTTAAATTACACAAGCATAATGCCCTCCTGTTTTTTTCTTTTGTCAAGAAATAACTAGCAAAAAAAACTTATGATTCTCTCTATATAGAGTAGGGCAGAGAGCCAAAAATCTTATGATTCTCTCTAAAACCCATCGAAGCTAAATTATCAGCTATCAAATTCATCTCTCTATAGCCACATGAACAACATGAAGGCGACTAAAAAGGACTTAAAATGTAGAATATTAGCAATGACTGAATAACAACCCTTCCAAAGAGTCAGTACAAACCTCAATCTCATCGCAAGGGGGAGATTTGCTCCATTCTAAACCCCAGGGATCATAATGTCCTCATGTTGAGATCATAGTTAGTTAATTGGATGACGGTAAAACTACAGAGTACTATTCAGGTAATATAATTCTAAAATTAAACAGTTAAACATTCGACTGAAATTCGGTAAATAATACGCGATTCGTAAAAATTCAGATACAGATTTTAAACGTGTATTATACGTTTTCGATATAAAAGTTCGGTACCAAAAATATAGCTGTAGAATTTATAATTGTATATTAATATAACAACATATGATGAATATGACAATAAAAAATCAATCTAAAAATTCCTCAAACATACTCATAATGAATATTTAATTCATAATTTATTTTTAAAAATATCACAAGTACTTCAAAACTAAAATATATTGATAAATTAATAGTATTATTTTCATCAAAAATATCAGTCCAAAATAATATATTTTCATCTAAAATATATATATCAACTATAATATTTCAATCCGTAATTCAATAACAATTATAAACACATTTTAGCATAAGTTACTAAAAATAATTATTTATCTCATTTGTGGAAATGTGTATATATATGTGTTATTTATATTATGTAGGTGACTATCTATAATTTTATCAACATTATATTAAATCAATTAATTCATAAAAATAAAAAATAAGTAGAATAAATATAATTGGAGAGAACTAAAATACCAAATTATTGAGAAATGAATTCTAAATTTAAGTAAAAAGTAATCCATATTTACATGGTAAAAGACAACAAAAATTAGAGTATTTTTTTCTATTTTAAAAAGGATGAGAATTATAAAATAACTTAAAAAAGGCCATACTATGGTATAAATCATGTACAAAATATAAGATTAAATACCCTTTAGATCATGTAATGTTATAAGATTAAATGCCCTTTAGATCATGTAATGTGGGGCCAAAAAAGATGATCTAAGGGTTTGTTAATATACTATAAGGTATAAAGTATGTATATTGTAATAATTCCAAATAAAAAACAAACTGGTCTCCAGCTCTTCCACTTATTTTATATTCATTTTTAAAATTTTTTATGGTACAGGTGATGGGTAGTTGAAAGCACCATTGATCGTCTCTTGAGAACCCCACAAGAGATTATCAAAGAGCAGATTAAATTCATGTACGGTACGGTGTTTGTACCATAGCATCTCCTTCATCTTCTTCCCCAAATGTTTCTCTGCAACTCGAAACAAAACAATACCCACAATCCTTCCAGTCTCTATATCTGTATCACAATCCTAGCCATACAAGCCTCTCTCCTCTGAGAACAGAGAGAAAACAGAGAGGAGCGAATACACAGGAGTGAAACAACAGCAGAATGCGTAAAACAGGGGCAAACAGAGTATTTCCAACAGTGAAGAAGAAAACTTTTCTTTGTATTCAATTAATCACAGATTACATCATGTATATAATTAACCTTAATACAAGTATATATAGACATTACAGGCTTAACAATACGCGCTAACTAGACTACCAAACCAACTGAAAACAGCTAGGTTGGTTTGTCGACGTTGCATGGCAGTCTGCAGGATTGTCTGTACTCTCTCAGTTGCACAGTTAGCATGTGATGATGACTCATACTCTATCAACAGGGAAGGGTATTTGAATTTGGGCGTATAATTCGGCTGTATAATTTGAGTACCATATAAATATGGGAATTATACTTCCTGACCTAAAAACACGCGTATAAATCTATATCTTTGCGAAAAATACAGGAACGAAGAGTATTATACGAATTTGTACAGATTCGTGTATTATACGCGTATAGAACGCGTCTTCACCAACAGAGATTGAGATCATCCAAATTTACCATATTAAAACCCAATAATGGAAAGATAAGTCAGCTGTCTTTTTTCATTGACTTTTCGAGTGAAA
This sequence comes from Datisca glomerata, assembly GCA_003255025.1. Taxonomy (NCBI): domain Eukaryota; kingdom Viridiplantae; phylum Streptophyta; class Magnoliopsida; order Cucurbitales; family Datiscaceae; genus Datisca; species Datisca glomerata. The sequence continues at coordinate 47,541 of QANY01008646.1, forward strand.
GCAATAATGTATACATTGTATTGAAAGCCTAGAAAGGAAAGAATAAAAATAATAAATGGAAATGTAGAGCAAATGAATGTGATAAATTAGGAAGGAAACGTTTTAATTTTAGTAATTCCGCTAATCATTTTCCAAATCCCATGAATCTATCCTTCAGTTTTATTTCCTAATATTATGAATTCAAATAAGGAAACACAAAATATTGTGTTTACAAAAATACGTAAGTTTCCATATAAGATGAACTTGCCCCTGCTTATATATAGACGTACGTGCATGCAAACGCAATCATATCATTTTTTAAAACAACAATACCACAAAAGGTCAAGAGTTGAAAAATGGAAGCTCAAAAGATTTTGATCATATCATTAGCTTTCATGGCAGTCGTTGCTCCTTTTGTCTCTTCAGACACTGCCCCGTCTCTCCGCCGCAGTCTGCTGCATTCAAGTGAGCAAATTTTATTCTTTCTAATGCATGTCTTATACATTGCTAGCTAACTCAAAACTGTTGATTACGTTTCCATATCTTTTATTATGTCTTCTTTGTTTCAGAAGTCCAAGCTGATTGGTTCCTAGGAGACTGCATAGCTCGATGTGACGATCCCAAACACAAACTCACGACATCCGATTGCAGTCTCCTTTGTTCTAGTAAAGGGAAAGGAATAGGGGAGTGTATTGAGAAACGAGAAGGCTCCGGAGAACTTGCTTGTTGCTGTCTTAACTAAGCATGACATTGAAAATAGAACGATAGTAAGAGCTGGAACGCATAATAAAGCTGTCTACAATGTAACGTTGTTATTTTAGCAATGTCAGCATAAATAAACTCCACATTGAATTTATGATTTTTCTTAATTTTTATTTACCATTGGTCTTCTAGGCTCACAACATAATGAAAATTTGAAAAGAGATTCATTTTTTATGAGATGATCTTTTTATTATTTGCTCTGTCTAACATGTGAAAACAATTCTTGTGCTTATAGCACAATGATGAATGCATCTCTCTTTTTTATCAAATATTGAGTACGACTGTCTCACAAATATGTTAACTCATTAATTTGTGTTGTGTATAGAAATGGAATAAGATACTTTCATTAACCAACGATTATAAAAAAATATGAGATGATTACAACTTAATTGCAACAGAAACGATTACAGCAAATTTTATTTGATCTAATAAACAAATAAAATGGAAAAATGATTACAGCAAATTAAGAACGAAAAATACGATGTAGATCGAGCATTGCTCGAAAGCAATGTCTTAAAGACAATAATCGTCCTCCACATGGTACTTGGAGACTACGACGAATCGTCTTTGCGGGATACAACGATTTAAGCCAGAGTACAGCAACCGATTACTCTGACCCTCACAGAACTCCTTTGTATTTCTCTCAATATGCAGGATGCTTTTGTGTTCGTGTTTTCTTCTCTTAAAAAACGAAGCTAATAATGCATTATTCTATATATAACGTTTTTAGCTTGGAGAGCAAGCTAAACTTGAAGATAAACTAGAATCAGATTTATGATGATATTGTGATATAATTACAAATTCTATTTGAAGATATTTACTTCCTCTCCAAGTAAATCACTCTCCAAATAAATAAAAAAAATTATTCCAAAATAAATCTTTTGACATTACGTACCGAAACCGAACAGAACCGAGCCGAGCCGGCCGTCGCGTTAAGGGAGGACCATGTGCCATCTAGGTTCTCTCTTCTCCACAAAATGTGGGGTGCCCCTTAGGACTAAGCCCAAGGCATGAATGTTAAGTTTATAAACTCAACATTCTATCCTTGAGTTTCCAATGTGGGATAAATTCCCACTCTATTTTACATCACACACTTTCATTAAATTTTCAATCTTTCTTTAATTTTTCTTCTCTTCTTCTTTTCTCTCCAACAATTTGATCTAGCAAACTCAGTATAAATAAAACCAGAGGTAAACAGAGAGGTTGAAGAAGACGAGTGAAACTTCTATGTATTATTCACAATACTTTCGTAAGATACAGATTATACAAGAGTGAAGATATAGGCTTCTTCGAAAGTTAACAATTGGTTCTAACATTTAACAATCTAACTAAATGCATGAATGATAACAGACTTGAGCTAACCAATTGTGCTCGAGCTAACCAATTGTGCTAGAGCTAACCATCTGCCAAATTGTTAGTGTATCGACTATCTTCTTCCTTACCAGTTATGATCGGTGTTTGTTCTCTCTAAAAGTTCAAGAAGATTGTAGATAAATTTTGTCTGAATTTTGGAAGAGAATATTGTCTTGTATAACTTGCCAACTCGAAGAGGCACAATTATATTCAACACGCCCGCACGCGCGCGTACACACATGTAGCAACAATTATTTCTTTTCAAAATGGTAGATAAAATGGTTATGGATTTTAAAAAGAATGATGAAAGGATGATGCAACCATTCATGAGAAAATTTGAAATGAAATTCAGAACAAAGCCAATAGTGGAGTTCCTGCAGAAGGATCTCCAGATCTCCAGTCCAGTCTGTATCACTGAATGTTTGGGGATGAAGTTGTCCAGGTCTAAAGTGAATTCCATGTTGAAGTGTACCCAACAGATACCTAAGAATCTGTTTGACAGCTGCATAATGTGCTGAGGTAGGAGCATGCATATACTGTCATGCTTTATTTATAGCATATGTGATATTTGGCCTAGTTTTTATTTTGCTATACTTTATTTATAGCAAATAATTCTTCTATGTTTTTATTTTGACAAAAGGATACTCAATAATTCTCATTAGAAATCTCATGGAGTACAAAGGGAATAACCCACTCGGGAGGGGGAAAAGTAAGTGAACAGCTATAAGAAGATTTAATAGCATGAGCAGCAATTTCCTTAGCTACACGGCTGATACAAGGCTTAACAAGAAAGAATTTAACTTCAGAGAAATTATTCGAAATTCTTACATTAGATTGATAGGTATTATCATAACCATAAGCATGGTATTCCAGCAAACTCCGCATGCCCGCACAAGGAGACTCCACTTCAATATTTAGCCAGAATTTTGACAAGCAATGTTAGAGCCCTTCTATCAAAGCCATTCCAATAGCTTCTGATATGGGATCTGACAGTGCCGAAACCCAACCACCCGCAAGATATTCTGTAGACGATCCGCGGCAGACCCAGCCAGCAGCAAATCCAGACGAGAGTGTAGACCGAGGATACATCTATACATCTTCTATGTTTACTTATCGAATATCTATCATGTCTACCTTCTCATTCGTTGATTTAGATAGCTAAACAATAAGGAGTGGGGGCTGGGGGTGTGCGAAGCGCAAAAAAGATTAAACCCACCAAGCCCTTGCCCTTCAACATCGGAGTGCTCAAGCGGCACCATTCTCATACCCAGCATTTTTACGCTCGAATTGCAATGATTTTTTATATAAAAAAATAATTGCATTATATTTATTACTAGTTAAACACACATGATGCACGGTTTTATATATAAATTATATATATATATGATATTTATAAATACATTAAATATATAAGTGCAGACATTTTTTTTTGTTAAGCAAACTTTTTTTTCTGGTCAATCAAACATTTTATGTTTCTCTCATAAGCAAAAATATCTATAAAATATTGATATTTTAGAATGGCAAAATACAGTAAGCAAACCGACCGTAAAATTTACTGACCTTCGGCCTTCAAGACAAAATAAACATTTCTGCTACAATGAGAAAATGAGAAGGGAAAAGCAACCAATTAAAGAGTGTGACACATATGATGTTAAATATCTATTGAATTTATTGAATTACTCCACAGAAAAAATTGGATATTGAAATATTTTTTTCCCATTCACTCGGGTATGTCTACCTTCTTCTTTTCCCTTTGAGTTACTCCGAGGGTATTAAGAAGCAAGAATACAACACAAAAATAATAAAATGTATTAAGGTGCAAGATTAAGAACATACACAAACAGTGTTTATTGACAACAATTAAATAGTGCCCCCTCTCACTATTTAATGTTGAAGAAAAAAGAAGAATAAAAAAATTTTCTTTTCAAAACAAGTTTGCTCTCAAATAGTTAAGAGTTGAAAAACTAGTTCTGAGAAACAAATCAGAGAATATTATCTATTTATAGTCAAGTAAAGTAGAGTTCACCGGAAACTCATCACTTACCTGAACTATTCTATTATACAAAAGTAAAAACATTTTACATTTATACTTTTATCTACTTTTGACTAGATATAATAACAAGTATAAATAGTTGCCTTATTTTTTGGCAATTAGTACAATTATCACAAAATAAAAAACTACAAACAACTTTGATAATTGCTATCTTGGTCTTCATGTCTTGGTCGTTGCTTCGTTTGGTGAGGCACTGTTATTGATCTTGAAAACTATTATCTTGAGCTTTTCTCTTTCTAATTATTGAGAAGGCATTGTGATTTTGAAGATTATTATGACATTTACCTTGTGTTTTGGTGTCATCAAAATATATCTTCAAAACTTACACAAACAATGTTTATTAGAAATAATTAAATAGTTCTGCCACTCACTATTAAATGTTGAAGATAAAAGAAGAAAAAAGATTTACAAAAGAGGAGAAGAAGAAATCTTTATTTTCAAAACAAGTTTTGCTCTAAAATAGTTAAGAGTTAAAAACCGAGAAACAAATGGGAAAATGTTAGTTATTTATAGTCAAGTAAGAATATATAAGATTTATTAGTAATTAATTAAGTTTTGGCTTAAGTATATTCCCCCCACCCCCCCTTTTTGTTTAGGCTTTTATACGTTTTAGACAAAGTGCTACAATTTAATGATATATGTTAGATGATATTGTAAAATATATTACTAATTATTACTCTTTAGTATCTTTTTGTTAATTTTTGTTAGTGTGCCCAAGCTTTAGTTGTCTAGTATTTATGTTCTTTTTTTTTATTTTTTAGTTAAGGTTGATTGAATAATATCAAGAATCGTCCTTTCTTCTCCAAGATTCTTCTTCTCTCTTATTCTCTTCTTCCTTGTTCTTCACCTTACATCAGTAACACTCTTCAGTTACTGATCTTCTTCCTTATTATTTCTATCAAAGCTTAATCTTCTGCATGGTATTAGAGCTATAGACATATGTCATATGGCTGATCAACCTTCACCTACCTTTCTTTTATCGAACATTTGCAATAGGGTTTCTATCAGATTGGTCTCCAGTAACTTTGTTCTCTGGAGATATCAAGTGACTGCAATTCTAAAAAATCATTCTCTTTTTAGGTAGGTTCCTCAAGCTGTCCCTCCAAGTTTCTTGTTACTGACAAAAGGAGAAACCACGAAAAATTCAACCCCAAATACCAATCTTGGATTGCAAATGATCAGGCTTTACTAACCCTGATCAATGCCATTCTCTATCAAACTGCATTATCATATGTTCTAGGTTGCAACACCTCTCAAGAGGGCTGGCAATCTTGAAAGAAGATATTCCTCATTAACGGAATCAAATATATTGCAATTGAAGTCAGATTTACAATATGTTATCAAGAAGAGTAGTGAATCTATAGATGCCTATGTTCAAAGGATCAAAGAAGCTCGAGATAAACTTGTTGTTGTATCTGTCCAGATTGAAGATGAAGATATCCTTCTGTACACCCTCAATGGCTTACAAACCGAATATGCAGCTTTTAAGACCTCAATTAAGACTAGGTCTGAAGTTCTTCATCGTGAAGAACTCCAAGTGCTTCTCAAGGCTGAGCAGCAGTCCATATCAGAACAAAATAAGAGACAAGATTTGCAAATGTATACCATGGCAATGATTGCAAACCAATTTAGAGGAGGTACTTCAAATAGAGGTTGCGGAAACAAGTTTTTCAATCAATACAGAGGTGGTGGAAATCAGAATTCTGTAAGAAACTCTGGTAGAGGAAGAGGTATCCCCTTCTCTGGCCAAGTTAATTCTTTCTCAGGACCAGGCAATTCCTTTTCTAGCCAAAGAAATTTTTCTTGACAGAACACCACTAATACCTCAAGACCCTTATGTCAGATATGCAATAGACTAGATCATACTACTATTGACCGTTTTCATCAATTGGACTATGCTTTCCAAGGAAGGCATCCTGCTGCCAAGCTTGCTGCTATGTCAGCCTCCTAATTCAATACTTCAAATTCAAAAAACCTACTTCTTAGCTATCAGATACAGGCTGTAATGCCCATCTGACTTCAGAATTATAAAACGTGTTTCTTTCTGAGGAAAATAATGGAGAATACTCATTGGTTGTAGGTAATGGACAACCTCTCAATATCTCTCATTTAGGTTGTAGTCTTCTTCCTTCCCAGTCTTATACATTTTCTCTTAAAAACATTCATTGTGTTCCAAAAATTGTTGCAAATCTCTTATCTTTTCACAAGTGTTGTTTAGATAATAATTGCACTTTCACCTTTGATTTTGATCACTTCTTTGTTTAGTTAAGGTTGATTGAATAATATCAAGAATCAACCTTTCTTCAAGATTCTTATTCTCTCTTATTCTCTTCTTCCCTGTTTTTCACCTTACATCAGTAACACTCTTCAGTTACTGATCTTCTTCCTTACTGTTTTTATCAAAGCTTAATCTTCTACAAAATAAAATCTTATTTTTTGTAGTGTGAAGTCGTAAGTTTGAGTTATAGCGTTGATAAATGATCCCTTAGCACAAGTAGCAAGACATAAAAGAGTAGAAGGCTGGTAAGTGGGGCGGTGCCATTTTAGAGTCTGTTAAGATACAACAAACTCTTACCACGTTGCACACACTGGTTCTGCATGGAAGCTTAACTATTTGTGCTTCATTGAGAAACCAAGAAAGATATGTGATATTTATATAGCTCTTAGTATACTTGTCCAAGATTGATCTATCAAAATTGACTTACTACAAGACTGAGAGAGAGAAAGGATGAATTTTAGAAGATTTTCTTAGTTGTTTAGTCTTGGTTCTTGGTTTAGAATTCAACTGGATGTAGGCTTATCTTAGTCGAACTAGTATAAACCGTGTGTTATCTTATTCCCTTCTCTCCATTGGTATCCATGTTTGGTGCATTTTGTGTTCTATTGATTTAGTTGATTATTGAGAGTTCCCCTTAATAGGGATTTGAGTGTGTGTGAGAGTGTTCTTGAGTTGGATTAGGCTCTTCTCAGTGTAACACATAGTATTCTTAAATCCTCATAGAATGTGTGACTTTGACACAAAAAGATACTAGTGAGATCAATTTTATTTCCTTTTTTGAAGAGTTAATTTAGACCGTCAAAGTTATAAATAAATTTTTAATTGACCAAGTGATGTGTTAATAATTCATACATTAGTATTTTATGATTGATACATTACCAAGCTCTATTTAAAAATTGGGATTACTGAGTCAATTAAAATTTGATATAAATCTTGATAAATGCATATTTACTATTATTTGTCTAAAATATAGTAGACTATAATTTGAGGATTATAATAACTCGAACTCATTCTCTTAAAAATAGGTGAAAGAACTCAAACAACTAGATCAACCCCACTTGTCGATCTATTTGATACATCTTACGAAAGAGTTTTTTAGCAGCTTGAAATTAGCAATTATTTAAGACCTAATGAACTTTATTAAAAATAAAGTTGCCTAGAAAAAATTTTGTTTGTTATGGTATATAAATAATATCAATCATATATATGGTAGCTAAAATTATCAATACATATATAGTATCAAATCTAAGAAAAAAACGGATCTACAGTACTTCAAAAAATATAGAAGATTCCATTAAGACGAACTTGCCCCTACTTATATATAAACATATGTGCATGCAAACACAATCATATAATTTTTTAAAACAATACTACAAAAGTCGAGAGTTCAAAAATGGAAGCTCAAAAGATTTTCATCATATCATTAGCTTTCATGGCAGTTGTTGCTCCTTTTATCTCTTCAGACACTGCCCCCTTCTGCTCTCAATCGGATCCTGCTCCATTCGAGTGAGCAAATTTTATTCTTTGTAATGCTTGGTTAAGACGAATCAATTATTTTTTACTATCTTGGCGAATCTGCATTTTACAGAATTATATAGATAAAACAATGTTCATTATGTTTTAAAATCTTATATCATGATGTTTTTTTGTCAGAAGAGCAAATGAAGGATTGGGTACTAACCAGCTACATAAAACAATGTTCATCTACATATAAGACTCCTCAGTGCAATGTCGCACTACAACAAAAAACATTAATGATGGCGTTTAGTTATAGCGGTTTATCTTAAAATGTTTTGATATGTCTAATTTAAGCGGTCTTTGAAAATTTTTTATTGTTTGGAGAAGGGCTCGAAACTCAAATTTTCCTCTTTTTCTTGTACTCCATTCGCGTCTCATCTCTCTCTCTCTCCCTCCATCCCTCCATAATTGGCTTCAACCTCTCTCTACCATTTTTCTCTCTCTCCCTCCATCCCTCCATAATTGGCTTCAACCTCTCTCTACCATTTTCCTATCTACACCCTGTCTACGTTGTTTGCATCTCCCCCATGCCTTCGTGCTATTTCTGTCAGTGCCTAGGGTTTATTGAGTAGCTCATATACTCTCAAATCAACTTGTGGCTTGATTTTTCAGGATACTCTAGTTGTGTTTCATGGGCTAGGGCTTGGAGAGAGCTCGATTTTTAAGCGTAGTTTCACTAGATTGGAGTTCTCCACCAGATTTGGGGATATAAGTGGGGAATTATAATTTTTTTACTTCGATGTCAAATCTGTGAACCTTTCTCTCGAGGTCTACCTTTGTGTGGTCCTACTGATGCAAACTCTTCTCTTTGTCATTTCAGGTAAACTCTTCTTCTAATATCTTAGCCTTCATTCTGTTGTCTGAAAAATTTCTTTTAAATATGTGCCTTAATGTTTATGATGTTGGGTGGGGTTTGGTTTTGTGATTTGATGCTTGTTTTGTTGAGGTCAAGTAAATATAACTTGAGTTTTCATTGGGGACAAACAAAAGTCTGAAGTCTTTCAGTTTGTTGAAGTCAAGTAAACAGAAATTACAGTGACTTTTATCATCTAAGATAATAAAATTTTCTCAACCTCTAGGTTTGACTCTCTTTCGCATGGTGTTCTCCTATGTTATTTTGTTAATTTGATCATCTCATGTGATGGAGTATTGCAGGTCAAAGAAACTTACAAAAGGAAAGTATGAGAAGTCTATCCTAACCTATTCCTAGTTTCTTAAAGGCATCAAGCAGAGTCTAGGTTCAAATTGAGTTTCCTCAAACTTATCAAAATGCACCCATGATAAATTTAGAATTTAACTCAAAATCACAACACCGCCACAAGAAGCTCCAAACCTAGGTGAGTAAATTATCATTTCCCCATCTAATTAAATACATTGAGCTTACTTGATTTGAAAAATAATTATTAGTAAGTTTCTATTTAAAGTTTGAGTTAATAGTTGTAGGGGTATTAGTACACTTTTATGTTCATGTCCTCTTTTGATTCGAGAGATTAAGATAACGTGGAGTTCAAATTGTTCTTTTTGAGTAAAGTTATTTTCTTTTTTGTGCATTTCATATGCAACTAAATGATCTCAGGATTATAGAAAACTATGCTAAAACATGTTATCCAGCGTGTGAGCAATTTGCTTAGTTTTCAATAAAATGAAAATATAAGTTTAAATGAAATTTTTCTTCCACACATTGAGGAAACAAAACCATTATGTATGGCCCGTTGCTGAATTTCGTTAATTACCTTTGACCCGATCTCTATAAATTTCAAAGTCACATGGAGCTCTTTTAATTCCTTATTTGAACTTCCTCATTTTTTTATATCCTTTTATGAGGAAGATCATGTTTCTTTCATTATAAATGTGCTTGATTTAATGTGTTCCCCTGTCACGATATTGTCTAATACATACTTTTTGTGGTAGCTATTTGAGAGGCATGTCGATAATCCAAAATCACCAAAAGTGTCTCATATTACTATCACTGGTAATTGCGTTTGAAAATGTGGTGGACTATCATAGGCTATGACGCACTCTCACTTTGTCCAAAATCACCAAAAGTTTTCTATAGTAACTTTTTTTATCTTTTCTCACTAGAAAGGCACATATCATCTAGACTTCACTAGCAGCAATTGTTTTTGTTGATCTTTGTTAGGGAACGAACCAAACATTTGTTTTTACTACATTATACGGTGAACCAAGGCTTTTTCAACCAACCGGTAATCATCTTGACTTTTTACTAGAGATGCATGAATAATACATATTCTTTCCCTGAACATGTTGCATCATAGCTTAGACTTTGGTATAAATTCTGGTTTTTTTACTTAAAGAATAATGACCTAAATGAGCACATATTTCTAATGTTTTGTAATTTATGATAAGTTGTATAGAAATTGCTACTGGATTGATGTTTAAAGTCTGAGGGAGTGATTTGGTTGAAGCTGGGATGAGCACATATTTGGTTTTGATTTTCTTATTCCTTTATTTGAATATTGGATAATTTTATCCTTTGGTACTGAAGCTTTTGAATGCCCAGTTTGAGTGTAACATTATTTTTCTCATAGATGAGTGTTGAGTGTTGATTTGTTCTTGTACATCAGGTTTATTAATCATTAATTTTTGTATGTTATTAATCATTAATAATTATTTTCCACAATTTATTTTCCTTTAGTCATATTATATTGAATAGTACAGTTTTCCACACTATTTTTTAGATTCAATTTATATAAATGAATTTCTTATTTTTCTAGATTGTTTAAAAATACGCAATTAGAATTATACTTCAAAATTAAGTCAACAGAAGCAAGCTTAAGTAACAAAAAAAACTTAGAATAACAAGATGTTGCACATCATATAGCATAAAAATGCTATGAAAAGTCTTTGACAGCGTTTAAAAAATACTATGCTAAGTTTTTACTATTGGTTTATAAATGCTATCATTTATCTACCATAGCGTTGAAAAATGCTATGGTAGGTCTATCATAGCATTGGATACCATAGCATTGGATAAACGCAATGGTAGGTCTGCCAAGCGTTGAAAAAATGTTACGGTAGATCTTTAATAGCATTGAAAAAACGCTATAAAAATGTTTTGATTGCGTTATTCATAGTAGCGAAAAAAAGCTATAGTAGGGTCGGATTTTTAATAATGTTGACATACATAACATTTAGAAAAATACTATGAAAATTTATGATAGCGTTTTTTGACCGCTATGGTAATGTTTTTCGTTGTATTGTCAATGTTATATTAGAAAACTACGTGTGGGGAGTGTATTGAGAAATGACCAGGCTCTGGCGAATATGTTTGTTGTTGTAGTATGAAACCTCACAAATATATACACCACAATTATGAGAAAAAGAAAAAAGAAAAAGAAAAACTGACTACTAATAATTCATCATTAATGGACTCTATTTTGACCGAAAATTTCAACCGTATAGATATTTGTTTCCCTCGCTAAATGCGGGCGTCCTTCTGATTGGGGGATCCATAGTAGTGGCATTGCATGTGTTTCTCCCCTTCGACTGGAGCTCCTCACGACTTAAATGTCTACAAAACTCCAACAAAGAACCTAGAGGATAAGAGACAAGGGGTGGTTGTCTCGCCTAAAGGACATTCGATGCCTAAGTCAGTATTTAGTCGATATTCTGGCATAGATGTATTAATCCCTAAGTTTTTTTATGGGAGGAAGTTGGTCAAGGAAGCCTCTCGAAGGCGTGCTGGAAAAGCTTTGCGAGACATGATGTCTGCCTTGACTGTCCTCGATTGAACAAAAGGGGATTAATGGTTGATGTGCTTACGAGATGATATTTCAGAGGTTGATCTGACATTCTGCCAGGCGATTGGGCCTGTTGAACATTACTTTCGGCGGACAATGATGACTTTACACTCAAGATTAACTGAGCTCTATTTGTGAACATTATCCATGCTCTTTCATGTGCCCGGCTATGTGCGTCCTGAGTTCCATAGAGACCGACCAGACGAGGTAGGTCCTACTCCTTCCCTGACGTCGGAGAGTATCCTAATGCGACGTGACACGTGTCATTGCGTCATTGATGGTTGAAAAAACACTAATAACAAACTCAAAGGATGATTTAAAAGTTATAAAATAATTAATGAATAAAGTTATCTAAAAATAATTCTCATTATTCTCATCTCACTTTTTATATATCAAAAGTTGAAGATATAAAAGTGTATCTTATAAATTAATATTTATTGGTCCTAAATGTTAAAAGTATCTCGTAAGTTAAAAATAGAGACTACCAGAGAACAAAAAAAGAATTTATCAACCCATTATGAACAGTAATCATATCAAATTTAAATATGAGATTCTCGGCAATTGAGAGTTTCTGCAGCTTGCCCAATATGAACAGTAATCATATCAAATTTAAATAGTATTTATGAGCTGAATTGAGGTGAAACGCACACAATCTCACAGTAGTTCAGTACATCCTAAAAGAATGTGATCTGATCTCACAGTCTAGATGTGCCAAACTTCGCTATATGATTCAGTAATTATGATTGCTAAATTCTTTTTAATCAATTTTAATGGTGGAAGTTATTATTGAAATATTACAACCTTTTATAGAAATGTACACTTGAGGAAACTTAAAATAAATAGGGATCGGTCATTCTTCTTCCTATAAGAGAATACTGTATTACTAAGGGATAGAATGAGAAACACAATTCCCTAAACAATCATCAGCAAATTGTTCGATGATCAAGGAATCATGTGTCGATGTATGTTTATATTCTATCAATATGAATTGAATGTGAAAGCTATGAAATTCTAAGATTTGGTAATTAAGTATTGCATTATAGAATTGTAATTAACTGTTAAAATGCTTACATGTTGTATCAGAGGTTAGTTGAAGAATTTATTATTTTTTCATTCAAACGATGATGATGATGAAATCGGATTTCAACTTATGATTTTTGATAGTTTGTCAACTGCCAAAGTTTCTGTGGTTTTTTGTTAAATCTCATGAAACCGCAATACTGGATTTTAAGTATCATTCTATGACTTGATGAATTGAAAGGCATGATAGCTGTTCAAACTCTACAATTTGGTTGAAGATATTGTTTGTCGAACAAATTCAAATTTTTTTTAATTTTCGCTGCACTTTTGAGAGGACCCATTTTACTTTTGATAATGGTAAGTTGATAAATTGCACAATGCATGTTGAGTAATATAAATTGTACTGTGACAATTTGTTTGCAATTGTTACTGGTAATCGGCACAAATTAATTTATGACTTTTTGTCGGTATGAAGTTCTGATTTCTTGATTTCTTGGTAATGACAAATGCCAAGTATCTTTGCATGTGATCTGCATGATCGATTTCAATTGAAATGCATTGTATCTTTCCTGATTTGCTATTGGGTCAAATTGGACTATGACATAAAAATTTATGAAGTACTGATGTCTATGCAATTGGTTCTACACCATTTTCAACATACTTGTATTATGCCATTTGTGAGAGTTAAGAATTATGAAATTGCATTGAAAATATGCCGATTTAGTAGTTTGCAATAACCGCTTAAACTCAGGGCTGTGCAATTCAGTTGTTTTACGAATTGAAATTGTATCAAGTTTTGTTCTGCTGCATTTTGGACATAGGATTTACCAATTGTTTTTGTTCCGATGCAATTGTTAATTCCATGATTGTTGCAATTGATAGTTTCTATCTGGAGTCTCATAAAATACAAATTCATATTTTGATGGCAATTGGGTAGTTTCCGTCTTAAGTTCAATGAAACACCTATTCCGATATGGATGACTATTCAGTTTAATCATTTTAAGTCATTTGTTTTATTTTTTGACTTAATTCTCATTTTAATTTTATGGAAATTCGGTTATTATGCTCAGTAAAACTGCATTATGGCTGTTGGTTTGAAAACTACCAACTAGTTTTTTGATGGGCTACTCCATTGTTTGGCTTCATGATTAGAGGCTTTTGCGAAGACTGAAATTATGATAAGTGGTTAAATGTTGATTTGCTTTCCCTGTGAAAGTTTTCAAGACTTGCTCAATTGCTGATTCAAACATCTTTTGCATGAAATTGTGAAAGTTTTGAATATTTTGATTGCATGTGAATTGCAATTTCGTTTTTATTGATTGAATTGAATTGTTGTTTTTTTATTTCGATGAAGGAAAAAAGATCATGCCTTATGCTTTTCTTTTCATGTTCAAAGTATGTTTATTTGAGCACTTAGGATGTTAATTTATAATAAAATTGATTGATTATAATGATGATAGCTTCTAAGATACTAGTGTTGGCAAAGTAGCTTCCCATTTTGGAGTAATATTATCATAAATTGAAGATTCATATTAAGTGAATTTGTCAGTCACCAAAGTGGCAAACTAGAAAGTTTTATGGATTACATTTATGTAAATATTTTCAATTGCCTATGAGTTTGATGCTTGTTGATGAAAAATGACATGATAATATGTTTAAATGTTTTATCATGGGCATATTGAAGTTCATTTTTCATGGATATTTAAGAATCATCCAAAGGTAGATTAATTATTCATGTGAAAATGAACATTTTTGTGATAATTAGTATACTCTAATTGACTTAGTTATATATCTAAAGATAACAAGTATGTCGAGTGAAAGTATACATAGTTATCAAATTAAGTAAATTATACTTGCATCATTATAATTAATGGTATGTTGTAGTATCATTCAAAGGGTATCTTCGACTTACATTTATTACTTTGAACTTGAAGAAGATAATTATGTTATAGTTTACAACTCAAAGCATTAATGGTAGAACTTTTACGAAATTTTCAAGTATCTACTCACGTTTCTCTTCGTTCACTTGTTTCTTTAGTCCCTATTTTAATGATTTTTCTCATAATTGGTGTAAACAAATTCAATTTCACCTAAGTTTTCTGACCTTAAACTTAACACTTCAAGTTGAGAAACCCGTTGCTATTACTGAGTATAGCAGTGCTGATGAAAGATATTTCCACAATCTTGGGAAAAAGATGGAACAAATTAAGCTTAATGTTCATGTAAATGACTGTAAGTGCGTTCCTAAACTGATGATAAATCATTTACTGGAACATTAATGCCTTGCTTTACAATTATGAAATTTGATAGTTCTCACAGCAAGCATGAGTATATTCTTGAAATGATAAATCTAGCAACAAAGCTTAAGTTCTCAAGAATCAATATGGATGGACATTTTCTAGTACAGTTTATTATTAATTCTTTGTCTCCTACTCAGTATGGTCCATTTCAAATGAACAACAACACACACTAAAGACAAGTGGTCTATCAATAAATTGGCCAATTGTTAGTTTAGGAGGAACAAAGACTCAAGAAATGAGGGATTCATTATGTTCATCTCTGATCAAGGAGCTAGAAGAAAAGTTGGAGCCTGAATGAGCATAAAGAAAAACTACACAAGCTTCTGACAATGATATCTGAAGTTTAATGATACCATGACTTCTTTTAAATCAAAAGAAAACACTATGTTCAGTATATATATCTTAAGATCAGTGGGAGAAAAACTATGTTTATAGTTTGTATGTTCGTGAAATTTGCTTGCTAATAATGATCATCTTGGTATTTTATAGGATACCAATAAATTTCTCTCTAATACTTTTGAAATGAAAGATTTTGAGAGCCAACTTATGTGATATGGATAGAAATATTCTGAAATAGATCACAATGACTATTAGAGTTATCTCATAATGCATATATCAACAAAGTTTTAGAGAGACATAAAGGAGAAAATACTCAGAAGTAGTAGTTCCAATTCAGAAATGCGAAAAATTAATCCTTATGAAAATGTCTAAAGATTGAACTTGAATGCATATTTTATGAAAGCTGAATTTGTGGCATATTTTGAGGTCACAGTTCATGGTTTATGGTTGCAGAATTTTATTTCAGGACTTAGGATTGTTGACATCGTTGTTAAGCCACTGAAATGTATTGTGATAAGTCTGCAACTGTCTTCTTTTTGAAAAACGACAAGTATTCAAAGAGTGCTAAACATATAGAATTGAAATAGTTTATCGTTAAAGAACAAGTTCAGAAGCAAAGAGTATCAGTTAGGCATATAAGCACCGACCTTATGTTTGCTGACTCATTAACTAAAAAGAATGCACTAATGTTATACGATATATATTGAAATAATGGATTTTGTGTTGTTATGATATCAATATGTGATTTGCATTATGAATAATTATTGACACTCTGAGCTTAATGTTTATGTTTCTGATATTTTCTATTTATCTATTTAGCGTACATAAATGAATAGATGAATGTTTATAGGATTAATGATTTGTTGGATCATTATATACTTCCTATTTATAGGTCATACTTCCTATGTATAGGTCATACTTCCTATTTATAGGTCATGTTAGATTAAGAGCTAATATTACGGTACATGGAAGGAACTATGTTAAAATAGAGACGCATGACCGTCATGACTCATATTAGTTACTTATTTAACTATGACATGATGCAGCTAGTAGAAAGAAAGGATTTAGCATCTATTAGGCGCATTATGATATCTTTATTAAACCATTAAGTAAATATGTACATGGCCAAGTCGGAGAATATAAGCCATAAATTGACCATGTATGGTATTTATTCTATTTAATTTATAGTAATTATGATTGCTAAATTCTTATTGGTCAATTTTAATGTTGGAAGTAATTATTGAAATATTGCAACCTTTGATAGAAATGCGCAATTGAGGAATCCTAAAACAAATAGGGATTGGTCCTTCTTCTCCCATGAGAGAATACTAGAAACCCTCAATAATGTATTACTAAGAGATAGAAGGAGAAACACAAATTCCTAACCAATCATCAACAAATTGTTCAATGATCAAGGAATCATGTGTCAATGTATGTTTATAATCTATCAATATGAATTGAATGTGAAAATCATAAAATTCTAAAATTTGAGAATTAGGATGTTGCATTATGAAATTACAATTAACTGTTAAAATGCTTACAAAATTATCATAAAGCGGGGTGGCCGTTGTGAAAGAATCTTAATTTGTTCTCCTCACAAATTTTCTAGGAAAGTTGAGTATTTGACCTTCTACCTAGTTAGATGGAAAATGTCTGAAATTTTTATTTTTTGATGCAAACTTTTTCTTATTTGACACCTTAATTATTATGGTATTGAGTTTTATTTATTTTTCTCGAACATATTTGAATTTCATAAAATAAAATATCATTTTCTACTACCTATCAACATAATTATAAATTAAATACAGAAAGAATAGTTTTTATGGAAAATGTAAAAAACCCTACACTTCGATTGTTTTCTATCACACGCACTACAAGAAAGTGCATGTGCTTTCTTTCAATAACTCCATTTTGTTGAGGAGTGTATTGGTAAACAATCTGGTGAACTATTCCATTCTCATGCGTATATGACTGAAAATAGAGGTTGGTGTACTCAACACCACCATCAGTCCTCAGTGTTCTAATTTTAATGAAGAACATATTTTCAACAATAGGTTTAAATTTTTTGAAGACAGTAAGAACGTCAGATTTGTGTAAATAGGAAATAATCAAGTGTATTTAGACATATCATCCTTAAAAATAACATAATACATATGTCCAAGTAAGAAATTTGTGGGGGAGGCTCCCCTAACATCACTGTGTATTAAAGCCAAGAGAGAAGAAGAGGCAGATTTAGTAGTAGAGAAAGGAAGTCGAGTCATTTTATTTGTAATGCAGCTTGTACAAACACAATTGTCAAGATTAGAGGGATTACATGGTATGTAAATGTGTAGTTTTTATCATTTGTCTAATTATGGTATGAGATGGATGGCCTGGCCTAGGATGCCGAAAAAATGTGAAGTATTGGCACCCAGATATGCAACATTAGGCTTAGATAAATACGTAGGTATGGAATAAAGCCCATTTATGTTAGGACCTTTATGAAGAATGTGGCCTGCAGCTTTGTCCTAAATAAAGAAACAATGAGCATAAAAAATAAATAAGCAATTGTTATCAAGACAAAACTTGTGGTCATAGAGCACATAATACTTGAGATAAAGGAAAGGATTTCGAAGAAGTGTGAAGCGTACCAGAACCAGTATGTGAGATGGGAAGAGACTGTCCATTGCCAATTGAGATGTTTTCTTCACCATTATAGTCAGAAGCAGTGGAGATGTTGGCTCGGTCAAATGTGAGGTGTGTGTTACACCAAGTATCAGAGAGCCATACCTGAGGCTCTGCATGTTGAGAGGATTGAGTTAGGGTTGTCATTGCTGCAAGATTGGATGGGGGATTTCTTCCTTGGTACGAGAAATTCAACTTATGGAAACAATCAGGTGCACTATGCTCCATTTTCTAGCAGATTTGACATTGAATTTGACTGTTCTGTAAACTGGTGTGGCCTTCTGAGTTAAGATTTGAAGTGTTCTTGAAGTTTTGTGGCACTTGAGAGGGTGGAGCACCAAGAACTGAAGGCCAGTTCTGAGACCTCCCACTTCTTGATTTGAATCTACTTGAATTCCTATTACCTTTAGAATTTCTAAAGCCAATTCCTCTATTAGTCCCTCTATTGGTGAATGAAGCGAGAATAGCAGTGTTCTGAAATAAACTTTCTTGACCCTTCTATTGTGACTCCATGAAGCGTTCCTCGGTCTTAAGAAGAACATGAAGTTCTTCAAGAGGTAGTGGTTCTACCCTCGTGCGTATTGATGTTTTAACTGTGTTGAACTCAGTAGGGAAGAGTTGTGTAGATAAGTATATCCATATCCTCAATGTTAATAGAAACGGCAGAAAGCTTATCTTTTATCTCATTTATGCGTTGAATATAGGAGTCAATGCTTTCTGAAGGCTTCTTGGTAATGGATTGCAGGTCTGATTGAGTTGAAGAATATTGGTTTGTGATACTGAGGAGAACCTGCACTCGATCGAATCCTAAACCTCCTTTGAGGTCTTGTATCCAACTATGTAAGACAATGCAATTAGAGACATAGACGCATTAATCAAAGTTATTTGGGTTTGGTCCTGCGCTACCCATTGGTCATATCTTGGATCTTGAGCTTTTAAATTATCGTCATTCTTGATGAATCTTGGAAGGCATCTCGCAATTCCATCAACATAGCCAAAAATCATGTGCGCTTTGAGAATTGTAAAAATCTAGTATTTCTAGAGGACAAAATTACTAGAATTCAATCTGATGGAAATGAGATTACAGATATTTAAGAGAAGAAATATCGGTGAGTGAGGGGTAGAATCAGTGACAATCAAGGTAGAAGAGGAGTTCAAAACGTGAGTGGAGGAAAAAGAGGGCATTGATTGAGAAGAGGAGATCGATTGAGAGTTCATCTGAGTGTTGGTTTGACTCTCAGTTTAATTTTCAACAATTTCTTAAATAACAGTAGATTGGTTTTCGAAATTGTCAGTCATTGATCATGACATTGGTCAAAAAGGCTTTGATACTATGAAGAACTTTTGAGAAAGAAGGAACGAAGAGAAATCTGAAGCAGAGGAGATGGGAAAGAGAGGAAGGAAGAAGAGAGAAGAAAGAACAATCTCAATCTGTTGATCATTAATCAAAAACCAGACAATACAAGCCAATATACAATCGAGAAGGGAACACTCCAACGACTAGTAGAGGAAGAAGATAGAATTGCCTTTTAACTAACTAAACTAACAAACTATATTATTTAACACACTCTAAATTAAAGATACACCTCATGTGTAGTGCATATAAACACAACTTTAACAATGATTATTAAATAGAATATTGACGGAGTGAGTTTTTTATTTACCGAGTGAGTTTTTTATTGATGGTGAAAGTTGGGAGTTTCTAAAAACAATGAAGTGTTGAGGGATATCTTTGATTAAATGAAGATTAAGTAGTGAAAGTGAACACTTTTTATTATAAAAGAATGCTAATTTTGTCATTTACGGTAATACATTCAATAATAAACTAGATTGACCAAAAATTATATAGGATTGTAATAGATATTTTAACATTTTAGCTTTAACATTACCTAAAAAGAAGTACAATTTCAACATTTTAGCCGTACTATACAACAAAATTATCATGTTTTAGTGTATCATTAATTGTAAATAGCATAGACAAACAAGACCCCACTCTCTGATTTCGAAAAAAATTTGCAAAAATATCGCTTTCATACAATGAAGAAATAAACTCTGCAAAAGAAACAAAATAAAGAAGAAAATTAATACAGATATTAGATGCGAGTTGAGCAACTACCCTTTTGCCTTTTGGGTTGTGTATTTCATAAGCACGTGGCTAACTACCTCTTCAGACACCGTTGAGAGAAGTGATACAATTGCTGGTACGTTAAGTGCTACACGCGTTCCACGTTTTCATTTTAGAGTCTTTCCATTAATTTAACTCAACTCCACTGACAACGACATGTTTTGACCAAATAGAATAATATTAAAAAAGCCCATTTGCAAACTTCAACTGTCAAATTAGTATTTGGACGAATTTAGGATATGTGAAAAGTATTTCAAGCGTTTTCTTAAAAGAAAATAAGTTACATTTTACGTGCTACCTTCGTACTTATAGAAGTTTGAAAAGTTGGTAGGGGCATGGTGTTGATTGTATGAGAGACAAGTATTGGTCATTTCTCTTGTCATTGAGTTCAAGCAATTGTGTTGGCATGTCATCTACGTGTCATATTATTTATATGGTCGAACTATTTAATGGAGGGACACACCTCTAAAATATTGTAGTTACATTTAAGTTGTTCATTTAATATTGATAACCTTTGTTAATTTATAAGTTGTATTCTTTATTTACTGAATTGAAATTTGAGATTTTCATTCTATCTGTAGTCTATTTTGTTGTATTGTGTCGATCTATTTAAGAGTTAACTGATCTATTTTACCATTGTATACACATTTTTAAATAATACTTATATTTTTTTAATAACTGATCCGAACTACAAAACTCGAATCTTGAGCTAATACGATATATTAATATTCCTGACAAGTTGAGGATGCTTGAATTTTCTCATAACGATCTTAATATCATCGTCATTATCATTATCATTGTTATCTTCTTTGTCATCATCATTATTTGTAGAATTTGCTCCATATTGCCATTTCACATATTTTCATTAATTTCCTTTCATTTTAGAACAAATAATGGAAGGGGGAGGCTGTCCAGTGGGCAATATCGATACATTAAAGTGCTCAGACCTTTCAATTTCAATTTTCTTTGCCTATTGCGGAGTCAAAGGATATCATTGTTGGAGCTGATTTATTCCACTAATACATTAAATATGCCATTGCCATCGATTAAGTCGATAAGGTTTCTTTTCGCAAAATTACATCATAAGAGGATAGTAGTGTTGGACCTGATTTATTACACCAAACAATAAATATGCCCCGTCATAAACAAGTATGTGTTCACTAAAAGGTAAAGAAAAATGAAAGAAATGAATTATCTTCTTTCTTTCTCTTTCATATGTCTATTTACATAAGGAAAGAAAAACAATGGCGGCATCCACTAAATTTTATTTGTAATCTATACAATATATAAAAGCGTAAAAGTTTGAAAAACTTGTTTAGATAATACTAGCACTAAATATTTTTAAAATTTCCTACATTATCCTTACAATGTATTTATTATCTCATTATTCACATGAAAAGTCTTTAAGTATTTTGTATTTATTATCCTAATTGTTCATATAAAAAGTTTTTTTACTACTTTGCTTAATTTATCATCTTTAAAGAATTTTCTCCTCATTTTTAATTAAAATCTTAAAAATAAGTCTCAAATTAACATAATATTTATTTATTAGCATTTTTTATGTGTAAATCTTAAAAGGCTTATTACAAGTAAAAAAAGTTTTAATTAATCTAGTAATTCTTTAGTTTTAATTTTTTTAATTATCATTTTATGTGTATATTAATCTAAAGAGCATTAAAAACTAAGCTCAAATTAACCTAATATTTATTTATTGGTATCTTTATTTGTAAATCTTAAAAGGCATATTATATGTAAAAAGGTTTTAAATTGATCAAATATATCTTTAGTTTTAATTTTTTTTATTGTCATTTTATATGTACATTAATCTAATGAGCATTGAAAACTAGAATGCAAAGAAATTTTCATTAAGCGAAATGAATAAAAAACTCAATATTCATAACTACTTATCTTATCTTACTATGGACAAAAGTAAGTAAAACATATTTTTAGACAATTTTAACCTCATATCTCAAATCTTATTCTTGATATAATTAAAAAGACTTAAAGTGGAGGAATTTTTTATTCTCCTTTTTACCCTTCGAGTCTTCTTAAAATATAGTACAATTTAAAATTTTCACATATTTTATCATTCAATATAATTTATATGGTAGAATTTATTTTTATTCAATAATAATTTGTAAAAATGTTATTTTCATTGTATTATGCAAATATAATAAATACTCATAAAGATGGATTTGGAATTTATTTTTGGTCAATAATAATTCATTCCTTAGAAATTTATAGAAATTAAATATTATATAATATTTTTTATGTTAACAGAACCTAAAAATTCATATAAATGGGTTTAGATCAATATTTTAAAAAGGACTAATTATCTCTTAATATGATAGAATCTAAGAAATTTATGAATAGTCGCTTCATATATTATTCAAATAGTGATTCTATATAGAAAAATTTCAGTAATATTATAAACAAACTAATGTATTTATTACATTATTATTTTAGTTTAAATTTAGGTTTACAATCATTTAAAAACTAATGTACTTATTTTAACATTATTATTAATCTCAATTTTTATGTATACTTTAATTTGCTTAACACGTGTGGAGCACGTAAATTGTTACTGGTATATTAAAAGTGGGAATGAAATGAGAATCATTTTTGGACATTTTTATCCACTAATCACTGGTACATTACCTGAAATAACATTATAATTTACATGTGTCATTTAATAATTGGTTACTTTTACAACTATAATAAATTGATGAAAGTGGGCATTAACTTCTTGATGTCATTCACCTATTTAATGAATTCAGAAGAACATGAGTGAAAGGAATACTTCTCATTAACCTCAAACTGAAAACCAAAAAGAGTTATTAAAAGAAGTAGATTAACTGCTAATAACAGAAAAGTATGAAAATGCTGGTAATAGAGGCGCATCACATGCGCAGCGGAAGGATTTTTTAATTATTGAAAGGTTCGATACAAGACCAAAATAGTTTTTGTGAAAAAAATAATTTTTCATACAGATCCATTATATATCTATACATTAAATCAATAGACATGCAAAGCAAAGATATTTACCTCTTGAAGTCTATTAAGCGCCCTCGCTGTCTTCTAGTACAAAAAAATGAACATCCAATTTCACGAATAATGGACTTGTGAGATTCACACCAAGATCTTCCAAACCAATCATCGAACATATTAGGACGTATGTGGGCACGTAAAATGAATAAGAATAATTTTTTATTTCTAGATGTACTCAACACGTGAGATCTAGAGATTTGGAGAGAAAGGCTTTTTGAGACAGAACTCTGACGGAAAATTAGAGAATTTGCAGTGCTTCAATTATCGATCGATTGATTAATTAATTAATTAGGCCAATAGAATATTATCTATTTATATTCTAGGTCAAGTCTCAGTAGGTTTAGATTTTAATAAGATAATAAAATTATTACAAATGTATTATTGCAGTGTCGCGTGGCACAATAGTATACCATGCGCCAATCACGGCTCCAACCCAGTGATTGTCATGTGGCACTCTAAAATGTCACATGGTAATTTTCTATTTTATTATATAATTTAATCCGATAAATATCGATGCATTATTTCAAATAAACATAAATATCAATTAATTCAAAAATTAATTTATCTGATAAAACCTATCAACTAACTTATCAGTTAATTCAAAATTAAATTATTATCTTATAATAGTCTAGTGTTATTTAATTTCATAAATTAAATATACTTTGAGGGAATTATGCCTAATAAAAAATAACTAAACTGTCACTAACTACACTTAGCAGACTAATTGCTTTTTAACACTATCTTTAATGTTTGCCCTCAAACTTATCACAAGCTTGAGGATAAATTTTTCCTTCAAGAAGCAAAATT
This sequence comes from Datisca glomerata, assembly GCA_003255025.1. Lineage (NCBI taxonomy): Eukaryota > Viridiplantae > Streptophyta > Magnoliopsida > Cucurbitales > Datiscaceae > Datisca > Datisca glomerata. Next base: position 71,548 of record QANY01008646.1, read on the forward strand.
GAGGAGTGCATAGGAGTTTAGTGAATAAGTCTGCCAATTGAAGTTGAGATGGAACATGTTTGATAATGATGTTCTTCATCACACGTTCCCTTACAAAGTGGGGTCAATTTCAACATTCATTGTGTGAGAATGGAAGACAAGGATGAAGGCTAAAGAGATTGTTGATGTGTTAACACACAAAAGAACAGGAGCATGATGATGAAAAACATGAAGATCATCAAGTATTTGTCTGATCCAACTGAGTTCTATAGTAGTATTGATCAAAGCTTTATATTTTGACTCTGTGGAAGACCTAGCAACTGTGGCTTACTTCTTTTGCACTCCAGGAGATAACAATAGTTGAAGAAAAATGACATTGCTTGTAGTAGACCTCCTATCTAAAGGGTCTTCGCCCAGTCAGCATCACTAATAAATAACAGACCATGATCAATGGTGCCTATGACATACCTGAGAATCTTTTTAACAGCAGCGTAATGGGCAGTTGTGGGAGAGTGCGTGAACTAGTAAACATGGTTCACAGCAACGCTTATGTCTAGCCATGTAAAGGTTAGATATTGAAGGGAGCCAACAAGACTGTGATACAAGCTAACATCATATAGAGGAGAGCCAACATAACTATAAGAGATTTGGTTGAATAAGGGGAGTGGCAAGGTTTGGCTTCAATCCTACCAGCTTTGAGAAGTAATTTTTTGGCATACTTATGCTGGTTAACAAAGATACCTGTAAAGTTTCTATGAATTTCCAAGCCCAAAAAATACTTTAGAGGTCATAAATCTGTCATATCAAACTCTTTATGCAATGTGCAACGTGATCAATATAGGCATTATCAGTGCCACTTATAATTATGTCATCAACATAGAGTAAAATATAAGTTATAGATGAAAAAGAAACAGAACAAATCAGGATGTTGTATCAACTAAGGAACCATTAAACCCGAGAGAAAGAATAAGACTAGTAAACCACTCAAACCAGGCCCTAGAGGCCTATTTCAAACCACATAAGGATTTGTTGGGCCTATAAACATAATTTAGATGGTTATTATCAACAAAACTTGAGGCTGACTCATGTAAACCTCCTCAATCAATAATATAAGTAAAATTATATTTTTGACATCCAATTACCTTAATGACCAGCCAAAATGAGCTGCTAAAGATAACAAGATTCTGACTTTAGCAAGATTCTGACAGTTGGTTTCGTAATAATTGGACGGAAGGTTTCACCATAGTCCAACAAGTAATTGATGATAACCTTTGACAACAAACCTAGCTTTATACCTAGCAATGGTGTCATTGGGTTTAGGGATATAATCGATTCGGTTTGGTGCGATTTAAGATGTTATGTCAAACCAAACCGCAAATGCAATTTTTCACTAATAGAAACCAAACTGAACCGAGTAGTGTATAACCACCGAATCAGACCAAACTGTAACATCCAAACAAAAACCGAAGACAACCGAACCACACCGATAAATGTAAATTACCAAATAAAAAATCAACCCAGAAACACAAATCAGAACAATCTAGAAACAAGAAAGAGGAGTTCACCACACTCAAAGATTTAACGAAAATAAGCCATGGAAATAATGAAATATCGAAATCTATATTATTAAATGAAGAAAAAATACAAACTATCATGTCCACAGAAGACATACATCACAGAAAAACGAAATAGAACTTAGTTCTAAAGCACATATGACAAAAACAGCAGCTACAGAGGCAAAACATATCTGCGTCTTCTCTTTCCTTGCTCCTCGTAAATGTTCACCTCAACATTCTCAGATCTGTGAAATCCTACGTCTCTGAAATAGGATCAAGAAGTTTGATTAAGATGTATAGAGAGACACAACTGAGTGAGCCAGAGGGAGAGGGTTAACGACATGCATGACGAGATTGGAGGCTTGGTAAAAAATCTGTGACTCAGTAACACTGCATCCACTGGAGAGAAACTTAATCCCCAAATAGCTTCATCGATTGAAGGTTCGGCAACAAACCTGGGGCTCGGTAAACAAGTGAAGAGAGAGAGAGAGAGATTTGCTAGCTTTTGTGGCTTTGTGCGGCGCCAAGAGCAAAAGGGCTAGGGTACTGGTTAGAGAGAGAGAGCGCGCGCTTAATGGAAGTAGATTAAAGATAAATGAAAGAGTAAGACTGTGAGAGAGAGAGAGATTAGATGCGAGAGGAGAAATGGAGAGTTTAAAGAGAGATGTGTGGCGCAATTAAGAAAAGTAGGATAGAGTTTTCAAAGGGGAGTGGGCTTTTATACTCTATCAAAACTGCATTTTTAATTGGATCGGTTCGGTACGATTTTAGTGATAAAATCACGGACGAAATTGCATATAAGAGTTTTTAATATATTGGAACTGAGCCAAACCGTCTAAAACATTAAAATTGACTGAACCATATCGGTTCGGTCAATTTTAGTGCTTTGGACAGTTTTACTTACACCTCTAATTAGGGTGATATTTAAGTTTATACACTTATTTGCAACCCACTAGTGTTTTGAGTATGAGAGCATTGCATTCTTTCGGAGTCCAATTTGGACTTTTAGAAGTAATGACAAAGCTAGAGAGTTCAATTTACTCACAGTGGCTAGAGGCAAGAAATGCCTTCTTTTTGGAGATACCAGGGTGGTTAGAGGTTCCATTATGCTGGAAGGGATTAGAAGTATATCTTATAGGTTGAATAAGACCTATAGGTAGATCAATAGATAAACCAGAAGAAATATCTACAAAACTTCTAGAATCAAGACCTACATCAGTATCTATATCAGTAGAAACCAGATTATCAGTAGGTTTAGTATGCACTTCAGTGGAGTAGTGAGAGTTAGGCTTTATGGCTGGTAAAGACACACCAGTTACGTCATTCAAAATTTGATCATGCATAGAATTCTCAAAGTTATAGTGTGTGCTAAGTTTGGGATTCAGGAATGGCAATAAAGAGACAAAGGAAGGAACAATGTTGTTGGTGTCTGTGTCGTGAGCTTTGACAGTATTATCGATAGGTTTACAGGTAAAAGGAAAGACATATTCATAAAAAATCACATCTCTAGAAATATAGCATCTTCCAATATACTTATCATAGCATAAGTACCCTTTAGTCAATAACATACCCCAAAAACACACACTACATAGTTTTAGATTGAAATTTATTTTTCATGTAAGGTTTTAGTTAGAGTAACAAGCACAACCAAATATTCTCAGATTATGAAAATCAGGCAGTTTAGTAAATAATTTTTGAAATGAGAAACATGTTGTATGGTTGCACTAGGCATTCTATTAATCAGGTATGTAGCAGCAGCAAAGGCAAAATTTCAGAAATAAGGTGGGAGAGATGCATTGTGCAGCAAGGTGAGACCATAGTAATCAATTTCGTTCCATTCCAGCCAGAATGGACAAAAATTCTGATTCTGGGACGGGAACGGAACAGAATAAGGGTGGTAAAATACCGTCCTAAAATTCGGCCAATTCCGTCTTGAATAAAATATTCTGGCCGGAATATGCTCATTTCGCCCAGAATAAACGCAAAGAAAAATGGAATAAAATAGGCCCTTACTTTTAAAACTATTATAAATACTAAAGAATGCAACATTTCCACCAACATTGTAGCAGCTCGTGTGGTATAGGTTTTTGTATGAACTCTTCCTATCAACGATCAAATCTCATTACATGCAATTTATTTATTTTATTTCATTTTGTTCGATAATAAATTTTGATTTAATATAGCTGATTTTTCTTCTATAATTATTTTTTAAACTACGCAACTTGATTAGATTAAATTTATGATTTATTTATATTATAAATTTAAATAAATGGGTGATTCTTTTTAAATTAAATTGGTGATTTTTAGACTAATTAAGTTATTTGTATATTAATTTGTTACTTTTTTCAAATGAAGAATTACACTATTACTTTTAAATAGATTAGAATACTAAGAATAAGGTACGAGTGCTAAATATAGATGTGTTTTAATGATGATTATGAGCATCTAGCTAATTATATATCATAATTAACATTTTATTATATCATGAATTTTATATAAAAAAAATTTATATGTCTGAAATTCTGTTCCGAAATGGAATATGAACATCAATATATCTTAAACATTCATTTTTAAAAACAAAAACTGAAACACAATTGACTACTATGGGTGAGACTTGTCTCAACCAAGTATCAACGCTTCCTCTCAGCAATTCCATTTTGCTGAGGAGTATATTAAAGAACACTTCTAATAAAAAATTCCATTTTTCTTGAAGGTACTCACCATCATCATCGGTTATTAAAGTCTTTATTTTGGATGAGAAAATGTTCTTAACTAAAACCTCTGAAAAGTAGAAAAGAGATCAGATTTATTGACAATGGGAAAAAATGAGATCATCAACAAATATAACATAATACTTGTGACCATTTAATGATACAGTGGGTGAGGGCCCCTACACATCACTGTGAACAAGATCAAGTGGAGAGTTTGAAACAAATTGAGAGGGATTAAATGGAAGTCTTGTCATTTTATTAATAATGCAACTAGTACAAATAAGAGGTTCATTATTAGAAGTGATACAAGGTATATGAGCTTTGCCTAAAATCTGCCTAACTACACTATTAGAAGGATGTCAAAGCCTATAGCGCCAAACAGAATCAAAGATCTTTGTGTCACGATAAGATACTGTGGGTCTAGATAAGGTTATGAGAATAGGGTACAACTCATTCACATTAGGTCCCTTGCTCAAGATTTGCCTCGTGGCCTTGTCCTAAATAAGGAAGAAGTTAGCATTAAAGATAAACAAACAATCATTCTCAATGTAGAATTTATTTACAGAAAGTAAGTTAGAAGCAAGATTAGACACACATAAAATTTGAGATAAAGGAAAAGAGTTACAACTAGTTGAGAGTGCTTGAACTTGAGTGTGAGATAGGCAAGGACTGACCATCGCCAATAGCCATACTATCATCTCCATGATATTCTGAGGAAGAGAGCATATTACTTAAATATGGCGTGAGGTGTGTATTATACCCTATATCTGATAACCAAACCTAGGAGTCAGAGAGTTGAGGTGATTGAGACATGGCTGTCATGGCTGTGAAATTGGAAGAAGGACTTATTCCTTGATAGGAGAAGTTCATTACGTGAAAGAAGTCCACAGCACTATGCCCCATCTTATTGCATATCTAGCATTGAATCTTACTGTGTTGTGAGTTGAACTAAGCATCTAGTCTGGTGTTTGAGGCTCCTTTGTTAGACTAAGAATGTGGTGCACCCAAGACTGAAGGTAGTGAGAGTTGTTCCAATTCTGAGTCCTTCCATCACCTTTTTCTGAGTTAAATCTTCATCAATTGTTACCTCTGAAGTTTCTGAACCCCCATTCCTCTATTGTTGCCTCTGCTGGAGTAGGAGGCAAGAAGAGTTGTTGGCTGGAATAAGTTTTCTTGATTTTTCTGCTAGGAATCAAGAAACTGTTATTCAGACTTAAGAAGCACATGAAGTTCCTCCAAGGACAAAGGCTCAACCCCAGTTTGTATTGAGGTCCTTATGGTATTGAACTCACTTGGTATCCCATTGATGTTGTAGACACATCATCATCATCAAGATTGACTAAAACAGCTGAAAGCTTATCTTTAACCACATTGATCATTTGTATGCAGGCATCTATGTTCTATTAGGACTTCTTGGTGATGGACTGCAAGTCAGATTTAAGTTGTAGTATAATGGTTTGAGAGAGTGAAGGGAATCTCCTCTCTATTGAATCCCACATTTCCTTGAAAGTTTTGCACCCCACAACATATGACAATTCCATAGGGGAGATTGTGGCATTGATCAATGTCATGAGGGCTTGGTCTTGAGCAACCCATTGCTTAAACTTGGGATTCTTGTCTGCTTTGAGATCTGTTGGGGGTTATGCCCTCAAATGATGTGTATTGACATTTTGATATGAAATTTAATGAGCATTATATTTTCTTATAATTGTTTCTTTAAATTATTTTGAATAATTTATATAAATATCTAAAAATTACATATTCATAAATGGGACTATGATCTTGTACTAGTATGAGAGGATTAAGATTATAGATAATGAATAAAATTGTCAGCAACATATTAAAGTATGTAATCTTTAATTATGGTTGCTAGTACAGTTCACTAAACATTATGAATGCATGTGATCTAGATCCTGATCATTGATGTGGAGAGACATCTTAGTGAATGTACTTTATATAATGAGATTATATATGACTGGAGCGATGTGAATTAATATATTTAGACCAGTCTGAATCCTAGAGTAATCATGAACGTCTATGCATGTTTACTAGATCTTTTGATTCACTCGTTAAGATTTATTTATAAAACAGGCTAATGACTTTATTTTAGAGATTGAGTGATATGGATGGCTAAGAACATGATCTTACAATTTTTGAAATCTAAGCTTTCCTAATGGATCATATATTGATTCTCTTAAGTGTTTATTCTGGAATTGAATGGTTATTGAGCTCAAATTTATAATAGGATTATAAATTAGTCATTCACTAGTGGATTAATGGTACTTAAGGATCAAGAGGTAATTAGAAGGGTAAAACGATAATTTTGACCAATTCTAATTTATGAACCAATAATTAGAGCATAGAACTACGTGAAATGATTATATCAGTGAACTACACGAGAATACTCTGTAAATACAATCTATAATCTCTAAAAGTGCAATTCCATATTTATAGTGGAGTAATCATGAAATTAATAAATAAGATTGTTTAATTAAAGAGTTTAATTAATAATCTGGTTTATTGGAGATTAAGATTATATGTCCATGGTCCTCAAGTCATCTCTGTACTACGCAGTCCACGGTGTGAATATTTCAGGATATGAGAAAATGACTTACTTACAAATGAGTTTTTATATAGGGGCAAGTACATAATTATGAGATAATTATATGTGATAATAAATTAAATAAATTAATTGAATTGATTATATATAAATATACAACATAACTTTCGGAATATATATGTATATATATAATTACAAAAAATTTTCTAAGTATCAATAAGTGAGAAAAAATATCTAATTTATGAAATTAGATAATTAAATTAGATAATAATTTAGATTAACTAAATCTATTATTTGTGAAATAACAAATAATTTAGTTGTTAGGGATAATCATATATGTTAATTTTGAATTAACGAATATCTAAGTATTTAATTTAACTAAAATAAATATTTAATATACAGTAATTGTCACGTGTCAATCACTGATGAGGTATCATAGATTGACATGGACTATTGTAGTGCCACGTGTCACTATAGTAGTGGATGTGTAACATTGTAGTGCCACATAACACTACAGTGATGCCCTGAGGCTGAGGCACAGTGTCGTGAGGCATTTTGCTGCCTCATGACACATGGCACTAGATTTGTGCACAAATAGCAACGGGTCTCATTGCTAATGACAATATTATTTTAATTATCCTAAACTATCTTATATGCCATTATCAAGAAAAAATATACATATATTATTCCAATGACCTTAGATGTATGAATCAATAAAGAATCAATCAATCAGTCGAATGAGATAATCAGTTCATCAATCATGAGTTGAGAGAAGAACACAGTTTCTCAAGGAGTGATTTTTCTATGATTAAAATGTAATCGAAATCTCTAAAAGAATGATCATCACGTTCTTTAAGAAGATCGTCTCACAAAAATACTTCTCAATAAAATCTCTAGATCTCATGTGTTGAGTATATCTAGAGAAAAAAAAAGTGTCTCTGTTATATTCTACGTGCCCACACACGTCTTAGTACGTTGATGATTGACTTAGAAGATTTTGGTATAGATCTCGGAGTCTGCTGATCGTTGGAATGATTTGGTTGGAATGGAGAATCGATTGGTTTCGCGAGAACGTTTGATTTAGACTACAAGAGGTACATGATTCATAACCTTGTATGTTGTAAATTTAATATATAAATATATAATGGATCTCGATTGATTGAAAAAAAATTTCACTAAACAGTTTTTTTGTTATCATAGCGTTGCACAATTTTACTTTATTAAAATATTTGATTTTTATTAAAAATTAATTAATTTTTAAAATGGTCTCGCGCCACTCGCTTCCGCTGCGCATGCGCCGTGACGACCAACATGATCTTCATTGTTGTTCTTGAGAAATCTTGGAGGACATTCAGTTGAACCATCAATGTAACTACAGACTGAATGAGCCTTTAGGATAGCTGTGATTTTATATTTCTATAGGATGAATTTATTGGAATAAAGTCTAATGAATATGAGGTTGCAAATTTTGGATAGAAGAAAGATGGTGAGTGTGAGGATGGCTCGGGAGAAACAGAAATTGAAGAAGGGTTAACATGAGAGGCACTATTTGTGGTGGAAGAAGAGGGAGCCGCTGTCTGTGGGTGCGTTTCAGAACTTGTTTGAGTACCAGATTGAGAAGTACTAGCATTAGGGTTTTGAGTCGTGTCTGTCATGTTTGGTGTTTTTTAAGATGACTCTGATACGATGAAGAAATACAAGCAACAGAAGGGAGATGATCTGAGAGAGACAAGAAGATAAAGAAGATGATAGAAAGAAGAGGAAGAATAAGAGTGAAAGAGAGAAGAACACGAGTGAAAGGAATACTTCTCACTAACCTCAAACAGAAAATAAAAAAGAGTTATATAGAAGAAGCAGATTAACTACTAATAACAGAAAAGCATGAAAATAACTAAACTAACTACACTTAACAGACTAATTGCTCTTTAACACTATCTTTAACATCATCAATGTCCGTTCTATTGTCCCTAAACTTCACCACTAAACATCTGTGCGTTGGGGGCAATGCACGGTGGCAGTGGGTATAGTAATAATATGTGGTTTTAGATTACGCGCAAAATATAAATTAAGAAGAAAATATATATTTTAATTATAACGTAAATATTATCACTTAATCACTCTCGATCATCACGTGATAACACGTAATAGTAGTACCATACATGATAACAATTGTAAAGCATAGAGATGTTTTTCTATGATCTCATGCACTTTGAGTATCGAACAAGATGGATAATGTGTACGATAAAATAATTTAAAGTCCTTAAAAAAATGTATGAGTTTTTATCACAGGTTATGTTAGTACAAATGAGCTGTGGTAATTAATGTTAGTAAATTTGAATACGATTGGTAAATTGAAGCTCAATTAAGAAATTAAAAGTAGTATAGTGAGTTGAGGTAATTAATGTTAATAAATTTGAATCTATAAATGATTGTGTTAATGAAGCTTAATTAAGAAATTAAAAGTAGTATAGGATACTAAATCCTTACTTTCTGTATGTCTTATCAAGAAAATTAGAAAATTTTACGTATGTTACATGTAATTCTTGCAACTACTATCTAATAAAAAGATCAGCATATTATTCATTTAATATATAATATGTAGACAATCATTTTATCAAAATAATCATTATAATAGACACAGAAAGAAATCTAAACAGATGTATGTTTGTGCTCTATTTTCAGTTTTTTAAAACATAAAAAGCATCATTTAGAATCTATTGTGTATTTATGTATCGTCATTGTTTTCATGCAAATTTAATATTAGTTTTGTCATGTATTTTTAAGATAGTATTGTCGACTTTCTTACTATTTGAAGTAATTAGTTAAAAAAGTAATAAATTAATCTGAGACTTATCATTTGCTGATAATATTTTTTTTTTATTTTAGACAGTAATAGTCAGGAGAAAAGTTTTTATATATGATAATTTTGACAAATAATTGAAAAAATATTCCTATAAATATTTAATTTTTAGTTTAAGTGTAAATCAATACATTTCAAAAACTAATAAGCATTAAATTATTTAAAATGTTTCTAACAAAAGAATTAGAGTTACCATATGTAAGAAACCGTTGGCAATTTAATTGAATTGGCATTCGCTAATACTTGAACGAGTTGTTGTCTGATAATATTCAACGTTTGGCATGATAACTTGTCACGTGTCTCATTCAAAAGTTTAACCTTTGCTTCTCGAACATTTCGTTCGAAGGTTTGAAAAAAATTCCAATAATGGTATTTAGAAGAATTTTTTTAACTAAATATTTATTTTTCTCTTAAATATCTATTTTTTATCATCGGAAATTTTTTCAAAGTCATTCAACAAAATATATATTTTTTTTATAAAAAATTTTCATGTCTTCTAACGAAATATCTATTTTTACCTAAATACTCGTTTTTTATCATTGAATTTTTTTTCCAGAGAAAGTGAAAAGGATAAAGGAGGTGAAGAAAGAGAATTAAAATGGAGTTGAAAAGGTAGCCATTTATGGAGATGTTTATTTTGATAAAGATGAGAGAGAGAATAGTTGAAGAAAGAGAATGATGGATAATAATGAAAGAAAAAATAAAAAAAACGTGGGCTAGGAGTTGAGTTTCTTTCAAAATTAATCTAGGGATTCATTTTAGTAAAATGATAATTTTAGGGATCTAGTTTAGATAAAAACTCAAAAAAATATGATTTAAAACTACACAGACATAGATGTATGCTTTGATCAATTGCATCAAATTGTCAATGAAAAAAAAGTCTTTTCTACAGTATAATCACTATACTATACATTGGTTAAAATTGACCCTCTGATCATTTTTTGTGAACCCATATAAGATGATCTGAAGTTGATTTTTGCTCCTGTATAGTATAGTAACGGTAATATAGCAGTACCCCACGTTATGCTTAACACGAGACAAACCGATCCACGAAAACAGGAAGGTTAGGTGAGTAATAGAGTTCATGAGCTTAAGTCTGCTTGGTTACGAACGTGAGTTAGATAGATAGCACGCACGCTTCCCCTTCATCTCATCTGCCAACCTACCCCTTTCCCCATCTTTCTCCACCATTGATCTTACCAAACTCCTTCACTTCACTAATTTTCTCTTTCTTTTTTCTTTTTTTAAATCACTTATTATTTCTTAATCATTCACTCTCTCTCTCCTCATGTCTCTTCCACCTGTTTAAATTCTGCAATTTCCATTTCCACATATGCAAAACAACAGACTCCCCTGTTTCCAAAATTAAACAGAGTTACCTAAGAAAACAGGGGAGAAAAGCAAAAAAAACACGGTTCACCATGATTACAGTTGCTTCTTCTCTCGAGAACCAGCAGTCAGAAATCTCACAGAACCATTTTCAATCGGATTCTAAACAAATCCATATTTTTAAATCTCGATTACCAGACATTCCCATCTCAAATCACCTCCCTCTGCCTACTTACTGCTTTGAACATCTCCTGGAAACTTCTGATCGGCCCTGCCTCATCGTCGGTTCCACTGGAAAAGTCTACACCTACGCCGATACCCACCTCATTTGTAAGAGAATAGGTGTTGGGATTTCCAAATTAGGCATAAACAAAGGCGATGTCGTCATGGTCCTCCTCCAAAACTGCGCTGAATTTGTCTTCTCTTTCCTTGGGGCCGCCATGATCGGCGCCATTACAACCACCGCCAATCCATACTACACGGCATCAGAGATTTTCAAACAACTTAAACTCTCCGGAGCCAAAATGATCATTACCCAATCTCAATACGTCGACAAGCTACGAGACTCGGCCGAAAACGACCCGAAACTGGGAGAAGATTTCACTGTAATCACCGTAGACGATGCACCGGAGCAATGCTTGCATTTCTCAGTGATTTCTGAGGCTAATGAGAATGATTTTCCGAATGTTGAGATTAACCCTGATGACCCAGTTGCTCTGCCGTTTTCTTCAGGCACGACGGGGCTTCCAAAGGGTGTAATTTTAACCCATAAGAGCTTAATTACGAGCGTTGCTCAGCAAGTTGACGGAGAGAATCCGAATATGTACGTGAAGCAAGAAGACGTCGCTTTGTGTGTGCTTCCTCTATTTCATATTTACTCGATGAGTAGTGTGCTGTTGTGCTCGCTTAGAGGCGGAGCTGCGGTTTTGCTGATGCAGAAATTTGAGATGGGGGCATTTTTGGAGTTAATTCAGAAGCACCGTGTGTCGTTGGCAGCGGTGGTTCCACCGCTAGTGTTGACGCTGGCGAAGAACCCGATTGTGGCGGAGTTTGACTTGAGTTCGATTCGGTTGGTTCTGTCGGGGGCGGCGCCGCTTGGCAAGGAGCTGGAGGATGCTCTCAGAAGTCGGCTGCCTCAGGCGGTGCTCGGCCAGGTAATTTTAATTATTCTTTGTTCGTTTGGCAATTTTTTATCCATACGGCTCTCTCTGTTACAACGTGTTGGTGCGAATGACAAAAACCGAACAAACTGTTTTCGGGTTGCCACCATTTTCGCACTACACAGTTGCCTACTTGAAAATCCATGAAAAGGGTGCTTTGGGAATTTAGTGATATATTTATGGGTAATTTAGTAACTGCACAATTCATTGACTTTTGAAAATTATAAGAACTAATTATTTATTAGTTATAGGAACACTTCATACCTTCTTGTACACATTGCAATTTATATTTATAAGTAGAATAAGTCTAGATCTGATAAGTTATGTATTAAATTTTAAGCTATGAACATATGTGTTATTTATTGATGTATTAAAATAATATATCAAATAAGATAATGAATAAATGATACATCACTCACAAATTGAATTTATTAATTATATATGATTGTTACATTTGACAAAATTATTATATAATATTTTTTATAATCACATGAATTTGAGAGACATACCACTATATAACTGCATCCCGTATGACATGTATGGTCAACTGATAGTAATTGTGAGCTCCATCTATTTGTGCTAGAGCCTTTGTCATAAAGAAAACATCAAAGTCTCCTGCATAATTTCTATAAGATAATTGTATATTGACTAAGTTGTAGATTATATTTTATTTAATGAAATGATATAATAATCATTTATAAATTAATTTATAAAAATTATCTTAAAAAAATTGAAACATCCAACTAATAAATAATTGATCATATATAACTGACTTGTTTAGAATTATTTAATCCTGAATTATAAAAAAGAGAGTTCTAGATTAATAATAATGGGTCAAACGACCTAAATGTGCCAGGACTACCTACACTCTATAATAGTAGTAGCGATCAATTATAGATTTAATTAAAAAATATAATCTTTATGATTTGGTCTCCTCCCAATTTCTTGTGGCATGACGATCATGATTAATCATTTTATTTTTCCGGAGTCAAATATCAATATATCTCTATATTTTGATGAAATGTAAATTATATCTTTATATATTTTTTATATTTTTACACTCATGTATTTTAATTAAACTATAAAATATACACCTCATTTTTCACTTTCAATATATTTTTTAAATCTGATTCTTTCATTTTCCTTTGATGAATTTTTTTGATTTATATTTTAAAAAATCTGCTTCATTCATATCGTAATGAATTTTGTTTCATTTTTTAAAAAATCTGCTTCATTCTAAAAAAATGGTTCATCATAAAAAATCTGCTACTAAAATTTTTTATTATAAAATTTTAATAAACTAAGTTATATTTTTATTTTGTTCTAATTATATGAATAATATATTTGTATTTATTTCTAATAGGAGTCATTGAGACTTTAGCTTCAGTTCGATAAAAGATTTAAAAGTGAATAAAAATTTTGAATTACATTTGCCATGTAACAATCTTCACTAGCTGTCATGAATTTTTTGGAGAGTCAAGTTCCGTTAAATCCTATAAAAAATGTCATTAAAAAAAGAAGAATCTTTTTACCTAATTTGAAGAGAAAAATAAATTTTGGAGAGACAATGAAGTTACAAATTTATAGCAAAAATGAATTAAAAATACCAAAACTTTCTCACAATAAGATTGCAATGATTCAAAATAGAAGTAACTTGTAAGTAAAACTACCAACCAAAAAAACCTCAAAGTAATAGGGATTATATTTGAATCATACGAATGAAACATATTTTTTTAAGAATAAAGTAAAAAAAATCATTAAAAGAAAGCAAAAAAATCAGATCTAGATAATGTGTTGGAAGTGAAAATGAGGGCTTAACAATGAGGGGAAATAATGGAGGAAATTGAGAGAAATTGATGAAAATGAAAGGAGTTAATTTTTTTGTTAAATTTAACCAAAAAAGTCACTACAACTTAATCAAAGTACATGAGTATAAAAATACTAAAATAAAATATAAGGGTATAATTTATAATTTCATCAAAGTGCTGGGATATATTTTACATGCTAACCTATCATTAAGAAACTGAAACTATGTATAATCATTGATTAATAATGCGAAATGATGGAAATAGGGATATGGAATGACGGAGGCAGGGCCGGTGCTATCGATGTGTCCAGCATTTGCAAAGCAGCCAATACCAAGTAAGTCAGGATCATGTGGGATTGTGGTTAGAAATGCTGAGCTTAAGGTGGTAGACCCTGAAACTGGTTGCTCTCTTGGCTACAATCAACCCGGTGAAATTTGCATCCGTGGTGCTCAAATTATGAAAGGTTCCCCCTCTTATTCATTCTCTCTCTTCCTTTTCTCTTGTAAAATTAATCTACACTTTTGCATTTTTACAGTATTGTAAAAAAATGGCAGGATATTTGAATGATCCGGAGGCAACAGCAAACACAATAGACGTAGATGGATGGCTTCACACGGGTGACATTGGTTATGTTGATGATGATGATGAAGTCTTCATTGTTGACCGTGTCAAAGAAATTATCAAATTCAAAGGCTTCCAGGCATGCCCTTTCTATTTATTTTTTTTATAATTTCCAATTTTCCAAATTAATTAAACCTACCTCGGAAATGTGCAAATTCAATTTTATTATTATATTTTCTTAAGAAATTAATTGAATGTGTTATATGTTATATTCAGGTTCCACCAGCAGAGCTTGAGTCACTGCTTGTGAACCATCCATTGATTGCAGATGCAGCAGTTGTACCGTGAGTGAATTTATTATACTCTCTCTCTCTCTGTTTAATTTCGAAAAATTCCAAAGGAAAATTAAAACAAATATATATTTTTGTTAATTTCAAATAATAATAATAACAGGCAAAAAGATGATGTGGCTGGTGAAGTTCCTGTTGCATTTGTTGTTCGTTCCAATGGCTCTGAACTAACTGAGGAATCTATTAAAGAATACATTGCCAAACAGGTATTCTATTTTTATATCTTCTACATTTCCTGCATAGGTGCATAGGTGATTTTATACTGATTAAGTTATAAATTTTAGTTGATCAAATAATAATATAAATAAAAAAATAATATATCATTTGATCACTTAAAATTTAATCGGTATAGAACTATTCTTTTCTTTATGAATGATATTTTGTGGATGATATTTTGATTTTTGTTTCAATTAATTAATAATAACAACAGGTGGTGTTTTACAAGAAATTACAAAAGGTGTACTTTGTGCATGCAATCCCAAAGTCTCCATCTGGAAAGATACTGAGAAAAGAGCTGAGAGCCAAGCTAGCAGCAGCTTCTCCACTGCCTTAGAAACCCCTTATTTTCACTTGCAAATTGAGTCTTCTTCTTCTTCTTCTCTGCCCCATTATAAAACTTAAGCAATCTCTGTCTTTTTTAGAAGATATTGTTCCCTTTGTTTTTTCTCTTTTCCACTGTTTTTTTTGTATTCTCTGTATTATCATTAAGGATGTATCATTGTATCAAAAAGGATATATGTATTCTTCTCTAATTGTGACAAGTGAACAAAGTGCAAGTCTTTGTGTTTCAATAAAGACTTGCTATTACACAAAACGCATTGTACTTTCTTCTTATTTATTTCTCTTTTTAGCCATTTGTTTTTTCTATAGTAATGAAAATAATTGACTAAATTAGTTGTCTCAATCATCTGAAATTCTAAACCAAATATTACTTCAGAATTTAAGGTCATTAGCAAGATGAAAGTTGACAGCATTTCAGCACATTTAAGTATACTCTAAATAGACCATCAACTACGGCTCTGATTATTGTGAATATTGGATTTTTCACAAATCAAACTGACCATTGCACCATTTAGCCTACCATTTCAGGATACTTTTCTAGAAAATAGCTCTGAAAACAACATTGTTTTACGGAACTTCATTTTCTTGTTTCCATAAATTATTTCTATAGACTGTTCTCTATAATTATCTTATATATATTTATAATGTAGTTGACGCTCAAACATATTTTTAATTGTTTAAAACAGAAAAGATAATTGTAGAGAACAGTCTGTTTTTTAACTCATTTGGAAAACTACTTTATTAAAAATATTTTTCAAAAAGCACTCCTAAATGGCCACCTAGAGTTCCTGAAGTATATTTTGACTCGTCTGAACATAAAATTATTTTTTCTTATAATGGAAAAAAAGGAAATTATATACATCAAATTATGTGAAAAATATTAAATAATCGTCAATAATTGCAAACCCATCTAATATCTTGTTGGGGTTGACACTGTCTGATAGTGTGTACCAAAAAAAGGACAAAAACATATTAAATGACAAGAAAGCTTTTGTCACAAATAGACGACAGGCAAATGTTGGGGTTTAGATCAACTTGATTTTGACCACCTAATTTAAATAAAAAACTTAAGCTTTTCTTTTACAAGTCATCCTAAATTTAAGTTGGATTGTAGTCCTTACCCTAGGTTTGGAACATAGGATTTTATGGGATTTTATTTCATTTCGGAATTGAAATGAGTCCCTCCTTTGGGTAGTTTGAAAGGTTACATAATTTTAAGTAAAAGACAATATAATCCATTTTTTTTCAAAAAAAAAGGTCACATACAAAAAATCAATTCATTAAATTCTTCTTCATTTTATAATTAAACCAACACTAATATGATATTATTTCATTCAAGTTTACATCATCACAGGCAACTTAAAAAGATTGAATCTTTTCTTTTTTATATGAGAATGGAACAAATGGACTCACAATGTTGAGACGTGATGACTAGTGTTGATTATTGGTCAAAGCCATTTTTAAAGTTGAATGAGAAGTTGACTTTAGAATCAGATACTTGTACTAATTGTTTTCTTCACTTGAAATGAGAGATTTGGAGAGTGAGGAAGAGAAGAGATTTTATAAAGAGAAATAGAGGTTTTGAGAAAATAGTGAAAAAGAAAAAGAATGAGAGTTTTCATTTTTATTCATCTTCCATCTTCTCATTTTTCTTTTTATTAAGATAGATCAAATCTCTTGCATTTTAACTTACAATATATTGTTCATTCTAATTAATCATCTCTCTTCTTCATATTCATGTATTTGATATTTATTTGTTTCATTTTCCATATATAGGTTTGTTTGCTCATTCTTTATCATTTCTCCTACTCTTAATCTTAAGTTTATTTTTATATATTGTTTATTTTTTACAAGTTTGATAATGAGATTTTTTTTGTCATCAACTCAATCAATGAGAATAAGGATAAAATTTTAAGGGGTGTAAAATTAACTCAATGTGAATCAACCATTTAATGGGTTGAAAGTGTACATTTGATGAAAAGATCTCATATGATAATTTCTCATACATAAAAATGTATAAAATAGAGAGTAAAACCTCTATACAGATTATACAAATATTTAAGCTTTGAATTTTTTTTATGTTCTTACAAGTCTTCTCTTCTTTTTTTTACCATCATTTTTGTGACACTTGTTTAAACTAGTTATCATCCATGATCATTCCTAATAATGAAGGAAGAAAGAAAAAAATGGTAATTAGTGAACTAAGTGGTCCAAAATAAAAAAAATGGTATATTTATATCCCAAACAAAAAATATTTTATTTTGAAAGTTTTATTGATTTTTTTAGTGACATTTGTTTAAACTAGTTATCATCTATGATCATTTTTAGCAATGAAGGAAGAAAGGAAAAATGGTAATTAGTGAACTAAGTAATCCAAAATAAAAAATGGTATATTTATATCCCAAACAAAATTATTTATTTATTTTTAATGACACTTGTTAAAATTAGTTAACATCCATAGTCATTCTTTTACTATTTGATTAGCATTGAGTGAAGAAATGAAAATGGTAATTAATAGACCAGTAAAAAAATAGCATGCCCATACCAATTATGTATGAAATTAAACATTTTTTTCATAAAATAATTTATTTTAAATATAAAAATTTATTAATTAAATAATATATGCATACATATATATGTTTAAAAAAAATTAAAAAAAAGAGAGAGGGTGACATCACCCTCTCTAAACTTCCTTTTTGTTTTTTTAGTTTTTTTTGTGGATTTTAAAATTTTTGTTTTTTATTTTTTTGATTTTTTTGATTTTTTGTTGTTTGCATATTTTTTGTGTTTGTTTTTTTTATTTTTTAGTAGATATTATTAGTTTATTTTAAATTATTTTTATATATCTTTTAAATAATTTTACTTGTTTTATTATTTTCATTCTACATATTTTTTTTTCAAATTTATCATACATATTTATTATGTCTAACATTCATTTCCATTATTCTTTCTTTTTCTTTATAGTTTTTATCTCTTATAATTTATTTATGTATTATTGTCATATATCACGGTTGTATGTGATTGAGTGAAGAAATGAAAATGGTAATTAATTAGACCATGTAGTAAAAAATTAGCACGCCCATACCAATTATGTATGAAATATACCAATTATGTATGAAATTAAACATTTTTTTCATAAAATAATTTATTTTACATATAAAAATTTATTAATTAAATAATATATGCATACATATATATGTTTAAAAAAAATTAAAAAAAAAAGACAGAGGGTGACATCACCCTCTCTAAACTTCCTTTTTGTTTTTTTAGTTTTTTTTTTGTGGATTTTAAAATTTTTTTTTTTTGATTTTTTGTTGTTTGCATATTTTTTGTGTTTGTTTTTTTATATTTTTTAGTAGATATTATTAGTTTATTTTAAATTATTTTTATATATCTTTTAAATAATTTTACTTGTTTTATTATTTTCATTCTACATATTTTTTTTTCAAATTTATCATACATATTTATTATGTCTAACATTCATTTCCATTATTCTTTCTTTTTCTTTATAGTTTTTATCTCTTATAATTTATTTATGTATTATTGTCATATATCACGGTTGTATGTGATTGAGTGAAGAAATGAAAATGGTAATTAATTAGACCATGTAGTAAAAAATTAGCACGCCCATACCAATTATGTATGAAATATACCAATTATGTATGAAATTAAACATTTTTTTCATAAAATAATTTATTTTACATATAAAAATTTATTAATTAAATAATATATGCATACATATATATGTTTAAAAAAAATTAAAAAAAAGAGAGAGGGTGACATCACCCTCTCTAAACTTCCTTTTTGTTTTTTTAGTTTTTTTTGTGGATTTTAAAATTTTTGTTTTTTATTTTTTTGATTTTTTTGATTTTTTGTTGTTTGCATATTTTTTGTGTTTGTTTTTTTTATTTTTTAGTAGATATTATTAGTTTATTTTAAATTATTTTTATATATCTTTTAAATAATTTTACTTGTTTTATTATTTTCATTTTACATATTTTTTTTTCAAATTTATCATACATATTTATTATCTCTAACATTCATTTCCATTATTCTTTCTTTTTCTTTATAGTTTTTATCTCTTATTATTTATTTCTATATTATTGTCATACGTCACGGTTGTGTGTGATTGAGTGAAGAAATGAAAATGATAATCAATAGACCATGTTGTAAAAAATTAGCACGCCCATACCAATTATGTATGAAATTAAATATTTTTTCATAAAATAATTTATTTTACATATAAAAAATTATTAATTAAATAATATATGCATACATATATATGTTTAAAAAAAATTTTAAAAAAAAAGACAGAGGGTGACATCACCCTCTCTAAACTTCCTTTTTGTTTTTTTTTAGTTTTTTTCTGGATTTTAAAATTTTTGTTTTTGATTTTTTTGATTTTTTTGTTTTGTTTTGTTTTTTGTTGTTTGCATATTTTTTGTGTTTGTTTTTTTTATTTTTTAGTAGATATTATTAGTTTATTTTAAATTATTTTTATATATCTTTTAAATTATTTTACTTGTTTTATTATTTTCACTGTACATATTTTTTTTCAAATTTATCATACATATTTATTATCTCTAACATTCATTTCCATTATTCTTTCTTTTTCTTTATAGTATTTATCTCTTCTTATTTATTTATGTATTATTGTCATATGTCACGGTTGTATTTGATTATTATTTTATTCTTTTATTTTCAGAATTGACGCTCGTAAATTAAAATTATAACAATTTGATTTAAATTTTGTTAATTTCTTTATTTAGTTTTCACTAAAAAAATCCGGTGACGGACTTTAAAATTTTTAGGATACCAAATTTCTCGAACTATTGAGGTGATGAGTTATTTTTAGGATACCGAGAGTAACTCCAATAACGCTTTGATTTAAAAAATAAAATAATAATTTTCTTAATAGTCTTTGTACCACTCGTTGAAGGTCATTTATTTGCTCATTTTTATGATGCAAAATGAACCGAATGAGACATTCAAAATTAAATTTCGAAAATATTATTTTAAAAAATAATTTGGATAGTATTTGATTAAATTTGGTATCCATTTTTCATAATAGGCGTTGTGGGGTGCTAATACTTCCCCACATGTAAATTTTGTTACCATCCACTACATTTGGCGGAACAAGCATCATTTTTGAAAAAAATGCTTTGCCCATCCATCCTAATGGGGAGAACTTATCTAAGTTCTTGGAAGAAATCAACAGAGATTTGGATCATTTTTGGTCATTTTGTATAAACTCATATTGCGGAGTAGTGTAGGTGACTTCTACATACTCAAATGTAGTGCATGACTATACTAATTGAATGAAATTGAGTACTTTTGGACTTTCACTTTACGGAATATCATTTCTCAGCATAAATTTACTTTCATTATTATTATTGTTATTATTATTATTTATTCTTCTTCATTAGCAAAATCTACCATCTCATTGTTTTATTTTTATTTATTTAAGAAAACTTTTCAAAGATAGCCCGTCAACTCCGACATCCTTATCGAACGCGAGCTCAAGTTAGGGTCATGGACGAGCAAGAAAGAGGTCAATTGCAAGAGGAAATGAAAGAAGAAATTAGGGAGCTGAAAGAGTAAATGGCAAGAGTCTTGGAACTCCTCGCCGCGAGTAAGGGAAAAGCCTGTCTTGACAATCCGCAAGTGGCTCAATCATCACCAAACGATACTCCACCTTACCCTCCTAGGTTCACTCCAACCTATCAATGTCATCAGGCCAAACACTTTCAACATGCTTCACCACTAGTAAATGTCCAGCACTATCCATTTTCAAGTGTCCAGGAAATGATGCAGATAGGAAAAAGTGGGTACAACTTATCCACAATGGCACATGGCCACAACCAAACTTTCACCCCACAAGGTGAACTCACTAATGAGCTAATCATCATACCCAATATTGATGACCCAAAGGGGTAGAGGCCTGTTACTAAACCAAGTGAAGACCCGCTGTCGAAAGATAAGCTGGACTTTTTAGAGGAAAGATTGCGCGCCATTGAAGGGTCAGATGTATATGGTACCTTTGATGCCATCCAATTATGTTTGGTCCCAGATCTTACCATCCCACACAAATTCAAACTACCTGAGTTTGAAAAATATGATGGTAGTACATGCTCGAGAAGTCACCTTATTATGTACTGCAGAAAGATGGTTGTTTGTGTAAATAATGATAAGTTATTGATTCATTTATTTCAAGATAGCTTGACAGGGGTTGCATCTCGTTGGTATATCCAATTGGATAACCAACATATTCAGAGGTGGAAAGATTTAGCTGATGCTTTCTTAAGAGAATATAAGTACAACATAGACATCGCTCCTGATCGTCTGCATCTATAAAGGATGGAGAAAAAGCCTACTGAAGGCTTTAAAGAATATGCACAAATGTGGAGGGAATTAGCTGCTCAAGTAAACCCCCTTGTCAGAAAAGGAGATGGCTTCAGTGTTTATCTACACCTTGAGATCTCCATTCTACGATAGGATGATTGGAAATGCTTCAAACAACTTCTCTGACATTATAATGATTTGTGAAAGAATTGAATATGGGGTAAATAATGGAAGAATTTTGGAAGTCGTATCTAATACATCATCTGTAAAAAAAGGTTGTCGTTGAAGCGAAAAGAATAGGATGTACAGACGATCAATTTTGGGTACCCATCACAAGCTGCAAACTCGAGGCTGGGATTTCCAAAGTATAGTGAAGGGCCCAAATCTATGACATCATATGTGGCAAATACCTCATAAATTCTGTACAATTATCACTCTCAACAATCAGCATTTCAAAACAACCCGAGACCCTGTTTCATACCACCAACTCACCAACAAAATGTTGGTTAGGCTGATCAGCCCCTGAGGGGAAATAGAAATAATCAACGTTTTGTCTAATATGATCTGATCCCTATTTCATATACAGAACTCTTACCTCAATTGATAGGGAATAATCAATTGGTGTCAATTCCTTATGAACCTCTACAACCTCCATACCTAAGGTGGTATGATTCGACTGCTCGCTGTGATTATCATGCTGGGGCAGTGGGAAATTCGACTATGAATTGCACGACATTAAAAGGAAGAATACATGCATTGATCAAGGCTGGATGGTTGAATTTCACAAAGGCTCATGGGAATCCAAATATCAATTCCAACCCTCTACTAAATCATGGGAATCCTACCGTAAATGCAATTGAGGAATATTTTTTATATGGAAAGAGGGACGTGGAAGATGTGAGCACGTCAATGAAAATACTTTTCGATCTTCTTTCTAGAGCAGGGTGCACCTACTCAACACGCTCAGAGGATGAAGGCGTTTCTAGGAAGCATATGTATGACTTTGATTGTTTGTTTCATAAGAATGTGACGGGGCATACAATTGAGGAATGTGCTGATTTTAAAATGGAAGTGCAAAAGTTGTTGGATGTAAAGATACTTACAATAAGTCATAAAGGAGAAAGAGAATACCTGGAAGATGACTCTTTAGTCCTCATGATAACTAAAGAATCATATGAAATTAATGTTGAAGTGTCATCCTATATCCCAAAACCTTTCACAATACATTACGAGAAAAAGTCAACTCACACCACTACGTCTCATGCTCCAATGCTTATCACCATCCAAATACCGGGTGCGGTTTCTTATAAAGATTCAAGAGCAGTACCATGGACATATGGATATGAGGTCATTACAAGCGGTAACGACAAAATTCAAGCGCTAAATCCGTCTGACCCCGATCTCCCCATAACTAATATTTCAAGAGTAGGTGGGATGACGAGGAGTGGCAGATGCTAAACGCCAGAAGTTTTTAAAATGGATAAAAGCGATGAGCTTGAAAGGCAGAGGAAAGGGAAAGCCAAATAAGGTGACAATGGTCATGAATTCCAAGGAGAAATGCACGGCGGCCAAGTGATAGACCTAGATATAATAAGAGGTACGGAAAAAGAAAGAGCAGTGTCTGAAGAAGAAGTATGTGAATTTTTTAAGCTCATCAAGCAAAGCGAGTATAAGGTTAAGCTCATCAAGCAAAGCGAGTATAAGGTGATAGAACAACTTAATCGCTTACCTGCTCGCATATCTTTACAGTCACTCTTTCTGAATTTTGAACCACATCGCCAAGCATTATTGAAGATTTTGAATCAAGCATATGTCTGTCATGACATTACGGTAGAGAAGTTGAGTGGAATTGTGAGAAATATTACCGCACCAAATTTTATCACTTTCACAGATGATGAAATCCCAGCCGATGGTACTGGACACACCAGAGCTCTACATATATCCGTGAAATGTGGGGATTATGTTGTTGCAAAAGTATTGATTGATAATGACTCGTCTCTAAATGTAATGCCAAGATCCACGCTAGCAAAGTTCCCTGTGGACGCAACACATATGCGATGGAGCATGATGATAGTAAGAGCATTCGATGGTACCCAAAGAGAAGTAGTCAGAGACATATAGATACAAATTCGAATTGGGCCATGCCTATTCAATATTATTTTTCAAGTGGACATAAATCCAGCGTACAGTTTTCTTTTAGGTCGACCATGGATTCACTCTGCCGGGGTGGTACCGTCTTCATTACATCAAAAGCTGAAACTTATAATGGATCATAAACTCATTTGTACATATGGGGAAGAAGATTTATTGGTATCCAAGCCGGCTACCATGTCGTATGTTGAGGTGGCAGAAAAAGCATTGGAGTGCTCATTTCGATCATTTGAGATTAAGAACAC
The DNA here is from genome assembly GCA_003255025.1 of Datisca glomerata. Classification (NCBI taxonomy): domain Eukaryota; kingdom Viridiplantae; phylum Streptophyta; class Magnoliopsida; order Cucurbitales; family Datiscaceae; genus Datisca; species Datisca glomerata. Next base: position 95,721 of record QANY01008646.1, read on the forward strand.
TACATTTGTTGCTAGTGGGAAACTCACTCCAACATCAAGCCTTTCAAAAGCATCTCAGGTGGTGGCAAAGTTGATGATAAAAAGGAGTCATATGAAGGTGACGAGGATAATTTTGAACCATCTCTGAAAATGTTAAGAATGGATATAGACCGGCCAAGGATGATAGAAGGAGAGTGGAAGCTCAAAAGAAAGAAAAGAGGATTGCTAGGCTCGAAAATAGGGAATTCGATATGAAAATGGTGATCATACCCCATATTTCTGAATCCTTTAGAAGTGGGGGAATTTTATTCGAAGAATCAGTTATAGTAGAGCAATACGACATTGAAGATGATATCGTCTGACTTTCAATATCTTCAATCTTGGAAAAATCATCAAGTGAAAGTACATGAGACTTGGTTTTTCGATACGATTCAGATCATGAGCTCAACAATTAGGACGTCACCCAACTACCAGTGCTTCTCGAAAATTTTCAAGAGTAATGTGTTCATGCCAAAATTCTAATGATTCTACTCAATGCCTTAAGAATTTCGTTGTTACGAGCCTATGTTCTCGTCTATTTCATGTTCTCTCTCTGAATGAAAATCTAAAAACTTGTTTCGTCTTCTTTTGGCTAATGATAAATACAATTCCACCTCTTTTTATTCTTCCTTTTATATCTACTTTTTCCATTTCTGAAATATTATTCATACTCATGCATTGTTTATTTTCTTTTCTCGTCTTCCTTTCATCCAATAATTTGATCTAAAAATAAGAGCATAAGCAATAACTTTGACAATCTCATTCTTAGTGTAGAGTCAGATGAAGGTGACGAGGATAATTTTGAACCATCTCTGAAAATGTTAAGAATGGATATAGACCGACCAAGGATGTTAGAAGGAGAGTGGAAGCTCAAAAGAAAGAAAAGAGGATTGCTAGGCTCGAAAATAGGGAATTCGATATGAAAATAAAGATCATACCCCATATTTCTGAATCCTTTAGAAGTGGGGGAATTTCATTCGAAGAACCAGTTATAGTAGAGCAGTACGACATTGAAGATGATATTGTCTGGCTTTCAATATCTGCAATCTTAGGAAAATCATCAAGTGAAAGTACAGGAGACTTGGTTTCTCGATATGATTCAGATCATGAGCTCAACAATTAGGACGTCACCGAGCTACCAGTACTTCTCGGGAATTTTCAAGAGTAATGTGTTCATACCAAAATTCTAATGATTCTATCCAATGCCTTAAGAATTTCGTTGTTATGAGCCTATGTTCTCGTTTATTTCATGTCCTCTCTTTGAATGAAAATCTAAAAACTTGTTTCGTCTTCTTTTGGCTAATGATAAATATAATTCCAGCTCTTTTTGTTCTTCCTTTTATGTCTACCTTTTCCATTTCTGAAATGTTGTTCATACTCATGCATTGTTTATTTTCTTTTCTCGTCTTCCTTTCATCCAATAATTTGATTCAAGTTCGAGAACGGTGATTTTGAAAATAAGAGCATAAGAAATAACTTTGACAATCACATTCTTAGCGTAGAGTCAGATGAAGGTGACGAGAATAATTTTGAACCATCTCTGAAAATGTTAATAATGGATATAGACCGACCAAGGCTGATAGAAGGAGAGTGGAAGCTCAAAAGAAAGAAAAGAGGATTGCTAGGCTCGAAAATAGGGAATTTGATATGAAAATAGCGATCATACCCCATATTTCTGAATCCTTTAGAAGTGGGGGAATTTCATTCGAAGAACCAATTATAGTAGAGTAGTACGCCTTGAAGATGTTATCGTCCAACTTTCAATATCCGCAATCTTGGGAAAATCATCAAGTGAAAGTACAAATGACTTGGTTTTTCGATACGATTCAGATCATGAGCTTAACAATTGGGACGTCACCAAGCTACCAGTGCTTCTTGGAAATTTTCAAGAGTAATGTGTTCATGCAAAAATTCTAATGATTCTACCCAATGCCTTAAGAATGGTAGAAGAGGATGAAAAAATAACTTAACCATATCAAGAGTTAACGGAGGTGATAAATTTGGTGTGGAGTGAGACAAAAGAAGTACAAATTGGCACTTCGATGACAAGCCAAAACTGCCGAGAATTAATTGACTTACTCAAAGAGTATATTGACGTCTTTCATGGTCTTACCAAGATATGCCCGAAAGTAAACCAGTGCGACAAAAGTAAATGAAACTAGACATGCTGGTACAGATCAAAGAAGAAGTTAAAAAGCAAGTAGATGCGGGTTTTCTAGAAGTAGCAAAATATCCTGAATTGGTTGCTAACATAGTCCCAGTGCTGAAGAAAAATAGGAAAGTAAGAGTGTGCCTCGATTACAGAGACTTAAATCGGGCAAGCCCCATGTATACTTTTCCATTACCCCATATCGATGTCTTAGTAGATAACACTGCATGAAATTCAACCTTCTCTTTCATAGATGGTTTTTCGGGGTATAACCAAATCAAAATGGCTCCTGAAGACCGTGAAAAGATGACTTTTATAACTTTATGGGGTACATTTTATTATAAGGTTATGCCATTTGGTCTAAAGAATGAAGGGGCAACTTACCAACAGGCAATGGTAACGCTGTTTCATGATATGATGCATAAAGAAATCGAAGTGTACGTTGATGATATGATTGCCAAATCTCGTCAAGGGGAAGATCATATGGTCACTCTGCAAAAACTATTTGAACGATTGAGAAAGTTCCAGTTAAAGCTTAACCTGACAAAGTGTACATTTGCAGCATCTTCAGGGAAACTACTTGATTTTTTCGTGAGCAAGGAAGGAATAAAAGTTGACCTTGACAAGATTCGAGCCATCATTGATTTTCCGCCACCTCAAACTCAAAAGGAAGTTAGAGGTTTCTTGAGAAGATTATATTATATAGCCCAGTTCATCTCACAACTAACTGCAACTTGTGAAGCTATCTTTAAACTTCTCCGTAAAGGTGATACAGAAGGATGGAATGATGATTATCAAATTGTTTTTGAGAAGATCAAGCAATGCTTGTAAAATCCGCCTATACTTGTTCCTCCAACTCTAGGGCGTCCACTCATTTTGTACCGTACAGTGATAGGAAAATCCATGGGTTGCATACTTGGTCAACATAATGCCTCTAGAAGGAAAGAACAAGTAATATACTATTTAAGTAAAAGGTTCACAAACTATGAGGCTAATTATTCGATGTTGGAGAAAACATGTTGTGCATTAGCCTATGTTGCTCATTGGCTTAGACAATACATGTTATACCACACCACTTGGTTAATTTCAAAGATGGATCTAATCAAGTATATCTTTGAAAAGCCATGACTTTCTAGGTGAATTGCTAAATGGCAAATGTTGCTCATGGAATATGATATTGCTTATGTCACGAGAAAGTCAATAAAATGAAGTGTACTTGCTGATTATCTTGCAGATCAATCAGTGACAAATTATGAGCCTATGAAGTTTGATTTTCCTGATGCGAACATATCAGTCATATTAAAAAATGAAGGAGAATCTATGGATCCAGAATTGTGGACAATATTATTTGATGGTGCATCTAATGATGTATGACATAGAATTGGGGCAATCGTCATATCTCCTGAGGGAAAGTTTTTCCCATTCATGGAAAAACTATGCTTTGACTGCACAAACAATATGGCAGAATATGAGGCATGTTCCATGAGAATTCAAGCAGCTTATGATATGAAGATAAGGAAACTTCGAGTGTACAAAGATTCATTATTAGTGATACGGAAACTAAACGGGGAATGGGAAGCTAGAGGCCCCAAGCTGGTACCTTACAACAAACATGTAACTAAGTTAAGCCAAACTTTTGAAGTGATCGCATTTGACCATATACCAGGGTGAATAATCAAATTACAGATGCACTAGCAATTATAGTATCCATGTTTGCCGCATACTTTAAGGAAGAAGTGCAACCCATAAAAATTGAGAAACAGGATTTTCTTACTCACTGTATGAGTATTGAAGAAGAGCCAGACACAAGACCATGGTATTATGACATCAAGCAGTACATAAAGAATGGGGAATATCCATCCAAATCTTCTGAGAATGATAAACGCATTATTAGAAGATTATCCATGGGTTTCTTCTTGAATGGTGAAATACTCTACAAAAGAAACCATGACATAGTGCTTTTAAGATGTGTTGCTGCAAGGGAAGCGAATCAAATCATAGAGGAAGTTCGTGAAGGAATTTGTGGTGCTCATGCTAATGGACATATGATGGCCAAACAAATCTTGAGAGCAGGATATTATTGGTTAACTCTAAAATCTGACTGCATCAAGTACGCCAAGAAATGCCATAAATGTCAAATTTATGCGGATAAAATTAACATACTCGCATCCCCTTTACATGTCATGGCCGCGCCTTGGCCGTTCTCTATGTGGGGCATAGACGTCATTGGTCTCATCACACCAAAATCCTCAAACGAGCATCATTTCATTTTGGTCTCTATAAATTATGTTATCAAATGGGTGGAGGCAACTTCTTATTCGAGTGTAACCAGAAGTGTGGTTGTTAAGTTCATCAAAAAGGAAATAATTTGTCGATATGGTCTACCTAGAAGGATCATCACAGATAACGGGATAAATTTAAATAACAAGATGATGAAAGAATTATATGAGCAATCCAAAATTAAGCATCATAATTCATCTCTTTATCGTCCAAAAAAGAATGGAGCAATGGAAGCAGCCAATAAGAACATAAAAAGGATCATAGAGAAGATGACGAAGGTTTATAAGGCTTCGCATGAGATGCTCTCGTTTGCATTACATGGATACCGCACATCAGTCCGAACATCAACCGGGACAACGCCATTCTCTTTGGTATATGACATGGAAGCGGTCCTTCTAATTGAGGTGTAAATTCCCTCCCTTAGAATCATAATGGAGGTGAAATTAGAAGAAGTAGAGTGAGTACAAACACGATATGAGCAATTGAATTTCATTGAGAAAAAAAGATTGACTGCATTATGTAGAGGGCAATTATATCAAAGAAAAATTATGCACGCATATGACAAAATATTACGTCCCCGATGTTTCCGAGAAGGAGACTTGATGTTGAAAAAAATACTCCCATATCAAAAGGATCATCGGGGGAAGTGGATCCTAAATTACGAAGGACATTTCATTGTCAAGAAGGCTTTCTCTTGAGGAGCTCTCTTGCTAACAAATATGGATGAAGATGATTTACCACATATAGTTAATTCTGATACAGTCAAGAAGCACTTCATTTGACCGCTGTAAGTATGGAAAAAATGAAGTTAGGCAAAAAAATGTTTTTTTTAAATTGTCTCGAATACTAGAGAAATTCTTCTTCCATATTTTTTTTCTTTTTCCAAATCATCGTTTGTAGACATTATTCACCATCAATGAAGAGCCTTTTTTTACTTCTTAGTCGACAAATACATATACTTCATCTTCTCCTTATTTACATTATTTATTATTCCTCTCAGTTCTAAGATATTATTAATTATTCTTGAAATAACTCAGAAGCATAAACTTGATTAGGCGAAAGCTAATTAAAAAAGAAAAAGAAAAAAAAGGAATAGGAACTAAGAAAGGCGGTCTGAGTACGAGGTGAAATCTAAAAAGTCACCACGAGAAATTCGGTATGCACATAACAAAGGCTAAAGCACGATTGGAGGATTGCAATTAAAGTACAAAAAAAGAAGCAAAATGTGGAGAAATTATTCACTTTTCTTCATCATCGACGTGAAGTCGAATACTGGGGCACAAACCAATGAATAATGATGCATCATTTTCTTGAAAGTATGCTCGATACTTCATTGCGAGTCCATGACCTTAGGCCAAGTGATTGATTTGAAGGGTGAAGGATATTAGGACATTAGTCAACTTTCAAAAAAATCATCACATAATTTTCTTACAAATGTTTTCAATCATGCATAGCATGCATGCACTCAAAATTACTACTTTGCATTTATATTCAATAATTACAACGTATAGACATGCATCATATTGATATGTTTTGATGCAATTCAAGTGCATGAATCATTTAAAGATATACTTTCAAAATCCATACATGACTTTCCAACATTTAGAGCATGCAGTAGTCTAGCTCTTGCACCATATGAAACTTGTAAATATCATATCAAATATCATCTCAACATCTTTAGTTAAATCGAACCTGAATTGAGTCGATGTCGAAGCGTGCGTCTATCCAGGTCTGTTTCCTTTCAAATATCTCAGTTAAATCGAATACGACTTTGTCGGGGTCGAAGCCATATGTCAGCGGCTGGTCTATTTCAATTAATATGGTTAACTTGAACCCACATCGATGGTTAACTTGAACCCACATCGAGTCGAGGTCGAAGCCTGCCTATATCCAGGTCCACATCGTTTCTTTATCTTTGGTTAAATCGAACCCGACTTTATCGCGGTTAAGCCTAGTGTCAGCGCCTGGTCCATTTCAATTAATATGGTTAAATCGAACCCGCATCGACTCGGGGTCGAAGCCTGCGTCTATTCGGGTCCACGCCATTTCTTTATCTATGGTTAAATCAAACCCGCATCCAGTCGAGGTCGAAGCCTGCCTATATAGAGGTCCACGTCATATCTTTATCTTTGGTTAAATCGAACCCGACTTTGTCGCGGTCGAACCCCGGTGTCAGCGCCTGTTCCATTTCAATTAATATGGTTAAATCCAACCCGCATTGAGTCGAGGTCGAAGCCTGCGTCTATCCAGGTCCACGTCCTTTCTTTATCTTAGGTTAAATCAAACCCGACTTTGTCGCGATCGAAGCCCGATGTCAGCGCCTGGTCCGTTTCAATTTATAGGGTTAAATCGAACCTGAATTGAGTCGAGGTAAAAGCTTGTGTCTATCCAGGTCCATTTCATAAATTCTGTCATTTTATAGAACCCGAATAAGTCGAGTTTTCTATTTCCTTTATCTATATAGTTTTTTCTCGATCAAAATACTTATCTACACTTTTATACACATTCTAAGTTTAGAAGCGTGAACAACGGGGGAACTATAGATACTGTATTTTGTCATGTCCAATACTTTAAAATACAATTTTTTTTGCCCATACACTAGTCTTAGACTATGTGTATGATTTACAAAATAACCCAGTACCTAAAAATAAGAAGATTTGTTCAAGGACTAAAAATAAAAAATAAAAAGAATAAAAAGATAAATTAAAAAGTGAAGCCCTAAGTTTGCCTATAAATAGAGGGGAGGTCTTCACTTGAAAGCGAAGATTTGGAGAGTGAGGAAAAGAAGGGATTTTAGAGAGAGAAATAGAAGTTTTAAGAAAATAGTGAAAAATAGAATGCATGAGAGTTTTCATTTCTATTTATCTTCCATCTTCTCCTTTTTCTTTTTATTAACATAGTTCAAATCTTTTGTATTTTAACTTACAATATATCTTGTTCATTCTAATTAAACATCTCTCATCTTTATACTCATGTATTTGATATTTCTTTGTTTCATTTTCCATATATAGGTTTGTTTACTCATTCTTTATCATTTGTCGTACTCTTAATTTTAAGTTTTATTTTCATATATTGTTTATTTCTCCACAAGTTTGATAATGAAATTTTTTTTGTCATCAACTTAATCAATGAGAAGAAGGATAAAATTTTGAGGGGTGTAAAATTAACTCAATGTGAATAAACCATTTAATGGATTGAAAGTGTACATTTGATGAAAAGATCTCCTATGATAATTTCTCATACATAAAAATGCATAAAATAGAGAGTTAAACTTCTACACAAGATTAAGCAAATATTTAAGTTTTGATTTTTTTTATATTCTTACAAGTCTTCTCTTCTTTTCTTTTTAGTTTTTGACCATCATTTTTGTGACACTTGTTTGAACTAGTTACCATCCATGATCATTCCTAACAATGAAGGAAGAAATAAAAATGGTAATTAGTGAACTAAGTGGTCCAAAATAAAAAAATGGTATAGTTATATCCCAAACAGAAATTATTTTATTTTGAAAGTTTTATTGATTTTCTTTAGTGACACTTGTTTAAACTAGTTACCATCCATGATCATTCCTAGCAATGGAGGAAGAAAGAAAAAATGGTAATTAGTGAACTAAGTAATCTAAAATAAAAAATGATATATTTATAACCCAAACAAAATTATTTATTTATTTTTAGTGACACTTGTTTAAGTTAGTTACCATCTATGGTCATTCTTTTGCTATTTGATTAGCATTGAGTGACGACATGAAAAATAATAATTAATTGACCATGTAGTGAAAAAACAGCACGTTCATACCAATTATGTATGAAATTAAGTATTTTTTTATAGAATAATTTATTTTACACATAAAATTTTTATTATTAATTTATTTACTAAATAATATATGCATATATATATATGCTTTAAAAAAAAAAATAATTTAAAAAAAAAAGAGACAGTGGGTGACATCACTCTTTTTAAATTTTTTTTGTTTTTGTTTGTTTTTTATTGGATTTTAAATTTTTTGTTTTTGATTTTTTTTGTTTTTTTGTTTATTGCCTTTTTTTTTGTGTTCGTTTATTTTTCTATTTTTTTCAGTAGATATTATTCATTTTTTGTAATTTATTTTTATATATCTTTTGAATTATTTCACGTTTCATTATTTTCACTCTACATTTTTTTTAAATTTATCATACATATTATTCATCTTTAACATTTATTTCCATCATTCTTTCTTTTTCTTTATAGTTGTTATCTTTTCTGATTTATTTATGTATTATTTTCACATGTCACGGTTGTATATGATTATTATTTTATTCTTTTATCTTCAGAATTGATGCTCGTAGATTAAAATCATAATAATTTGATTTAAATTTTATTAATTTCTTTTTAGTTTTCACTAAAAAAATATGATGACGGACTGTAGAATTTTTGGGATACCAAATTTCTCAAACTACTGAGGTGAGGAGTTATTTTTAGGATACCGATAGTAACTCCAATAACGCTTTGATTTAAAAAAGAAAATAATAATTTTTTATGGTCTTTGTACCACCTGTTGAAGGCAATTTATTTGCTCATTTTTATGATGCAAAACTGTACCGAATGGTACATTCAAAATTGAATTTTTAAAACATTATTTTAAAAAATAATTTGGATAGTATTTGATTAAAGTTGGTAACCATTTTTCATAATTGGCATTGTGGAGTGCTAATACCTTCCCTACAAGTAAATGACACTCGAACCAAATTTAAATTTTCGTTGACCAAAATATTTGATTTTAAAATTGGATGACCAATCACGCCCTAAAATGATTGATGGCGACCCCGAATTTCTTTTTTTTTTCAAAAATAATTTTTCAATCGCCGGTCCGCGTCGCATGCATGGTACGACATAACTAAACGTGTTCAACTTTTCTGTCATTATCAAAATGTATCTATAACTAATCCGGTCCATCAATCATACTGGCATAGGTTCAAAGCGCCTCTGTTACATCAATCGTAACGCAATACATTAATGGTCACGTATATCAATACAATTGAATGACATGAATTATTATGTAGATGTGTAGCATGAAAATTTCATGTAATGTGATCTTAACATACATATTTCCAACTGGTCCTCCATAAACCTTAGTGAGATCAAACCATACATAAATCAGAGTGTGAATACCAAGAACTTTATTTCTGCAGAAAATAACCTTAAAATATCCATAAACCAAAAAGACTGAAAATATGTCTATATGAAAAAAAGTATCTAAAAATAAAATACAAACTTCCACTAGAACTGAATATTCTCAATTGATATGACACCCCTGTGAGTAGTGTGCTCATGAAACACCTTGGGTGGCAATCCCTTGGTAAGCGGATCAGCAATCATGGAGTTTATTCCGGTGTGCTCTATAGACAACTGTCTACTCTACTCTTTCTTTAACAACCAGGAACTTGATGTCTATGAACTTTGACTTTGTCGAGCTCTTGTTGTTATTAGAATGAAGAACTGCTGATTTATTGTCACAAAATATCTTTAGTGGTCTTTGAATATTGTCCACTATGCGCATCCCCATGACAAAATTCCGCAACCATATTCCATGATTAGACGCCTCATAACATGCTATGAACTCTGCTGCCATGGCAGAAGAGGCTATAAGAGATTTTTTAGCAGTCTACCAGGAGACAGCACCTCCAACAAGCAGAAAAATATAGCCCGACGTAGATTTCATACTATTTTGGCATCCAGCAAAATCAGAGTCAGTATATCCAACGATCTCAATCTGATCCAACCTTTGAAATGTGAACATGTAATCTTTTATTCTCTGTAAGTACCGCAAGACCCGTTTAGCTACTTTCCAATGGTCTATGTCTGGATTGCTTAAGTATCTTTCCAACATCCCAGTCACGTACGCAATATTAGGACGTGTACAAACTTGACCATACATTAGACTCCCTACTACCAAGGCATAGAGAATCTTCTGCATTTTCTTTTGCTCAAAATCATTTTTAGGGCACTGATCGAGACCAAACTTGTCTCCCTTAGTACAGGGGTATCACCTGGTTTACAGTCTTGCATGCCATATCTTTTAAGGACCTTTTCGATATAGCTATTTTGTTATAATCCTAGAATACCCTGAGAATGATCTCAGTGTATTTGGATTCTTAATACAAAAGAGGCTTCACCAAGGTCTTTCATCTCAAACTTTTTAGCTAGAAATCTCTCGATGTCGTGCAATAAGCATATATCGTTGCTGGCAAGCAAAATGTCATCCACATATAAGACAAGAAAAATATGTTTGCTCCCACAAAACTTATGGTATATACAATCATTGACTAAATTTATCTCAAAACCAAACGAGATGATCACTTGATGAAATTTAAAATACCATTGTCGAGATACCTATTTGAGTCCATAGATAGATTTATGAAGTTTGCAAACATATTCTTTGGGTCTCCCGACACCAAATTTTCTGGTTGCACCATATATATCGTCTCTTCAATGTCGCCATTGAGACACGCTGTCTTTACATCCATCTGATGCAGCTCAAGATTGAAATGTGCTACTAATACTATTATAATCCTAAAAGAGTATTTCGTAGAAACCGGAGTGAAAGTCTCTTTATAGTTAATGCCTTCTTTCTGTGTAAATCCCTTTGCGATAAGACGAGCCTTGTATCTTTCCACATTACCTTTTGAATCTCTCTTGATCTTAAAACTCCATTTGCGACCAATGAGTTTTGCACCTTCTGGTAATAGACAAGATCTCACACGTCAATGTCCTTCATGGACTTAATTTCCTCATTCATGGCATCAATCCACTTTTGAGAGTTAGAGCTTTCCATGGCTTGACGGAAGCTGATCGGATCATCTTCCCTCATACCAATGTCAACCTCATGCTTTTAGAGAAATACAATGTAATGATTTGACAATGCACTTATTCTCTCTCTAGTGGATCTTCTTAATGACATAGGCTCGTGAGGTGCTAGAGTTTGTTCTTCCGGAACAATATCTTAAATGGGAGGTTCTGTGATATTGTCTTGATGTGTTGTGTCATGAGCAATGTCGGGGACACAGTCCTGATAAACGCTAATAATACTTGTGGGAATATCAACATATTCCTTCCTGAAGGACAAAATCCTGAACCGTATCTCCTCCTGCAAACTCGGCATCCTCAAAGAACCAGGCATTTCCCGTCTAAGAAAATGACCTGGTTATGGAATCATAAAACTTGTACCCCCTAGATCTTTTAGAGTATCCAACAAAATAACAACTCACCGTCCGTAAGTCCAATTTCTTTTTATTAGGCTTATATGGCCTTGCCTCAGCTGGACATCCCCAAACGTGCAAATGTCTGGTAAGGTCGAATGACTTTAGAAGTCGCTTTAGTTGGAACTCTGTTAAGGATATATGCTACAACCTTAAGTGCTTCACCCCATAGTGATTCTGGTAAGGTCGAATGACTAATCATACTCCTGACCATGTCCTTAAGCATTCTATTTTGTCTTTCAGCAACACCATTCATAGTGGGCGAACCCGGCATAGTGTACTGTGGGACGATACCGCATTCCTTTAGGAATTTAGCAAATGGTCTTGGACGTTGTTCACCTGAACCATCATATCTACCATAGTACTCACCACCACGGTCAGATCTGACACTTTTAATCCTTTTGTTGAGTTGATTCTCAACTTCAGCCTTAAAATTTTTGAAGTCTCAGTGCTTTTAACCTTGAAACAATGTGAGACGTTTTCATAATGTATTCCCTGATATTACCTTTACCTTTATACCTTTTTAAAATTAAGTCTGACAAAAGCGTACCGATTTCTACCTTTTCGCTTGACAAACCTCTTTACAATGTCTGCAAAGAAATCCTTAGATATAGTTATCTTTTCTGATATAGTGCCCTAGAATGCTTTTGGAATGGCCTTCTTCATGATCAGCATACACATGCGATTTGATCTCTCCCACCTTTCTATCTCATTCTTATCATCAGAGGTGCTCTTATCTGTAAGAGATGTAGGAGAATTAGTCTTTAACGCAAAATCGAGATCCATGACTCTAAGAACTATCAAGAGATTATCTTTTCAGGACTTGAAGTTTGAGCCATTCAGAACTGGAATTGAATTGATTTGGCCGTGATACTATCCGGAGTAATAGCTGAACAGAGAACAATAACTAAAATAAGATCACATCAATTCCGAATAACAATAATAATTCAAACAATAGCAATAAATAATCTCAAGACATCGAACACTCCATTAATATTATGACTTTGGCCAAAAATATTAACTTGTAAGTGATATTTTGGTGTAGTAATTAAACACTTATGATAAATAACATGTCAAACAAGAAACCTTCTTTTGGGCCGATTTATTGTTTACATGTAAAAACTGAATAATCATCATGTATTTATTATCACAGAAATATATGTAATTCTGTCAAATAATTATCTTCCTTTGGGCCGATAAATATTCACATAAGTTACACGCACACATAACCTTTTATATTTCAAGACAAACCAATTCTCACAAGAGAGGTCACTTTAGCGACATATTGCTTCAAGTAATTTATCCTAAAAAATAGATAACATACTAATGTTCAAATTTAAAATTTTTCCGAATTTAAACCTTAAATTAATAGATAAACAATTAATTTTATGATATTTTGAAATTGTTTTGAAATATTTTAACCAAAAAACTGAAAATAATCAAAACAATCTATTTGATAATCCTTAAAAATTGTTTTTAAATTATTATAACCCAAAAAACCAAAAATAATCAAAACAATCTATTTTGAAAGTTCTTAAATTAAAAAGAATTAATTTTACGATCCTTAAAAAATTAATTTAAAAATTGATTCATAAAATTAATCAAGAATTGAAAAATAAAAAAATAAAAATAAATGTGAGGGCTGGGATACCCACAACCTGCCTTCGCCCACAGCCATTAGGGAGACTATGGGCTTTTACTGTTCACAAGTCGGATCAAACCGATCCGTGTCCAACCCTAGGGTTTTCACCTTGAGTGACTGGCGACCATGGCTAACGTCAGTCCTTGCTACCGCGACCATGGCCGCAGCATCCTGTACAGTCACGGCCAGGGCCGCGACTCTTCTAGAAAGTGATGATGATGCTCCTTTAAGTGATGATGATTTGATTCTACTTGTTTTGACTTGTCTTGGTCCTGATTTCAAAGACATTGTAACTGAATGTTTGAGCGCATGAAAGTGTTATTTCTTTTGAAGAGCTCCTTGACAAACTCATTGAACATGAATCCTTTTTTAAGTAAGAAGCTACCTTGCCTGCCTCGCCCCTCATGACAGTAAATCACACTTACTCCAATAGATATCAAAATTTCCAATCCAAAAATGGAAATAATCAACACAACAAGAAATTCCATAATCAAAATCGTGGAATGTTTCAGCAAGGACATCGAAGTAATTATGGGCAATCTTTCTCTAGCCAATCTGGAAATTCCATCAAATCATGTCACTTTTGTTATAAATGTGGCCACTCTGCTAAACAATGTTTCAAAGCCAAAAAGTTGATGCAATAAGCACGCATGGCCAACTATACAACTGTTGGGACTTGGCATTCTCCAAGCTGGCTTGTTGATTCTGCAGCCTCCCATCATGTAACCACTAATTTGAGTAAACTATCTCTCCATCAACCTTATGAGGTTCCAGATGATATAAACATTGGTCACGACATCGATCTTACTATCACTCACACTAGTTCTTCCGTACTCTCCACTCCCTCAACATCTTTTTCATTATCTAATGTGTTATGTGTTCCTTCCATACAACAGAATCTCAATTCAGTTTCCAAATTTTGCAAACTAATAATTCATCTTGTAAAGGATTTTTCCTTCACGTTTGTAAATGTATAATGATGAGAGAAGAGAGAAGAGCAAATGCTCTATGTAAAACTTTGCTTGGATTCCATCTCTCTCCCTTCATTTATTACATGAGCCTCTATTTATAGACATTTTTAAGGTAATGATAAATTAATAAAAGAAGAGGGGGAGTGCCTCGTTATTCTTGAAGACCATGTCATACTCCCCCTACATTTTGGATAATGCCATCATCTTCTTAGGATCATCCTCATGCTTGTGGGATCTTCCTCAAACGTGGTCCCCATACCTTGTGTGTTTCTCTCAACTATTATGTTGACTATATTGCGCCTTTATAGTTGTTGAATCAATCGTAACTGCCTGATGATCCCTTCAGTAGCTCTGATTTCCCTCTTCTCATTTTTCTACGATGAAAATCTTTTCACTTTTTTTTATTGGTTCTCTTCCATCCATGTGGCACGGTGAAGATCTTATACATGTTCATTTGCCCCCATTACACTAAAAAAAATGTATCCGTTGAAGTGTAATGATCATTATTACGTTCGCCCGTCTCTGTTCTCACGTGCTTCTTGAAAATATGCGATATAGTTTTTTCAGACAATTTTTTTATTGTTCACTGTCAATGGTGGTTTCTCATTTTCTTTCTATCATTATGTTCTTTTGTTCCTTTTTACATATGTTTTGCGGTTGTCGAGTAACTTTTTTGTCTGTTTGCTGTCGATGGTGACTACTTCTGCTTCATTTATTGTTATGTCTTTCCGTTCATTTAACTACAGGCTCACTGATAGAGTTTTTCCCGTCTTCTTCACCATGGGCTCATTGATAGAGTTTTTTTTCCATTTTCTTCACTACATGCTTATTGACAGAGTTTCTCCCATTTCTTCATTTTTCTTTTCTCTCACATACGTTAAAATCTGTGACAAGAATGTTGTACAAGAATAATAACATAATAATTTATTGAAATGAGTAGGAAAGGAGTGTACTGTTTCATAATTTCACAAGGGTTCGATTTTGGTGCCCCACGTTCATTGGTAGAATTTCTCATGTTTTCTTTTGCTAAGAACTCTTTGGAGAGTTTTGCTCGCTTCCTTTTTTTCTTTTTTCTTCTCTCCTTTCAAATTTTCCATTTGTTCTTTTGCATTGATCAATAAGAATCACTATGTGTTTACAATTTATCTTCTTTCGAACTTCTTTTTTGTTTTACTTCATTCTTTTTTCAAAGACTCAGTAAAATTTTGAGGATCAAAATTCGTTCTTGTATCAACTTCAAGCCTTCAGTTTTCCTTTGTAACAGAATCCATTTTTTGACTTTGAATTTTGTTGGAAAGCAAATATCTTCTTGGTCGTTAAATTCATTCTCGAGTATAAGACTTTAATTTTCTTCATAGAGAAGAACTAATGATATGTCCACTCCTAAGGACTTATGTTCAAATAAAAAACAATGACTTCACATTCATTCTGAGTGAAGGACTTCTAAATTGCCCACTCCCAAGGACTTAGGCTCAAATAAAGAACCATGACCCCGTTTTCATTCTGAGATAATGACTTACGAACTGCCTATTTCTGAGGACTTAGATTCTACATTTTAGAGAGAATGTTTTTTTCACTCTCAAGGTCTTAGGTCACAAGACCGCCAACATTTACTTTCTACATTTTAGAGAGAGTTTTTCCCCCTTCCCAAGAGTTTAGGCCACAAGACCGCCGACCTTTAATTTTCACATTTTAAAGATAAGGTTTTTTCCGCTCTCAAGAGATTAAGCTACAAGACCACTGACCTTTTTTATTTATTTTGCTGTAGAAGATAGAGAGTTGTCACCAGGAATTTATCTTGTAAGTTCGGATCAACTTTACTTTTAAGCAGTCTTGACGAATCATGTCATAACCATCCTTAGGAAGCTCAGAATTGAATTTCGTGCAATTCACCAAAAAGTTAATTTCCATATGTTTCTGATGACATATGATTCTTCATGTAATTGTCTTCTAGTTAATATATTTTAGCTTCTGAAAATGAATGTTCTAAATGTGCTTTCCTAAATAACCTTTATGAAAATTACTGTAACTTTTGCTCTAGAGTTGTGAATCGAGTTTTGTAAAATTCTTCTAGAATTAGACATCCATATAGTTCTAATAATTTATAATTATTCATGCAATATTGTCTAAATAGATTCAGTTTCAAGATTAAATCTGAAAGATATGAATAGCCTTACTTTTCTGAACAGTATGTACAAAAATTACCGTAACTGTTTTTCGAAAGCTCCAAATTAAATTCCGTAAAATTCTCTAAAAAGTAGACTTCCACATATTTCTGATGATATAGGAATTGTGAAGAGATTATTTTCCATCATTTCCCATTTTGCTTTTCCATATCCATAGTCGATGGCATACCGTTTTCCATCGTCGTCGATTCCGTATTTGGCACCGTACCATGTTTTTTTAATAACTAAATAATAACGGCTTAAAATAAATACGCTAATAATAATGTTATTCGAATGTACAAGGGACGAGTTTACCATTTTTCATCTCCGTTTATGCTTCTAACTTGTAGTCGTTTTTGTTTATGCCTCCAACCTGTTGCTGATTTCCTATTTTCTTTCTTAATTTCTCAGTTTTTCATTCAGTCGCTTTCAGTAGGCTTCTTTTCTCCTCTTTCACGGTAATGTAGGCTTGCGTTTGTTGAAAGATTTCTGCCATGGACAACGGTTTCATCTTCGATAGATCTTTGAACAAGGGTGAGTTCGGGTCTAACCCCCCCTGAAGGCCAGTCTGGCAACTCGATCAATCCAATTCTCAATTTTACCATTCTGACCTTAAATCTGTGGGTGTATTCCTGTAGCAACTCCCCTCTCTTGGCGAAAATAGTCAAGATATACTATGTGTCTTCCATGACCACCTGATAGGTAGAGTAATGTTCTAGGAAGTTATAGGACATAGCAGGAAAATTAGTAACCGAATGCAGAGGGAGGTAATGATACAATTTCAGAGTTGTCTCGTCTAGACTGGTGGGGAACATCCTCCACATCAGTTTATCATTTTGTTGATACATTGCCATTACTTGTTTGAACTGCCAGAGGTAGTCTACCAGATATGTTTTCCCTTCGTAACATTTAAATTTGGGGGCCACGAACTTTTTGGGTACGGGTGCCGTCAGGATTCGAGGGCTTAATGGAGTACGGATGAAGGATTTGAGGTTGGACTTTCCTATACTTCTCAGGTTTCTCATCTTCGTCATTTTCTTCTCCAATAATTCCTCCACCGCCTCTTTCGTTGTGACCCTGGACTGATGTGCTTCTCTCGTACCCTATTTCACATGGTTTTGGGATTGGACTTCTACTTCCTTATGTTGTACATTTCTACTTTTCTTGTGGTTCTCTTGTCTTACATCTTGCATGTTGCCCCCCGAGTGGATTTATCATTCCTTGTTATTCGCCATTTGACTGACTTCAGCATGTGGCTTTACCATCTCTTGTTGATGTATGATGATCTGGTCATACACAGTCTACCATGCGTTGCGCAGTGACTTCGTGTTCATTCTTTCCATTTCCTACATCCCGTTTAGAATTATTTGCAGCATTCCTGTCGGTGGGGTTGGTTGATCCACATGATCATCTCCATTTCTGGTCTCATTGTCTTTATTCAGGACAATGTTCGATCTGGTTCAAGGCATACTTAGTGTTTTCGGGTAGATTTCTCGAGCTTTTTCTCTCAACTATTAATGAAAGCACCAAAATGTAAATGATTTTTCCTTCACATTTGTAAAAGTATAATGATGAGAGAGGAGAGAAGAGCAAATATTTTGTGTAAAACTTTGCTTGGATTCAATCTTTCCCCCTTTATTTAATATATGAGCCTATATTTATAGATCTTTTTAAGATATTGATAAATTAATAAAAAAAATAGGGGGAGTCCCTCGTTATTCTCGGAGACTAGGCCATACTCCTCCTATGTTTTAGGTAACGTCTTCATCTTCTTAGGATCATCCCCATGCTTGTGGGATCTTCCTCAATTGTAGTCCACATACCTTGTATGATTCTGTCAACTACTATGTTGACTATATTGCCTTTATAGCTGTTGAATCAATCGTAACCATCTGATCCCTACTGCAGCTATAATTTCATTTTTATCGTTTTCCCACGATGGAGATCTTCTCACTTCTTTTTTATTGGTTCTCTTCCATCCACGTGGCATGGTGAAGATCTTATACATGTTCAGATCTATTGAATTCTTTCCATATTTCTTTCTTGTGAAGGATCTAACCACGGGGGCACATCTTCTTCACGGACGAAGCATGAATGATGTTTATGAATGGCCTAGCACAGTTGAGTCCACGCCACCTTCAAAATAAGCTTTCACTGGAATTCACGAGTCTACTAATGAGTCTTTTACTAATTGGCATAAGCGCCCTGGTCACCCATCTCTCAAGGTTCTCCATAGGTGTCTTCCTTTGACTTCTAGAATAACAAAGTCCAATTAGTTTGTATGTGATTCATGTTCTTGCAATAAAATCCATAAACTACCATTTGGAACCTTTTCACTACAAAGTCGTGGCCATTTAGATTTAATTTACACTAATCTATGGGGTCCCGTTCTGCTTTAATCAATAGACATGTTTCAATATTATGTCATTTTTGTTGACCACTACACAAAATATATATGGCCTTTCCACATGCATCCAAATATGACGTGTTTGGTGTCTTCACATAATTTAAGAGCATGGTTGAAAAATAATTTAAAACACCAATCGTTACTCTTCATAGTGATGGTGGGGGAGAGTATAGAGGCCTAAAATCATTTCTTGAATCACATGGTGTCCAACATCTTATCTCTCCCCCGCATACTCTAGAATATATTGCGTCCGTTGAGCGTCGCCACTGCCATGTCGTTGAAACTGGTATTACCTTGCTTGACAAAACATCCTTACCCTTAGCATTTTGGTCCCATGCCTTCCAAGCTATCACGTATCTACTAAATCGTTTGCCTACACCTCTTCTCAACTATAAATCTCCATTTGAGTCACTTCGCCATCTCCACCAAACTACTCCAAACTTTGTATAATTGGTTGTCTATGCTATCCATGGTTAAGACCATATTCAAAAAATAAACTTAAGCCTCGATCGAAGCCATGCATATTCCTTGGTTATTCCTTATCCCACAATGCCTACAAATGCTTCGACTCTAAAACTAACAAAAATTAATTATCCCGACATGTCCAATTTATGGAACATGAATTCCCTGCTAAATTGCGTAATCACACAACCTCAACATCTCCCGAGTCTCTCATTTCCATCATTGAAGTCTCTTAGTGAACTTGAACCTAATCATTTTACCGTACCCACATCCACACCCTCATCAACTCATTTATCTCAAGTTCAACAACATGTTCATGTGTCTACACCCCATCTCACAATCCTAATTCCACCTGTCAACTCAACTGATGTTAGCCCCTCTATGATGGCCACGACTCCTAGCTCCCAATGCGAGGATGATGCTTCCGCTAGGTAGACACTTCGCATCAACCTTCTCTTAGTTGTCAACCTGAATCCTAACTCGCTCAAAATTTTATTTGCACTCATTAGATGGTAACTAGGTCTCAGAATAACATCTTCAAACCCAAGAAATTTCACCACACTACAAAGCACCCTCTCTCTCCTTACCTAGAGCAAACTATTATATCTCAGGCTACACGAGACCATAATGGAGAGCTGCTATACAGGATGAAATAAATTCCCTTATTAAAAATGGAACTTGCCTTCTTATTTTATGCAAAAATGTAGTCGGTTGCAAATGGCTATTTCATATCAAACGATATCCTGATGGGAGTGTGAACCGTTATAAAGCCCATTTTGCTGCTAAATGATTTCATCAACATCCTAGAATGGACCACCATGATACTTTCATTCTCATAGTCAGGCCAACAACTATTCAAACTGTTCTCTCAATTGCATTAGATCATGGATGGCCGATTCATTAACTTGATGTCAATAATGCATTCCTTTAGGGAACCTTAATAGAGGAAGTCTATATGTCTTAACCTCCTGGATTTTTTGACTCCTTACATCCTACTCATGTATGTATTTTACATAAAGCAATCTATGGCGTCAAACAAGCCCCTCGTCCTTGGTACACAGAACTCAAACAACTTTTACTCTCTTATGGATTTGTTAATTCCAAATTTGATGCATCTATGTTCATCTGTAATAATTCCTCTATTACTATTTACTTCTTGGTGTATGTGGATGATCTTCTTATTACAGGGAATACAAAAAACTTCGTCCATTTATTTCTCCAAGCACTTTCAACATGATTTTCCATGAAAGATCTTGACGATCTTCATTATTTTCTCGGTACAGAGGTGATTCCGACAGCTCAGGATATTTTTCTATCACAACAAAAGTATATTAGGGAAC
Source organism: Datisca glomerata (assembly GCA_003255025.1). Lineage (NCBI taxonomy): Eukaryota > Viridiplantae > Streptophyta > Magnoliopsida > Cucurbitales > Datiscaceae > Datisca > Datisca glomerata. Next base: position 116,390 of record QANY01008646.1, read on the forward strand.
TCCTCGATCGCACAAAACTAAGTGATATTAAGGAATCTATCACTCCTATGTCTATGACAACCAAACTTTTTCTCCATGAAGAAACCTCATCTGCTGATGCATCCCAATATTGTAGCATTATTGGAGCTCTGCAATACTTATCCTTAACACGTCCAGATATAACTTATCTAGTCAATAAATTGGCTCAGTTCATGCTTGCACCTACTCAAGGTCATTGGTCTGCTATGAAATGCCCTCTCAGATACCTCAAGCACTCACTCAACTATAGGCTATATTTGAAGATTAATCAACCAATCACGCTTTCTCATATGCCGATTGAGCAGGAAATAAGAATGATTATACCTCTGCCACTGCATATGTTGTCTATATTGGTGGTAATCCTATCTCATGGTGCTCGAAAAAAATAAAAAATAGTTGCCCGTTCTTCCACTGAAGCCGAGTACATAGTTGTTGCATCAACTGTTATTGAATTTTCTTGGATCTAAAATTTACTTCATGAACTTGGGATCAGTCTCCTACTATCTTTTGTGACAACATTGATGCACCATATTTTATGTTAATCTCATCTTTCATTCTCGAATGAAGCATATTACGATCGAATACCACTTCGTGCGTAAGAGAAAATACTACCAGTGGGTCTCTTCAAGTATTCACATGTTTCCGCACACAACTAGCTTGCAAAGATACCCACTAAATCTTTAAGCATGTACCAGTTCTCTTCTCTACGCTCCAAGTATGGTGTCTCCGATCGGAGCACCATCTTGCGAGGGCATACAAGGAAAGAATAGCAACTTAATTTTAGAAACAAATTTCTATAATTATTTTCCATATATCTCTATCATCTCTCACGGACTCTTAGGACTTGATTTATTCCTATATGTATTCAATTTCCTTGTAGATCATTTGCTGTCATTCTAGTGTGTAATTTCCATACATATTTCTTGGTATCTTGCTCTATAAATTGTAATGTATTGATCAATGAAAAACATGTCAAATGCAATTCTAAAATCACCTTTGTAATCATTTCTCTTTAAGGTCAAGTTTTATTGGACAAATAAATTGATTTGTCGGCCTAGTTGAGATATGTTTTATTGCATCAACTTATTGTTATTATCAATAACTTTATTTAAAAATATATATCAATTGGTTGTTTGGTCGAATGGAACTATCTAAAGCTCGATCCATGTGTACGATAAAGAAGGTCCACCAGATGGGACTTTCATTCCACAAAAATTTTTGACATCCCTATTATGTGTATATCTTTTGGTCCCTAGATCTTCAGAGATGGTTCTAAATGGTTCGTAGACATTTTTTCGAATACTTATCATAATTTTTTTAATTCTATGTTATTGTCTATATAAAAAAATAGTGTCCATGTTAGTGCATAATAGTAAACAAAATTATGGATGGACCAAATTGAAAGAAAAAATAAAAGCTAACGAGTAAAAGTGTAAACAAATTAGTTGAGCCGTTTAGAAGTGAGAACAAGCTTTACAATTTTAGGGTTGAAACATACGTTTCTCGAAAATTGTTGTTTCAAATATTAGTATATATATCGCTTTTTAAGTGATGTTTAGTTTAAATGAATAGAATGGAACGAGATGAAAATGAAAATGAAAAAAAAAAAGAGAACGGAAAGAAGTTGATTTATTATATAGCACATTTTACATAAAGTTTAGCTAAATGGTGGTCAATAGCAATGAATTTCTATTCATTCATCTCTCATATATGGAATCACTCTTTACGTTCTTATGACGTATTTACTTGATTTTCGTGAAAAATGATTTCGCAGAATTTGATTCTAAATTGTCATTCTGGTGGTTTAATACGTCTTTGAAATATGATTTTAAGTGGGTTCCACAGTTTTGACCAGAATTGATTTCATTGATTTCATGGAAAGAAATTCCTAATAAATAGGTGGTAATGCATTTTCACATTTTTTATTGGAATAAGTATAGACTATGAAAATAAATAATTAAACAAAATAATACTTATTTTCCTTGGACATTTTAGTAATGTCATATATTTTTATTCTAATTCCTTGATTTAGTAACACACAAATAATCATTCTTATTCAATATCTGATCCATGATCTGATTTTTAACCATTAATAAACGTATTAATCAGATTATAGACTTTGATTAATGGCTATTACATTCTTCATCTAATTCTTAAAAAAACTGATTTCAAATGTAAGTAAACGCGCCATTAATTCAACTCCACACCATTTTATAACTTGAGTTATGTATAACTTTAAAATAATATAGAATCACCTTTTGCCAATTAGAAATGCTGTCAAGTCTTAAAATCTCAAACTTAGCTTTGTTTGGACCTTGGTAAACATATAAAGAAAAAATTGGTGAGAAAACCTCAAATGAATTCAAAGAAAAGTAAGAAAAAATCTTGAAATAGTTAAAGATATTATAATTATTATTATTTTTCTTTTCACATCCTAAAGACTTGTAATCTGAAGCTTCATAATTTCATACACAATAACTAGTTGTATACATTCTCTCTTTCATTTGAGGGAAAAATGGTTTTAGCAAGAATGACTCTATGATAGTAAAAATAATAAAAATTGACATGAAAATACAGGTTTTAAGGGTGAAATTAAGTAAATGGTTGCTAATTTTTTTTACAAAATTGCCTAATTTTCATAATTCTACTGGAACCATTGGTGGTTCAATGCGAGATACTAGTTCATTCACATTAACCATATCTTTTTCAATCATTTTTACTATTTTGTAATTATTGCCATTTATTATTTAACAAAAAATGACAAGAAAAGTCGACATTTCAACTCAAACTGAGAAAAATGTACGGAATTTTTTTTCAAAAATGGTCGAAAATAATCGAAGTAAATAATTATTTTACAAAATTATGTAGACGTTAATAAGTTATTTTCCTTATTCCCGCCATTTTTGTCAAAAAAAAGTTTTTTCAACCATTTTTACAGTTCGAACTAAAAAGTTAGTCATTTTTGCAGTTCTCCATTTATTTAACTTCCCTAAAAACTGGTCATTTTTGTAGTTTCTCATTAGCAAAAAATTCCCAATCACTTTTAGGAGGCGCTTGGTTTGGGTTATCCCCATAGTAAAGGCGTTTGGTTTGGGTTATCCCCATAGTAAAGTACGTGGTAAACTTATTTTTCAACACTGCACTTTTTCACATTTGTTCAAGTATTCTCATTTGTAATGGTAGAGTTATTTGACGTGGTTAAATAACAATCTCACATTACTTTCCTTCAAAAATCTATTTTACCAACTAATTTTTCCAATTCATTAACCCATCTTAATATTTGGGCTATGCCCCCAAAGCATGTGTATTGATATTTTAATGTAAAACTTAATGAGTATTACATTTTTCTTATAACCACTACAAGAAATGGGGGTTTTAGCGACCAACTAAAACCTTCAAAATTTGTCGGCAAAGGTTTTACCAACGAAAATATTTTCTTCGCGACAATTGTCGCATCGGTTTCGTCAGCCAAAACCATTCGCGACGAAAAATAAAACTCGTCGCATTAGACCTTTTGCGATGAGTAAATATACCTCGCAAAAGGTTTTTGTGACGAACATGAAAGTTGGTAGCTTTTTACGACCAAAAAACTTTCGTCGCAAAAAAAAAAATTCGTCGCAAAAACTTTTTTGCCACCATTGTTTCTCTTTGTCGCCTAAACTCTTTTGCGGCCAATTTTATTTGGCCGTGAAATGTTTTTGGCGACCAAATTTTACATTTCCATAATGTAAATCAAAATATGAATTTTTAGTTTTCATATACACCCGTGATAGTAATAATAGCATCAGAAATTTATCAAACCTGATATTTTTCTAAGAAACTCATATATAAATCATTAATATATGTAATTGTAACAAATTAGTAGTAGATTATTACAAAATCTTTGAATCATAATTCATTACAAAATATAGTTCACAAATGTATCCAAAAAAGATAAATAAAAAAGAGAGTATTTAAAACTTGATGTTACAACTAAAAAACTTAACAAATATTCAGAACATCATATTTTTTCCGTTGAATCATCATTAGGAGGTGGAAAATTATTTTGATGAGCCAAAGCGAGTAAGCTTTGTAGTTGGCTCTCCATCGCCTTTATTTATTTATTTAATTCTATATTTTCAACCTGACTCTTTTTCTTGGAAGATGTGGGTAAAGCTCCATGTCCAAGACATTTATTTCACTCGAGGATTTCTTCAACTATCTTTTCTTTGGTGCGAGGTGTGGCATCTTCATTGATAAGCTCATTCCGTAAAAGACACATGCTTTTTTGTAACATCACGATGAGCCAAATTCAAGATAAATATATTTATCAATCTTAATGTATTGAAAAAATATCTAGCGAAATACGATTCAAAGTGATGACCCCCCTCCCACCAAAATTAAAATTAACACTATTATCTTTAGATAAGGAATATCAATTAGAAAGAATTCAAAAATCATCTAGCACGCTCATATTCAAAGTGATAACCCCCCCCCCCCCCCCCCCCACACACACACCCACACACACTAAAACTAACAATATTATTAGACAAGGTGCATCAATCAGTAAGTATTCAAAAAAAATCTAGCACGTTCATATACAAAAGAAAGAACATGCTCCAATTTCAAAATTATCCGAGTAGATGGCTCTATATTACAAATTGTAGGCATAGTTTTACATCTCTCCAGTTCAGACAGTGATTAAGTGACAACTTGTACTCTATCGATACCACATCATAAAAAAGAAAGCTAAACAGTTGAACCAGTAGAACCCACCACATCCGAACCTCAATCAAGAACATAGGGGAATACTAAACTATCACCATGCCAGATGAGCCTATCAAAGAACAACAATTCAAAGTGACAATTCAAAACCAATCAATTATGAGTTGGATTGTCTTATTCTAGGATCGATCACAATGTTGACTTCTCCATAGAGCATGTGATAACACTTGTAGCTTTATTCAAGTTCCATATATCACACGTAATTCACAAGTACAAACTTCTTTCCAAATCCTTGTATTTCATCCATGAAAACTATTCAACAAAAAATCCAAATAACATAACTCCAATTAAGAACATATATCCATGATCGAATTCCATATAACTACCTAACCTCTCAAATCAAAATCGTACAACAACAAAGTAAAAATAAGAGAAGCAAAAATAATAAGCTCCATCAGGTTTTTTAGAAGCATTTCCACAAAAGATGCTTTCTTTTCAGACTTCCCTTATTCCCCACCATGCTTAAGCTCTCCCTCTCTTCCCCAAAGCCTCCACGCCTCCCATGTTTCCTCCCCTCCACAGTCGTGGAATTTCACAATCACAACTATGTGAGAGATTTAGAGGAAAAAACCAAAATCAAAATAGATTTTTCGAAAATCACCCCCATCAAATTTCCTCCACTGAATCAAAATCACCCCATCAAATTACCTCCACAAAATCAAAATTACCCCCATCAAATTTTATCAAACAAGTACCTACAATGCCGATCGAGAGAGAGAGAGAGAGAGAAAAGAGTTTGCATACCTACACCGTGGAGAGGAGGGCGAGCTCGATGAAAAACGGTGACAAATGGAGGAGCTCTATCACGTAGGTGAGGAAGGCACGACTCAATGTCGCAGGGGTGAGGAGCTAAAGGAAATGATAGGGCTTTCTTCTCTTGTGTTTATGAGATGGACTTTGCTAAAACTACATCATTTTAACAAGCTTTAGAAAGCTTTTAGTGAACGAATCGTCACTAAAACCTCAATTTTATCGATGAAAAAAAATGTGGTCGCTAACAATTAGGCTTTTCCTGACAAATTTTTTATTTCGTCGTGTGAAAATAAGATTTTTACTAAAGAATATAAATATTCATCGGTAAAAGGCCTTAAAAATAGGGCGCGCTTCATTTTTTTCTTCCTGCGTGACACCTATTGCAACGCATAAAAACAACATCAGACTTTTAACAACAACTAAAAAGTTGGACAGACTTTTGTGACGAATTTGACTTCATCACTAATGGCTAGTTTTTTGTAGTGAATTGTTTTTTTAATTTATTGTAGAATAATTTATTTAAAAATCTGAAAATTTTATATTCATTAATGAAACTATGACCATGTACTATTACAAGAGGATTAAGTTTATAAATAATGAATAAAATTTTCAGCAACATATTAAAATATAAAATCTTTAATGAATGGTTGCTAGTACGGTTCACTAAGTATTATAAATGCGTGTGATCTAGATCCGGATCATTGATGTATATAGACATCTTAGTGAAGGTACTTTATATAATGAGATTATATATGAATGAACCGAAGTTAATTAATATATTTATCAACGCGTCGTTTATCATAAAGATTTAATACACATCAATTTGATGATCATATGTAGATCAGTCTGAATCTTTAGTAGTCTGAACTCATATGCATGTCTAGTAAATATTTTCATTCACTCATTAATGTTTGTTTGTAAAATAGGCTAGTGACTTTTGTTTTGAAGATTTAGTGACGTGAATGGCTGGGAACGTGATCTTGCAATATTTGAAATCTAAACTTTTCTAAGAGATCGTATATTGGTTCACTTAAGTGTTAATTCAGAAACTGAATGGTTATTGAGCTCAAATTTATAATAAGATTATAAATTAGTCATTCACTAGTGGATTAATGATACTTAAGAAACAAAAGTTATTTAGAGGGGTAAAACGATAACTTTGACCAGCTCTAATTTACGAACAGATAATTTGAGGACATAACTATATGAAATGATTAGATTAGTGGACTACATGAGAATACTGTAAATACATTCTATAATCACTAAGAGTTTAATTTCATATTTATAGTGGAGTAATAATGAAATTAATAAATAAGATTATTTGATTAAAAAGTTTAATTAATAATATGATTTATTGGAGCTTAAGATTATAGGTCAATGGTCTTCAAGTCACATCTATATTACACAGTCTAGAGTATGAATATTTCAGGACATAAGAAAATGACTGACTTGCAAATGCATTTTTATTCTGGGGCAAGTACATAATTATGTGTGATTAATTGATTAAAAATGAATTAATTGAATTATTTATATATATGTAATTTTTTGGAAATTATATATATAAATAATTATTGATAAGTAAGACAAAATATCTAATTTATTAAACTAGATAATTAAATTATTATTGGATAATAATTTGAATAAACTAAATATGTTATTTGTGAAATAATAGATAATTTAGTTTATATGGATAATCATAGATATTAATTTTAAATTAACTGATATTTAGATATTTATCTGAATAAAATAAATATTTAATTTACAGTAATTGTCACGTGTCAATCAATGATTGAGAATAATAAATCAACATGGATTGTTGTAATGCCACGTGACACTACTACAGCAGTAGGCGTGTGGCACTGCAGCGTGGCATAAAACTCAATGTAGTGAGGCACTGTGATAGTTTATACCAACTGCAGTTTTGTGTGGCACTGTAGTTGTGCACCATTATACAGTGGGTCCTACTGTATTGGGCAATTTAAAATTAAATATTAATTTTAATTATCTTTAAATATCTTATACATCATTATCTAGAAAAAAATACATATATTATTCTAATGACCTCAGTTGATGAATGAGTTCATCTATTCATCAAGAATTGAATAGAGAACACAATTAGTGTGAGAGTATATTTCTCTGCGATTAAAAGTTAATCAAATATCTAAAAGAATATGAATTTTTGATACACCATTATCTAGAAAAGATACATATAGTATTCTAATGGTCTCAGTTGGTGAATGAGTTAATCAAGAATTGATTAGAGAACATGGTTAGTGTCAGAGTATTTTTTCTCTACGATTAAAAGTTAATCAAATCTCTAAAATAATCATCACCGCATTAGAGAATTATCTCACAAAAGTTCTTCTCAGTAAATCTTTAGATCTCATATGTTGAGTACATTTAGAGATAGAAAAGTCTCTTATAATATTCTACGCGCCCACACTTGTCCTAGTGCGTTAATGATTGACTTGAAAGATCTTGGTGTGGATCTCGGAGTCTACTGATCGTTAGAACGGTTTCGTGGGACGGATGATCGAACAATTTTGGCAATGATGCTTGAAATAGACTACAAGAGGTATATGATTTGTAACCTTGTATGTTGTAGATTTACTGTATAAATATATGATGAATCATGACTGATCGAAAAAAAATTTCATTAAAAGTTTTTTATTTGGTTATCGTGGTGTTGCGCAAGTTTTATTATTAAAAGATTTGATCTTTAATAAAAATTTAATTTTTTAAATGGCCACGCCCCACACGCTTTCTGAGTAATTTTTAAAATTAATGTAAAATTGTGATTTTTTAAATGGCCGCGACGACCAACACTTACAACACATCTACACATTTTCAAATTAACTTTTAATTTCCCAAATCCTCCATAAAAATATCATTATTTGTTTCAATTCTTCATACTTTATTTAGATATTTTATTTTCTTCAAGATTAAAGCCTCACAAAAGTGTCATTAAATATCTCAATCATGTAATCCCGTCAGATCTTATTCTTGTGCTGGTATAACCAAACCGGTCCTGATACCGAACTTTGAGATTTTTTTGTCCTTTTTGACCCATGTCCCGAAAGGCACATCTCGCAAACCCCTCACGGGGTCTACCCGTGAGATTAAGATATACACGTTAATTGGAACGAATGATATAAAATATTAATTTTGAATTAAGGATAGATAAACTCTTCAAATATGCATAATATAAATTTTAAATGATTAAAATACATGTTAATAATATAAAAAAATTAAAATTAAATTTATTTCATTCCCTAAAATAAATATTATTCATCAACTATCAATGATTAAAAAAATTAAAATTATAAAAATTAGACTATAATGAGATTGTTTATTACGTCTTATTTTTTGTGTGGACGACCGGACCTGTGGGACTGAGCCGTGAAGGGGGGTTTTCTCTGAATTATTTATATTCAGTTTTAGATTGTATTAACAAAAATATAACAAAAATTTGTATCCCATATCTTATTTTGTTCATGTGTCAGAACCATAATATTTTGCACGCTCCATCCAAAGCGGAACGAAATTGATAATCCTTGTATACATATCTACTGAAAAAAGTATATATGTAATGGGGAAACTGTTATGCATTATTAAATATTTAAATGTATTAATATGAATGATAGTTATTTATATCAGATCTAATTTTGATATATGTAAGAGGAAAATTTGTAAGTTATAATTAATTTCGTGATATCGAAAAAAATTTAATCAAATATGACATGAATTATTAAGATATTTTACTAGTTACCAGCAGAGAATCTGTATACAATTTTGTTATATAATTTTGAACAATTTGTCATAGCATTTATCAGTACGGTGTAAATAAAAAAGTATTTTAGTTTTTGGTAGAGTAAGAGAAAAATAGTTGATTTGATTTTATTGTGGAATTAATAAAATAGTTAATAAATTAGTGTGTAAAATAATATATATATATATATATATATGACATTGTGTGTATTAGAATCTATAAATAATCATTTACAACAATTAAAACTTGATAAAAAAAAGAAACTAGAAATAATCAATAATTTTATTAGTCTCATAAATATAACTTTTCTAACAACTTTATCAAATTTTCCCAACAACTTTATTCAAGTTTCCTACATACTAAATAAGAAAATCACACTTTTACAGTCATTTTTTTATTTAACCACGTGTTACCAAGCATGATAATCTTAATAAATTGTTATCTAAATTTATCACTTAAACTTACCCAGCAGCCTAACTTTCCCATCATTCTTATTTAACTCATATCAAATGACCATACAGAGCTCAAGTCAATTTTTACAGTTCTCCATTTATTTAATTTCCCCTAAAAATCGGTCATTTTGGTAGTTTCCTCAATAGCAAAAAATTCTCAATCACTTTTATTAATGTTAATTAATAGTCAACTTTAAAAAAATCATAAAAATGGTCGTGAATGTAAAAAATATAAAAAACAACCCACTTGCATGATTTTCAAAAAACCAGACTTTCACGCGCAAAAAAAAACTTCGTGCCACACGCACCACTTTTCCAGAGTTTAGTAGTTTATATAATATGTACGGCACATACTATATATACCTATGCAATTTTTATAGTATATTTCATAAATACAATATATATATTATTAACTTTATGGACAAAAATTTAAAACTTCGTTGTTGTGCGTAGGGAACTGTTTTTGGCGTGAGATTTTTTCTTTTCTTCGAATTTGGGTCACTATTTTTATTTTTGTTTCATTATTGACCTATTTTTTTCCTTAAAAATGGCTTGATGACTACCCAATCACTATTAGAGCCCACATCCACTTTAGAGCCCAATTACAGAATAGAGGAACCCCGACCCACGGTCAAGAAAATCAAAGTGTTTGAACTGAACCTGACCAGCACTAGGTGGAGGATCGACACTTGATCCAGCTTACCTTTTGGTCCACGACGTTTCGATTTAAAATCCCAATAGAAACTCCAAAGAACCAAAAGAAAGAACCGCCACATTTTTCATATGAAACACAAACCCTACAAAAACCCTCATGCGAACCCAGTCTTCTCTTTTGAGATTATGAAATCTCTACAGGTGATATTTGGGTAGTTGTTTGATCAAAGTCGTCATGAGGTCACTTGGAGCTATATGACGACTAAGATGAGAAATGGTACTTCCGTGCGATAATATGTTTTGAACTTGATCAACATAATGCATGAGATAGAAGTACATGGGGCAACCATTAATGAGCATTCCCAAGTTAGCATTATACTTGAGTCGCTCACACCAACTTTTTATGTGTTCACAAGTAACTATACTATGAACAAGTTGCAATTCAACATGACCCAATTGTTGAATAAACTACAAATTATTTAGTTACTCAACCTTAGAATGACCAAAGAATGCGAGACAAATGTTGTTGAGCAAAAGTATTCTTCCAATATTGTTAAGAACAAGAAAAGGAAGAAGAACAATGGTTCAGACAAAGGTAAGAACAAGAAAGGGAAGTAAGCCAAGACATCGCTGAAATTCAAGAAGAACAAAATCGATAATAAGCCCAAGGGAAAATGTTTTCACTGTGGGGTTGAATGTCATTGGAAGAGAAACTGTAATAAGTATCTCTCCGAGCTGAAAAAGAAAGGTAAATATGATTTACTTGTACTTGAATCTTACTTAGCCGAATATGATTTGTCATCATGGATACTTGATTTAGGAGCCACTAACCATATATGGTCTTCTTTGCTAATGCTTGATTCTCAAGGGAGCTGGCTGATGGCGAGGTCATTTGAGAGTTGCCAGTGGTGTGCTCTTGTCAACTAAAACATCAGGGACTGTCTGTTTACCTTTTAGACATAATTATTTAGTTTTGAAAAATGCTTATTATGTTCCTGGGTTTTTGAGAAATTTGATTTCTCTTTCATTTTTGCAAAAACAGTTGTTCAAAGTTTCTCTTATTAATAAAGAGTTTATTATTTCTAAGAATGGATTTGATATTTGTCATGCTAAAGTTATAAACGGACTGTATATGCTTAAACCGGTTGAACGTGCGTTAAATAATTCTGAATTATTTAAAGTAGCAAAACCTAAAAATAACAAACGACGAAAAGTTTCTCATGATGATGATAACACATATCTTTGGTATCTTTGGTTGGGACATTAATCTAGATAGGTTAAACAGGTTACCAAAGCATGGTGCTTTGAGAGAACTAAAACTTGAAACTCTTCATGTTTGTGAATCTTATCTATAAGGTAAAACGAACAAGAAACCTTTCACGAGAAAGCGCCAAAAAGCCAAGGAACCACTTAAGCTAGTACATAGTGATGCTTGTTGATCGATCAATGTTCAAGCTAGAGGTGGGTATGAGTATTTTGTCATTTTCATTAACGACTACTCAAGATATGGTTATACTTACCTAATGCATAGAAAGTCTAAAACTTTTAAGAAGTTTAAAGACTTCAAGGCTAATGCTGAAAAGCAATTAGGTAAATCATTGAAAATCCTTCAATCTGATTGAGGTAGTGAATACTTGGATTTAGAATTCAAGGATTATTTGCCGGAGTGTGGAATCCTATCCCAACTCACAACATTTGGAATATCACAGCAAAATGGTGTTGCAAAAAGGAGAAACTGAACCTTACTGGATATGGTTAGGTCGATGTTAAGCTACTTATCACTATCACTTACATATTGGGGATATGCATTACACACAGTTACATACATTTTGAATGTAGTGCTCTCTAAATCTTAAGCAAGATGCCTTTAGAGTTATGAAATGACTCCAAACCTCGATCGAAAAGTTAGATTCAATGTCTGAAGTAAATATATTCGTAGGCTATGCTCCAGAGACTATATGTAGGTACTTTTATACTCATAACGATCAAAAGGTATTTGTGTCAAAAAATGCAACATTTATTGAGCATGACTATATGAAAAACTACAAACATGGTAGCAAAGTAGTTCTATAGGAATTAGTGGCTGATGAGATTGATGAGTGTGTTTCACACTCATATTTTTTATAATCTTAACCTTATTTTTTCAGTTCTTTTAGATTTATTGATTGGTTTATGGTTTTTTTTCTATCTTGTAGGTTTGATATTCAATTGCATTTGGTTTGATTTGGAAAGATTTGAAAGTTAAAAATTTAGAAAAATCACAGAAAGAGCGGAACTGGGCAGGAGGGTCGTGACGCTGGCTATATAGAACACAAGCACCGCGGTGCTAACTTCCCACGTGGCGACGCTGGCTGTACAGAACGTCAGCGCCACGACGCTGACGCGATAATGTTTTTCTCTCCAATTTTATCCTTATCGAACCCTAGCGTATAAAGAGAGTATTTTAGGACCTTTGGGGGACTCTTTGGACAGGAGGAGGCAGAGGAGAAATATTTTTTTAGAGGAAACGGAGACAGATCTCAGCTTCAATTCATCCTCAAATCTAATTTTTTCTTCTTTTTTCCTCTATGTTCATGAATATTATTAGGATATCTTCTTATTCTAGTATGTACTAAATTTCTTATCTAAGGCTACGACGTGGCCAAACCATGATTGTTCATAAATTTTGATTTTTAATTCAATCGATGTTTATTCAGTATTATTGAGTGTTATAATCTATTCTTAATACTTGTGACTGTCTAGTCAACTATTGCATGATTTTGTATTTAGTTTTGAGACTAAGAAGTGATGATTGAATCTGCTCTTTATTTATAACACCATTAGAATTTCATAAGTTAAAGCTAATTATGAATCTAGTGTAGCAATTATAATTTCTTGTGCTTAATGAGTTTCATTAAATTGAATCTTGACTGAGATGTATGATTTGTATTTTTGATTCATTAATATCGATGCTTGAAAAAGATTGATAATTATATTAGAAAAATTCGCTATCAATGTTCTGAATAAATGTTAATTGATTTAGAATTATAATTTAGAGCATGCTTTGTTTGGTGAAATCGAGATCGTTTTAGTTTAATTAGAATTTTAGTTTAGTTAAAAATCTCAACTTTTCGTCATTCTCAAGTAGAATTAAGGTTTAGTTAATTGTAATTATTAATATAAATCAATCTTGTGGACGATACTCCGTGTTTATAGAAATTTATTACTTTACGACGATAGTGTACACTTACACTATAGAAAATTTGCAACAGAGATCATACCGCATTCAAAGGAAACTTCGATGCAATGTCGTAGTGGGAGAGTTGTGAGATAACCAGTTCACTACGAACTAGAAGCACATGTGCTAGTGTCAAACACTGATAATGACGATCCATTATCTTATGAAGAAGCAATGGATGATCTTGAAAATGAGAAATGGCAAGATGCCATGAACCAAAAAATAGAATCTATGCATTCCAATTCCATCTAGGAACTTGTAGATCTACTTGAAGATGTCAGGCCCATTGGATGTAAATGGATATTCAAGAAGGAAATAAGTGCAGATGGGAAAGTAGAGACTTTCAAGAAATAGTTAGTAGCTAAGGGTTATACACAAAGAGAGGGAGTCGATTATGATGAAACATTTTCCCCTATGGTCATGCTCAAATCCATTCACATCTTTTTGTCCATAGCCGCTAGTTTTGACTACGAAATATGAAAAATGGACATCAAGACAACTTTTCAAAATGACTCTCTTCAATAAAGCATCTATATGATACAACCAGAAGGATTCGTATAAAAGTGGCAAGATCAGAAAGTATGCAAGTTGCTTAAATCTATTTATGGATTAAGCAAGCATCTAGATCTTGGAATCTTATCTTTGATGAGATTATACAGTTTTATGGTTTCGAGCAAAATGTTGACGAAGCCTGTGTTTATAAATATATCAAAGATAAGATAGTGATTTTCTTAGTTCTTTATGTTGACGATATTCTACTCATTGGAAATGATGTAGAAATTTTGTCAAAAGTAAAGAAGTGGATAGCTGAGAAATTTCAAATGAAATATTTGGGAGATGCGAGCTGTGTACTAGGCATCCAAATCTTAAGGGATATAAAGAACAAGCTTTTGGTACTCCTTCAGTCATCTTAATTGATAAGTTGCCGAAGAGATTCTCTATAGAGAATTCCAAGAAAGATCAACTACCGACTAGACATGAAATTGTCCTCTCTAAGGAACAATGTCTTATGACACCTCAGGAGGAAGATGATATGAGAAATGTTTCCTATGTTTCAACAGTTGGAAGTCTCATGTATGTCATATTGTGTACGAGACTGTACATCTGTTATGTAGTGAAAATTTTTAATCGTATCAATCGAATCTATGTTTGGAACACCGAATTGCAGTAAAGCACATTCTCAAGTATCTTAGGAGAACAAAAAATTATATGCTTGTTTATTCAGGTGGAGACCTGAACCTCAAGGATACACTGATTCTAATTTTCAATGAGACAGAGATAGTAAAAAATAGCCATATGTATCAATATGCACCCAAGGTGGAGGTGATGTAGTCTGGAGAAATATTAAACAATCCAGCATTGTAGATTTCACTATGGAAGCCAAATATATAGCGGCTTTTGAAGCTACGAAATAAGCGGTATGGCTAAGAAAGTTCTATACTAATCTGAAAGTAGTTTCAAATATTGACAAGCCACTGATCCTGTACTGTGACAACAGTGGGGTAGTACCAAATTCTAAGGAACCAAGGAGTCACAAGAGGGGTAAGCGCGTAGAAAGGAAATATCATCTTGTAAGAGAGGTCGTGCATCGAGGGGATGCGATTGTTATGAAGATAACGTCAGAACAAAACCCGACTAATCCTTTTGCAAAGACAATTCCTGCGAACTCATTAGAGAGTCACGTGCGTAATATGGGATTGAAAGAAATGCCACGTTTGTTTTAGGGTAAGTGCGAGATTGTTGGGGGTTATGCACTCAAAACATGTGCATTGACATTTTGATATAAAATTTAATGAGGATTACATTTTTCTTATAATTGTTCTTTTAAATTATTGTTGAATAATTATATAAATATCTGAAAATTTCATATTCATTAATGAGACTATGATCTTTTAATAATACAAGAGTATTAAGATAATAGATAGTGAATAAAATTGTCAGCAATATATTAAAGTGTGAAATATTTAATGAATGGTTGCTAGTACGGTTCACTAAGCATTATGAATGCGTGTGATCTAGATCCGGACCATTGATTTGAGATTGTTTATCACGTCTCATTTTTTGTGTGGAGGACCGGACCTGTGGCACTAAGCCATGAAGTGGGGTTTTTGCTGAATCATTTATATTCAATTTTAGATTGTATTTAACCGAAATATATAAAAAAATTGTATCTCATATCTTGTTTCGTTCATGTGCCAGAACCATAATATTTTGCACGTTTCATCCAGAGCAGAACGAAATTGATAATCATTGTATACATATCTACTGAAAAAAATATATATGTACCGGGAAAATAGTTATGTATTATTAAATATTTTAACTTATTAATATGAATGAAGGTTATTTATATCAGATTTAATTTTGATATATAAAAGAGGAAAATTTATATGTCATAATTAATTTCGTGATATCGAAGAAAACTTAATCAAATACGACATGAATTATTAAGATAATTTACTAGTCACCAGCAGAGAATTTGTATACAATTTTGCTAGGTAATTTTGAACAATTTGTCAGAGAATTTATTTGTTTGATGCAAGTAAAAAAGCATTTTAGTTTTTGGTAGAGTAAGAGAAAAATAGTTGATTTGATATTATTGTGGAGTTAATAAAATAGATAATTAATTAGTGTGTAAAATAATATACATATATATATGTGTGTGTGTAAGACATTGTGTGTATTAGAATCTATAAATAATCATTTACAACAAATTAAAACTTGATAAAAAAGAAATTATAAACAGTCAACAGTTTTATTACTATCATATAATTTATATAACTTTTTCGATAACTTTTCTTAGGTTTCCTGCATACCAAGCAAGCAAATCACACTTTTCCAGTAACTTTGTCGCTTAACCATGTATTACCAAACATGATAATCTTGATATCATGTCATCTAAATTTATCATTTAAACATACCAAGCAACTTAACTTTCCTATCGTTCTTATTTAACCTATACCAAACGGCCCCTTAGATTCTCAATCATTTTTGTAGTTCTCCATTTATTTAACTTCCCATAAAAATCGGTCATTTTTGTAGTTTTCTCATTAGTAAAAAAATCTCAACCACTTTTAATAATGTTATCAAATAGTCAACTTTAAAAAATCATAAAAAAGGCCACAAATGTAAAAAAAATACATAAAAAATAGTCCACTAGCATGGTTTTTGAAAAATGAACTTTCATGCGCTAAAAATATATTGACGCCATAGCACCATTTTTATAGATTTTAGTAGTTTATATATTATTTACAGTACATATGATATATACATATATAATTTTCATAGTAAATTTTATATTTACAATATATATCATATAAACTTTACGAAAAAAAAATTTAACTTTGTTGTCGTGCGTGGGGGACTATTTTTAGTGCAGAATTTTTTTTTTCTTCGAATTTGTGTGGCTATTTTTATTTTTCTTTCATTCTTGATATTTTTTTATTTTTTTAAATGATCTATTCTTGATGACTACCCAATCACTTTTAGAGCCCATATCCACTTTAGAGTCCAATTACATATTAGAGGAACCCCGACCCACGGTCAAGAAAATCAAAGCGTTTGAACTGAACCTGACTAGCACAGAGCACTAGCTGGAGGATCAACACTTGATCCGGCTTACCCTCCGGTCCACGGCGTTTCGGTTTAAAATCCAAAAGAACCGCCACATTTTGTCAGACGAAACACAAACCCTACAAAAACCCTCCCGCGAACCCACTCTTCTCTTCTGCAACACTTTTCTAGGGAAAGAGGGTGTTGTGTTGAGCCTTCTTCCACACTTTCTTCCTCTTCAAGCTCAAAACCCTTTCTCAATAACCCCTCTAGAACCCTAAAACATTTTCACCAAATCGCCATAGGAGGCGGTCAAGCTTTTTCTTGACTTTTTCTGTTGTTGGAAATTCGAACAAAATGGCTAAGACGTATGCAATGGGTTTAATCTCAGCCATGGCAGCTTCAGCTTCTTTCTCCCAAAACCATTGTGCTTTTGCAGACGGTCCTTTTAACTTCCCTCCCTTTTCGCCTACTCCGAATGCTGCTCAATCGTCTTCTGCTGGACAATCTGCTCCCGCGGCTCCTGCGCCAGTTGCCAATTCTGAGACTTCTGCACCAAAAGTTCGAAATGATAATCCAAGGACCACGTCGGCGGGGTTTGATCCTGAGGCACTCGAGCGAGGTGCCAAAGCTCTGAAAGAGATCACTAGCTCTTCTCATGCAAAGAAGGTTCGGGTTTTGGTGCTTTAGCAATTCGATGGATTGTTCATTGATGTGTTATTAGTGGGATTACGGGTTTTTGTATCAGTGAGTTAGAGGTTTGAAATTTTGGCAATTGTTCGCTTGGTGACGAAGGTGGGTTTTGTAGGGATGTGGAATGTCACATAAGATTAGTTAGTTATGTTGTTTTGCTGAAGAAAGTAGATAGAAAGCAAGAACTTGCTCTTGTATGAAGATTTAGTTTTGGACAAAATGGAAGTTAATTGTTTTGCGGATGCTTAATTGCAGATTCCTACATTTTAGTTGCTCCATACTTCAAGAAAAAACAGAAGCAGGATTGTGGGTGTTTTTTTTTTTATCGGTGTTCATGTGTGTCTTAAATCTTAATTATCACAGAAACTTAATTATTTTACTAAGCCGTTTGCTACGTTAATTTTCCCACCAAATTGTGGATTCTTGTTCTATCATGATCACCAAGTCACACCTTTCTTCATTTCTTGTATACTGAAAGCATCCTTTGTGGCCTTTCCCTTATCTTTTATATGACAACATCTGTTTAGATAAAAGGAGGCAGAAAGTTTCAACCTTTTGTTTTGGGCTACCTATTAATTTTAACGGATTCTTGTTGGAGTAGGTTTTTGAAGTTATAAAGAAGCAAGAAGAGACAAGACAAACAGAGTTGCAAGCAAAGGCTTCGGAGTTCAAGGCAGTGCAAGCCCAAGCTGAAACTGTATGTAAATGATTAATGCCTTTTTTCCTTTGACCTTTATATCCAGTAACAGGAAGTTTCTGTATGCACGTGTTTGCTTACACCATATCTCGTGGTTTTGTCCTAATCGAATACTTGCCATGCGTTTGTTGCATGATGACTATATTTATTCTCTATCTTGAACTTTACTTGTTAGAGTAGAGAGAGTTCATTGTTGAAAGCCATCTATTCTATTGAAATGCAGTTCTACTGTATCATGATATTTTACTGGGATTCACATTTTTCATGCCGCCTCTCTTCCATGGAGAAGGCTGCAAAGTCGCTTAGAACTAAAATTTTTATAACCGACCTAAACTTTAATTGTTTTTTGCAAGTTCAGATACTTAAACTAAACTGAGCAAAATGTGTTTGCATCATTGGTCCAGTTGGCATTAGAATACATTAACCACCCCTCCTCCCAAGCTTTTTTTATGGAATGAAAATTACTAATTTTGATTCCTTGCCATGCAGGAAAGACAAAGGGTTATATATGATGAACAGAAGAAATTAGCTCAGCATCAGGCACAAACAAAATCCCAAATGGCTCGCTATGAAGACGAATTGGCGAGAAAGAGGATGCAGGTGTGTGGTTCATGTATTCTTGAAGTCCATTAAAAAAGAAATGGAAGCATGAGTTAATTTCACTATGCTATTACAGGCTGAGAATGAGTATCAGAGAGCAAGGAATCAAGAGCTTGTAAAATTGCAAGAAGAATCATCAATTAGGCAAGAGCAAGCTCGTCGAGCGACAGAAGAACAGATTCAAGCACAACGTCGACAAACAGAGAGGGAGAAGGCAGAGATAGAGCGTGAAACAATTAGAGTGAGGGCTATGGCAGAAGCAGAAGGGAGGGCTCATGAAGCAAAGCTAGCGGAAGATGTTAACAGGCGCATGCTAGTAGATCGTGCAAATGCAGAGAGGGAAAAATGGGTTGCTGCCATAAACACTACGTTTGATCACATTGGAGGTATGAACTAAATTAGGTTCAGATATTTACTAAAAGATCCGCTATTGAATGGGTAGAAATATTTGATATTGTCAATTTTGCATATGCATTTTTTAAATAAACAACTGCATTTTTTTAACAATATCTGGTCTCTTCTGATAATTTCTTTATTCATAATTTATATGTCCAAACATCTTAACACATTCGTCTCATTTTAGTCTAATTTCCTCTGTAGGGGGTTTAAAAGCGATTCTAACAGATCAGAATAAGCTAATAGTAGCTGTTGGTGGAGTAACAGCTTTAGCTGCGGGAATTTACACAACAAGGTACATGTTCAACTCATGCTAGAGGGTTCATCGAACTGCTTCTGTGTATACTTGGGTCCAATAAATTACGTTGATAGCAGGAAATCTTTATGGTTCTTTGCATACCTGCAAACAGTTGGCAGTTGATTACACTTTCAGAAGGATTACTTGTGATTTGTAATTACCCCCATGGAATTCTTTGAAATGAAATATTTTCTTTTCTGATAAAAAATAGTTGACTTATTTCTAGCCAACTTTTGCTACTTCAAAGGTATAGTTGTCCTACATTCGAGTTTGAATTTGTCCTACATTGAAGTGTCAGTCAGTCTTCCATTATTTTCTACTGATGTGTAAAAAGGTTCACTCGTTGGGTTCGGAAGCATAGCTTGAGAGTTAGAGTTCATTGAATTTTCGTTTGCTCATTTGTTGTTCCCTCTTAAGACTGTTAGGTAGGTTACCAAAATTGAACTCTCCAAATGATAAAGCTTAACTCAAGGTTTCACCAACCTTTTTTCTAATTACTTTACAAATCTTTGTTTCTTATATGAAAAAAATATATATATATAAATAAATAAGCTTAATGTCATGGTCTTATGTTGTGTGTTGTTTTTGGTGCTTTGTTCTTGCAGAGCTATAGCTTATGATTCTCTCTTTTCCTTACTGTAGAGAAGGTGCAAAGGTGATATGGGGCTATGTGGATAGAATATTAGGACAGCCATCATTGATCAGAGAGTCTTCTCGTGGGAAATACCCTTGGTCAGGATTGTCTTCACGTCTCATGAGCGCCTTATCACAAAGTTCCAAAAAAGGGTCCTCAAAAAATGGAAATGGCTTTGGAGATGTGATTTTACATCCATCCCTTCAGAAAAGGATTGAACAACTATCCAAAGCAACTGCTAATACAAAGTCTCATCAGGCACCCTTCCGGAACATGCTCTTCTACGGACCTCCAGGAACAGGGAAAACAATGGCTGCAAGAGAGTTAGCTCGTAAATCTGTATGTCATTCATTGTCATGCAATCATTGCTTCTTTGAGAAGTTTGTGATATAGAATTTTAGTTTTTCAGTGAACATGTGAAGAAATTATTATGATATGAAATTTTTTAAGCGCACAGTTTTCTGACTTTAGTTTGCGAAATCTAGAATCTGAAAAGTTGATAGTTCAATCTTCGTCGAACCTTTTATTTTCAACTTATTTGTCCTGAAAGGAATGTTTGCGGGATCTGTGATATTATATGTTACAATTTATTTGATTTCCCGAGATAAGGATGCACATGAATTTCTTAAGGAAGTAACCTGCTTCATCACTTCCATCTCTTTTAACATCTCTCAATTAATAATTATTCTCATGCTTGTAGGGGCTAGATTATGCTTTAATGACCGGAGGAGATGTGGCTCCACTGGGATCACAGGCTGTTACCAAGATACATCAGTTGTTTGATTGGGCCAAGAAGTCTCAGAAGGGTTTATTGCTATTTATCGATGAAGCAGATGCATTCTTGTGCGAGTAAGTTATGAGCGCCTTTAATAGTGAAAGAACTGGAGCCAATTTGAATATGATATGAAATGAGCAATATGATATGAACTCTGTTTTATCAGAACTGGAGCCAATTAGAAGAACTTGCATTTTGTTTAGTTTGCCAGATAGAATTATTCTGGTTCTTGGACGGAGGCAGGAACTACTATCTTTTCAGTTAACTAAAAGTTCTGTTTTAATGTTTATAAATGTTGCAGGAGAAACAAAACCTATATGAGCGAAGCTCAAAGAAGTGCACTAAATGCTCTCCTTTTCCGCACCGGTGACCAATCTAAAGACATAGTTCTTGCCCTCGCCACTAACCGGCCTGGTGATCTCGATTCAGCCGTCGCAGATCGTATAGATGAAGTTCTCGAATTCCCTTTACCCGGTGAAGAAGAGCGATTCAAGTTGATAAAGCTCTATCTTGACAAATATATAGCTCAGGCAGGGTCCCAGAAATCTGGTCCGTTTCAAAGCCTTTTCAAAGCACAACCGAAGAAGATAGAAATTAAAGGGTTGAATGACGATATCATAAGAGAAGCAGCAGCTAAAACAGAAGGATTTTCTGGAAGGGAAATAGCAAAAATGATGGCAGGTGTCCAAGCTGCTGTCTATGGTAGTGAGCATTGTGTGCTTGATTCGAGTATGTTCAGAGAGGTGATCGATTACAAAGTTGCAGAACATCAACAAAGAAGGAAACTGGCAAGTGGAGGAGATAAAGGTAGTGTGTAACATTGTTTGTAGGACTTAAATTTATGATAATGGGCAAAGCTATTTTCCATCAAGGTGAAGAGATAGAGGCAGGCTGTATCTGCCAATGAGTTAGAAAATATGCCCTATTTTGGAATTGGGCAACAAAATTTTTATCATTATTTCCCCCTATTTTGAAATCGGGGTAGATTTTGTTTTTGCTTTTTTTTTTATATCATTACATTTCGAGTTCAATTATTCGTCTTTTTCGCCCTTTTGGTGTCTTTGGATTTTTTTCTTAAAAAAATGTTATGTAACATTGAGATGTTCATCTTTATTACAATTAGTCTTGTACGTGAAGTATCACCAAAAAGAAATACTCTATTTGCAAGTCTAAGGCATACTACCTTCAAAGTAAAAGTCTTCTTCACACGTAATCCTTGCCAAAAAAAAGGCATCTTTCATACTTGTATTCGTGTCTTAGAATCCATGTAAGGTAAAATCTCTTTGAAATGCTCGTTCATATTACTACTCTTTTCCACTTTTGCTTCCATGGTTGTTATTGCATTTTTAAGGTACGGGGTTTTTTAGAGTGTAAATTCTTCTAATTGACTTGCCAATCTCAACTCTAAGTTTTGATTTGTAACAGTTACAATTGGTGATGAATATAAATGGTGGAATCTTGTTTGTTTATACAAGATAGGCAATCGGTCTTGATGTAGGTCCTGTTCTTGGTAAAAAAAATAGTTTTCATTTTAGACCCTATATTTAAAAATTTATAAAGTAGTCTCTATAATTACATTTTTCATTCACGTTAGATCTTCCGTAACATCTCCGCTTAAAAATAATAATGGTTCGTACGGTCTGCTTATTGACATTACATATCAAGAAGCTTAATGTCACACCAATTTTTTAATTTACTCAATTGTCATGTAGAATAAATTACCCAAAATACCCTTCATTCTCCCTTATTCTTTCTTCTTCCCTGAGTTCCCTCTCCTTTTCTTTTTACTTTCTCAACTATTTCTCTCTCCCTCATCCCTCAGATCGCACGACCGAGTATGTCACCGGAGCGAGGCGGAAGCTCTGACATTTCAGATCGCGCGACCGAGTACGTCGCCGCAGCGAATCAGAAGTTTTGAAAATTTCAAATCGTGCGACCAAGTACGCCACCGCAGCTCTGCTCTCGCTCTATTCAGCGTCGGAGCATAGCAAGAGGGAGGCAGTGGCGGCTGGAATATTGACTCAATTACTATTGCTAATACAAAGCGATTGCATCGACCGAGCGAAGCGGAAGGCCCAAATGCTGTTGAAGCTTCTAAGGGATTCATGGCCTGAAGATTCTATTGGGCATTTAGAGGATTTTGGTTGCAGTGAATTGGTGATACCTTTTGATGATTTCACCATCGTCTTCTTCATCACAATGATTCTTCAATCTAATCTCAATTTTTCTTACGGTATAGTTGGTGCGATTCCATCGTCTTTCTTGTGGGTCTCTTCCATTTTTCTATTTTTTTCTTTGTTTTTTGTTTGTGGATACTGAATTTCATAGCTCAAGTGACTGTGTAATTAGGTTTAATTGTAAATTTCTTTGGTGGGTTCTATTTTTTGTCTTCTTATAAGGTTGAGACTCTTATATTTTCTTTGGAAGCTTGAGGTAATGTTTAAAGAAGTGGCTAATGCCCCTTGGTGATGATGGAGTTTTTCCCTTAGTTGCTAACTTGTAGGCTTTTTGTTATAGTTTAGGTTGTGGAAAAGAAGTTTTGGGTTTCGAATATATTGGTCTCTTCTTTTGTGGAGTTCAAAAAGCCAAATTGAGTAATAACATACTGCAAAGTAGAAAGTATAGATTACCACTCTCTGTCTGTTTTGTTGTGTCAGTTATTGGGAGATAATGGTTAGCTCTGAAAAAATGGAACCAACCCTTCTTGCACTAGCAATT
This sequence comes from Datisca glomerata, assembly GCA_003255025.1. Classification (NCBI taxonomy): domain Eukaryota; kingdom Viridiplantae; phylum Streptophyta; class Magnoliopsida; order Cucurbitales; family Datiscaceae; genus Datisca; species Datisca glomerata. The sequence goes on from QANY01008646.1 coordinate 140,377, forward strand.
TGTAGGGGGTTGGTTTGTATATTTGGTCCACTATTCGTAAACAACGCAGATCGTATACAGAGAGTATCATTGATAACTGGACACTCTCACACTCTCTCTCTATATGCGTTTAAAGCTCTGCATGTTAGAGTTTGAACTCAGGGAAGAAGAGGGGGATTATGGGTAATTTAGATAATTCATCCTATGTGCCAGCTGAGTAAATTAAAAAGTTGCTGTGGCGTTAAACTACTTACCACATAATACCACATTAGCAAACTGTGACGAACCGTTAATATTTTTAAGCCAAGATCCAACCGAAGGTCTAACATGAATTTAAAATGTAACTGTAAGGGCAGAACTGTAGTTTACAATTTTTTAAAGAATAAGATCTAAAATAAAAACTATCTCAAACTGTAAGGGCAGAACTGTAGTTTATCCTAAAAAATATAAATATAGTAAAATCATTCTATCCTTTCTCTTGGTAAAAAAATATAGTGAAACCACATTTTCTATTCTTTCCCGGGACCCCCGCAACTAAGAAAGATGATCACTTCTCCTTGCTTTCTATTTTGTTTGATTTCATGATTTTGGTTCATTGACAAGCGCAATTATGTTCTTAGACTAGAGGCAGTGCGTACTGATATCAACATCCTCATCACAATTTGACCTCCATTACCAGTACATGATTCAAGAAAAACATTAGAATAGTATAGGAAGAATTAACCACATCGGATAAGATCACACTTCAAGGCACAGATTCTTAGAGAGCTAGGAGATAAATTTGCCAAATTTAATGCTAAATACATTTAGGTCCACAGGGTAACGTGAGAGTGCAGAAATCCTTATTTTGCTAATCCTAAACATGCTGAAGCATCACCGTTACACCTTGATTTCGTCTCATATAAGTTTTGAACATGATTTAAGAATGACACAGAATCTTGCAGAATCATTGAACCTTACAGGAGAAACAACTTCCGGGCTCCTAATGGTGATGATCCTGAACGTATCGTAGGCCACAATACTTGCAGACAGCAGGCTCATTCAGATCAAGGCATATGAACTCAATTGGATGTCCAAGTGCTGGATTGTTGTCTGCAGCCATGCATCACATATAAGAAACCAGCTCTTTAGTAAGAAAGTAAATAGTAAGTTTCCTCTCCTGATCATCGGAATCATGAGAGAGATAAGAATAATAGGGTACTAACCACCCTCACACGCAACGATCCTGCCTTCAACCTTGATAGGTGGAACCTCATTAATCAACTCCATTGGAGATTTCTTACTTGTATCCTAAAAATAAACAAAATTGAGTTTACACATCATTGTGCAAATCTACACTAAAATCTCAACCCATAGGACATCCAATAAAAAATTAAATAAACATTCTTATTAATCAAAAGATTAATAAAAAGGAATTTTCTACTAATGTAAATGAACATGATAATAAACAGCAATACTAATAAAAATCTTGTTAAAAAAGCCTCACTAAATTAGACATTTTAACATAGTATAAAAGAAGTAGCCAGATGCCTCTCAAGGAAAGTTTAATGCCATAAGGAATAAAGTTGGAACAGGAAACAAGTTAACTCTGACATCAAGAGCGAACTGCTCACAGACTAAGCAAAAGTTCCCCAATCTTGAGGAAAATACATATTCACCATCTGACTCGGTTGAATTATAAGATATTCACAGAATAGAGTAGGCCCGGTGTGAATATAGCAGGCCCCCTGAAAACTATGACAAGGCTCACAGTTTTAACAACACTCATAAAGGGTAAGAATCTCACAACAATTTATGGAATACAAATGCAGGAAAAGTACAATCCAATACATCCTCATCCAGGCTTTCTAGTTGATGTCTGTAATTTATGTTTGATTTTCAAACCTTATGTTGGCCATCTACCTAGTACAGTAATCAGCATTCAGTACGTGAATCAAATGCACATGCAGATAAATGAGAAGCTATAAGTTGAGACTGAGTCTCAAGTTCGACCACAAATAATAGACTCATTACAATATGATAAGACCATGACTGATAAAGAAGAAGATAAGTAAATTAGTCTAACTATGATAGCATAAAGAAGACAATTCAACAAGACAGCTGAATAATGCAACTATGTACAAAATGCTTGTGTACGCATCCTATCTTAAAATAAAGATAAATAGAAATCATTTCGTACTGATAAAGAAAAAGGCATTGGTCAACAAAACACGTCCTAGGAGTAATTTCCTATCCAAAAATAAAGACTTGTAAGAAAAAGATATCACCAATTCAATTAGGAATCCAATTTTGCCACAAAATATTAGCGGATATGAAACCGGACTCTAAAAACGCTAGTATTATGATTTACATACTATATGTGCGTCTATTATAAAAAATGAGTTTTGTATAATGTTAGAAAGAATACGTTGAAAACCACACATCCGTAGATCAAGTACTCATCTCATTCTGACATAATTGCAAAATAGTCTGCAGCAACACAACAGCCGCCTCCTCACAGAAAAACACTACAAGCTTGTGAATCAGTCTCAAGAAATAATAACACTTCCACAAATGTTACATCTAACACTTACACTGATGGAAATTATAAGAAGTGCAACCCTATAAATCAAGCTAACTGAAGTTTCAAAATATTTCTGTTTACAAATTATTATGTAGGCTCTGCCACTTGGGAAGACCTTAGGCTGTCACCCCTCCCAACGTAGGCCATGAGCCTTATTGATCACCAATTGACCCCGTCCAGGTAAGTAAACAAATTTCTGTTTACTAAATGTTTAATTTCCATTTCCTAATTTAATTTCCTTCACTTCAAGTACAATTAAGGTTTATATGATAACTGAAGTTTCAATGGAGGTCATGAGCCTTATTGATCACCAATTGAACCCGTCCAGGTAAGTAAAAAAATTTCTGTTTACTAAATGTTTAATTTCCATTTCCTAATTTAATTTCCTTCACTTCAAGTACAATTAAGGTTTATATGATATTTTAGACTATGTAAAGCTGTGATTAGTCTTATCTTCACACAATTGAATGAGATTTCAACGTCTAAAGAAAACTTAAGACTCAGCGAATTCAATACATGCCATTGTTTTTTTTCCTGCCAATTTGGGAAGTTGGGTACTTAATACCTCTTCTTCGGAGGAGATATGTTGTTACTACTGGCTATGCCCTCGACCACTCTAACAATGCCATCGTAAAGACAAAGTATTAGAATCTTATTTGGTCATAATATAGCCATTAATTTCTATTGATAACCGTGGGTATCCAGGCTTTGCCCAACTATTCCCATGAGGCCCTGACAATTCGACCGAGAGAACTCCCATTGGCCCCAAGAAATTGACGCTGGGGGAATCGAACTTAGGATGTGCGCCTAATCCACACATCCCTTACCACTTGAATATTAACATTCAATTATATATATATATATAATTATTTCTACTAGAATATTAATATTCATTCAAGATAACTAATTTTTCATCATAAATTAAAAGTAAATCCGGTTCAATTGTTGCAACAAAAAATGGGAAAAATGAACTTTGTACAATTCCTGAATTAAGTATAGGTCTATGAAATTTAACCCCAAAAAATGCATCACAAAATTGAACCAGTATATCTGCAAAAAAAATCCCTTTTCTACCAAGAAATAGCAGTAGCACAAATTAATTTCGGGAACAAAATTTCCACATAATATTTATGCATCCCAACCCTAATCTGCAAATCACGTCTTCAAGATTTTGGTCAGAAAGTTTTGGAAGTTTACAGACTTGAAACAATAGATTTCTAACAATATAACATTGCCATCGCTCAGAAAAATGCCAAATGTCATTTCAGATAGTATACATGAAAATTACGTTAGTGAATAAAAGAAAACAAATTATGAAGTACCTGCATCCATTTGGCAGTGTGATTGCCAACTGGGCTGCTAACAAGACTCAGATTTCTAGCTGATGATGGAAATTTCGAGGATGATCTGATGAGGGTCTTGAACAGACTCGACGCCATTGTTTGCTCAGACTCAGAGAGAGAGAGAGAGAGAGAGAGAGAGAGAGAGAGAGAGAGAGAGAGAGAGAGCAGAGTCAGGTTGGGTCGCGGGAAGGATGTTAACGTTTGGGCTATTAATTGTTGGGCTCGGAGGCCCACAGTTTTGTTTCTCTGAAACTAATTTTTAAAAAATTACGGGATTAGGTTATTTTGTGTTGTATTTTTATATTATGTCCTTTAGAGTTATGATTTTCACATATGATCAAATCCTCATTTTAAAATGTTATTTAGTTATGACTTTATTTAGTTTTTTATATTTATACGCTTTGTAAAATTAATAGTTTTTTTAGGTTTGATGTTTTTTAATTCTACAATTACACAGATTGTCGCAGCTTCCTTCTTTCTCGACTCCAACAGGTTTTTCTTAAAAAATATAGTAAAAATTCCGGTGATTTCTCACACGATTTATTCATTAGTTCAACCTCCAATCATTACCGTGGCATTCGTTCTAAGAAATTGGGTTTGTTACTAGCTTTATGTTAATCATTCTTTTTCATTTTGATTGTTCTTTTTCTTTTTTTTTTCTTTTTACTACAATTTTGGCTTCTTTTTTGTTGAAAGAATAAATACTATTATGGAATATTTTGAAAGTATTAAGTTGCGATTCTGTAATTTCTTAAAAGGCGAACGTATTCTAAAATTTTTTTGGTAGAATTCTAGAATTTTGGTAGAATTTTGGAAGTTTAGAATTCTGGAATTTTGTGATTTGGTTACGATTTTGGTAGTATTAGGTTGTGATTTTACGATATTGGTTCTTGGTAGTATTCTGAAACTCTTTTGTTAGTGTTATGCAATTTTAGCTTCATTTTTTGTAGTTTTCTGAAATTTGATTATTGATTGATGAAATCTTGTTTCCCTTTTTTATTGAATCATTATTTTTGTTACGTAGTATATATGTATATACCGTATAGTATATGATACCACATTCAAAGCGTCTTCCAAATCAACCTTAGTCATGTTATAAACCTTCCCTTGTACTTTGGGTATGTTTATGATCCTTTGATTATTATGCTTGTCCTTCATCTCAAGGCAGTCTTCCAAAAATGCTCGATATTACCACAATAAAACATGCTCATATAGCCTTAACCAGAGTCGTCTAATTCAACTTATCGATAAAAGGTACGAACTAGACGAAACTATAGAACTACTTATTCTAAGGAAAATAGTAAAAAGAATTCCTATTTAATATTATCCTTAAAAATCATAAATCTCAATGAAAATCTTCATCTGGGTCTTATTCTGGATCTTCTTATGCACCTTCTTGTGGTCTTTGGGTTCTTGGGATAATGTATACCCTGGGACCGCAAGCAGATGCGTAGTCCTTAATGACAGATGTCTGAATCTCAGCTCATGAACACCTAGGAGCTAAACACAAGGGTTGAGTAACTTACTCATTTTAGATCCAATCGGCTCATCCCCAATGTCATTATGCCTCACTAAAAAACGTCGAATTCCCACCTCTCGAGGAAAAACTCTAGCTATAAGAGGATAATGTCTCTCTATGCTCGGTGCTGAAGCACGATTATGTGCTCCCCTCTTGACGATCCGTGGATTCTATACTGTAATCGGGCGTCTACGATTTGGGTTCAGTAACATCTTTCTTGTAAATTGCGTAGGAAGTAGGGAGAAATTGGACTCCACGTCAAAATTTCTTCGTCATTAACAGTCGATCCAGAGTTGTTCAAAAAAACTCAGAGCTAAGACAAACACACAAATCATTCAGAGATCGCATATCAATAATTCAGTATTGTATCCTTGTCACAAACACATCATAACTCTAAATTCTGACACGGACTCAAATAATTCAAAATTCAGAAAACTTTTCAGCAAAAACCTTTGTCTATAGAACCGCAATTGCTTTGATACCAACTGTAAAAACCCAGAAATTTAACTAAGTTTTAATTAAATTATTTTACCACAAACGTCGCGGAAGCTTGGTCAATTATTTTAAAAAAAACAAACTCACATTAAATAGGTTAATATATTATAAAGAAAATCAAATCCTCATTCAAACTCCTAGTTACATAAATAGAAATCTTACTTAATAAAAGGGTCAAGAACCCAAGAGTACGTGTTTGAAGTCTCACGATTTAATTTAAATAAAACTCAACCACAAAGAACTAATTTGTGGACTTTTAAATAGGACTCGATGTCACTCCACCGATATCAGAGACTCTAGACCTCTTGAACAATAAACTCCTCATCACTGTTATCATCATCTGAAAAATTTACAATAAAACGGAGTGAGTATATAAAATATACTCAGTAAGTAAAATATCACATATATAAAATAAAGCAATGTTCACAGTCACATGCAAATCTTAACACATGCATACTTTTCAGATCATTCTTACAGAGTTCGCTGGCCAACTTCCATTAGAGTTCGCCACCGCACCTAGAATATAGATTACCTATAACGACCGCGGGCTATACCGATCTCGGGCTCCCTCAACGGGGCCTTCTCCCTCACGGGCTTTACACACACGTCGTACATTACCCGTCGGTAATTGTTAGCTGTGAGGTAAGTACATGTGACATTTCTCACGAGTACTACTCCGCACCTTCAAAGAGGTGGAACCAGTTGCGCTAATACCTTCCCAAAAAACTAACCAAAGCATATAATAGAGACCTTTTCCCTAAAGACAAGGCAAACATAGCAAAATGGTGAGCACGTGACTTTAATGGCACATAATAAATTCTTCATGCATTCATTTAACATTTATTCTTAGCTTTCAACATATATTAACTCATCAGACATACAATATAACAAAACACATCAGCACCATAATTTAACAATGTTATGAAGAAAGAAGCATCATAGTAAAACTTAGTTTTGAACGTTAATACATGTCTCATAGATCTTGATTTAAAAGTTTGTAATTGTTTGAACGCATTTTCATATTGAAAATCGTCATCAACTAGGGTCTGTCTGGCAGTAAAATGAAATTCAGATTTACAAGTTTAACTTCTCATTTAAAATACCATATCTTATCTAAAAATTACAAATTTTTTACAGAATTATATTTACATATGCTAAAAACTACTGTAAAATGTTTGGGCCAAACATGATGTAATGTATGCCAGAAACGAATCCATGAAGATGAAGGGGTATGCCCTTAATATTCAGGTTTCTGAAGAAGATTTGAAAAAATATTTTCACCATGCAATTTTTTTTTTAATTTTGATATTTTTACAAGAGTAAGATTAATGTCTTATATGATGTTGATAATATTTTCAGAATTTTTTATCAATAAATTCTTTGTAAACGAAAATCATTTTATCTGTACTATCAGAATTTTCATCGAAAAAATACAACAACGATCAATTCTATATACATAAAATAGTACTCGTATATATATTAAAAAAACTCTATAACATATGACCTTAAACTGGTACAATTCTGTGTTTAAATTCCAACCATAGATTTGATTCCACATAAACTACATGGATGTAGTACTAAGAGCCACGTACAAATCCACTAATATCAACTCAAAGCTTGAATAAAATACATACATAAAACAATTAAGGCAATGTAAGCTAGAAGTCATAAAAATTACAGTATCACAATTTGAAGGTTTTGAATAAAAAGTTGGCATTAAGAAATATAAATTTAAAAACCCGTTGAACCAATTCACTTTAAATCTTATGCGAAACCCTTTAACAAAGTGGTTTTCAAATACCCACTGTTCGGCTAGTTGATAACAGGGGAAAGAGAGATAAAGAACAAGAGCAAGCAGAGAGAATTTTGGCAATTGGGCGACTAATGAGAGACTGAGAGAATAGAGGGGAGGCGGTAGAAATTTCATTCACAGATACAAACGGCAGCGACGTGAAGGATGACAAAGAGGAGGCAAAGATGGAGAAGGACCGGGGTAGCGAAGAAGGAAGAATTTTTTTTAGAGCAGCTTTCAAAGAGGAATCGGCTTTGTGGTTGCTGAAGGTGAGGGATTAGCAACTAAAAACGCAATAAGTGGGTTAAAGATAACCATTTCTTTTCAAAAGCAAATGGGGAATTGAAATCCCACGTTAATACTATTTATTTAATAGAAATCAATAGTATTGTTATGGTAGTAGTTTTAATAGAAAAAATAATACTATTAACACTATTGTTATAGAGTAGCAGTTTTAATAGAAATCTAATTTGTAATATGAGTTAACAAATTTATTAATAGAATTTAGATAATCTACATACTAATTTATAACGTAATCTAAATATTATTAAAATGACAGTAGATTTTAATTAATTAGCAGAGCAATGATGTAAAACATATAATAGAATGTGTATATTATAATCTAAAAAATAGATAAATGATAATAATGATGAGAGCTATACTAAGAAAATACTTAATCATTCTAAGAAAAATAATTAGCCAATATACTAACCATAAAAGTCGGGTCTTACAATATATATGGTTATATACCTATGTCATATTAATTTTTAGAACTAGTAAGAGTGTGACCAATCTAATTCAAAGATCTTAAGAACAATATAGCAGTAGATATATTCACGTGATTGGATATATACCCATTGTATATTATCAATTACAAATCTATACTTTGTCAAAACTTGCTTATTTTCAGGAACTGAATATATTCTCACAATATATTATTCATTACTTACCTGCAAATATACTTAGCAAAATAGTTTCTAAGAGAAAATGGATTAATGTCTATATTATATGTCTATAAAACTCACATGTTAAACATAAATTAAAACTGTTATATTGTTCAAAAATCATATATGCAATTCGAAATCATGCAACAAAAGACAAAAAATGATCATGCAATTCAAAAATCATCAATATAATTCGAAATTATCACTTACAATGCTGAAGACAAAAAATATAGAATTTTTTTGAACTAATTCAAACAAAAGTCATCTCTGCAATTCAGAAGATAAAACATAACGAAATTCTCTCTTACAAAAAGTCGTGTTTGACAGATACAAAACAGAACAGAAAAATTTTCATAGAGTAGTAATCATATATGACAGATACGAAATCAAACTCGAAGTAGAACAAAAAACCGTGTAATAACACAGATTCAACCTCCAATCAGACTAGATTCGAAATAATTTCCAGCTAATTCAAACAATTTCAAACTAATTTTGAACTATATCAAACTCTGAACGAAAATCAGGTTCGAACGGAAACAATTTTGAACGAAAATAAGAGATTGAAATCGTAAATAGAGGATATTGAAACCGTAAATATTATTTACAATTGATATTGATAACATTTAAGTTTGGGTTTGCAAAAGTAAGAAGCTTTGTTAGTTTAATTAAGAGAGCAGATTTATCTTTTCTTATAGTATGTAGGTTTTAAATATAAGAACCTTATATTTTTTCCCATTTGTGTAAAACAATAATTTTTAAGTCATATTTTTATTTATTTTCTCATACCGACTTATTTCTCTAAAAAAGCCAACTATTTTTTCTAGAGTTTTTTTCGTATTAATGACAAAAAAACAAAATTAGGAGGTGAGATAAGAAAATGCCTGCGGACAAAAGTTAAAAACTGACATAAGTTACGCAAATAATAGAGACCTAAATAATTTACTTACATCTGTATTATATAAAGTTATTAACTTTGTAGTTAACTCTAACATACGTGTTGCGGGTACGATCCTAACCACAAATCTAACCATCCAATATTGTAAGTGTCACAATAAATCTCACCATGATGGATGAATGGGATAACACATACTATATATACGACTGTCTCTAGCACGCACTCATACATAATTGGCAAAGGTTTGTTCGAACATCTTGAGTAATTTTTTTCAGACCATTTAAAGTATATAAATGTATTAGTTAAAAAAAAGTATGTAGTAACTATATCTACCGTGAGAAAAATATGGTCCACGCAGCATACATGTAGAACTGACAATTATTCTATCATTTACATAATAATTAAAAGACTCGTACATTCTGTTAAGTAACTTGGCTTCCAGCATTCTCACAATATACATATATCCCATTCATCTTCACCTGATTCTGACAATCCACCCCTCTATTCTATCGTTTAAATATTGAAGATCATAATTTCCTAAGGTAGAAATCTTTAAATCTCTGAGCTTGTTTACTCTGCAAGTTCATTCTGGTTAAGAATCTAGACCCCCAGTTCCTCGGTCTCGGAATGAAGATCACCGATTCGGAATTATTGACCTGCCCATGTATCGATTCCTGAAATCAAACACTATTCTATCAATCTTTCCAGTATTTTTCATAACCTCCATTGAAGCATCTTTCAAGCCTTCCAAGTATCATATTCAAATCTTGAAACACCAATGAACCTCTTTAGTGAAGTCCAAGGAGGATTTCCAAATATTTCTACTCTGCTACATCTACTCGGCATCTTAACATCGGTTTGATTTTTGATTCCTTTATGTACGGCTCATTGGCTAACACAACATCGGATAAATGATTATTTTTCTGAACTATATCTCAAGGTTTTTCTACTACTTTCAATCCAATTCTAAGGTCTTTTAAGAATGAGATGCCCATTTTGTCCATACAATCCAAAACTCTCAAGGCTTCAACCTCATTTCCTACCGACCTGTAAAAATGCACGCCTGCACTCATTATAAACCTGTCAGCTTCTACAGACTTGTATATACGTTGAAAGAAATCCGTGCCTTCTTTCACAAATCCATAGTCCATGTACCCTCTCATGAGCGTCCGATTGCAAACAAGGTCCGGGTTTAGACCAGCGGTGAGTATTTGGTCATAAACTCTTTCTGCTTCCCTCATTAGACCTGCCTTTGTAAAAGCAGAGAGTAAGAGGCTATAATGTGAACAGGCCAAGGGAATGTTTCTTTTCTTCATATAATTAATGACTTCCTCAGCTTCTGAATATTCCCGATCCTCTGTGTAAGCTCGGATCAGAGAAAGATAGGAGAAGGAATCAGGCAAGTAACCATCTTCCTCCATGGCTTTAAAAAGCTTCTCTGCTTGTTGATGAAGTCCAGCAGCAGCATATACATTGATCATGATGTTGTAGCCGACCTGTATTTTACCGTACAAAATAAGGATGATATATATATACACACACACAAAAATATACAGGCGGTTAATTAGTTATTCAATATTTTAGGTTAATTAGCAAATTCAATATTTTTTATCAGTAAAATTATTCAAAAAAAATCGAGCAAAACAAAAAGGAGGCATAAGAATTAATGTGTTTTTATATTTTTCTATTCAAAAGAAAAATGAACCAGAAGAGTAAAATCTTTAATCGTAGAGAGAATTTTATATGTGGTAGCAAAAATGGGAATATGAAGGCATGTAACAAAGTATTTCCTAAACTTAACGCTGGAAAAAGAGAGAAATTTTTATTAGTAGTATTAGGGGGAAAATACAATTATGCAATTTACGTGCGTACCAGCCCAGGTCTGATCCCTTCTTCCAGCATTTCAGTGAATAAAAGGCTTGCTTCATGTACCTTACCTACAAAAATTTAAACAGAATATTGTTTTAAAGGGACTATGGAATTTAAAGAAATGATGATTTCATCGATCTTTATTGGTTATTTATTCAGGGAAATGAACACGGAAGAAAATTTGACATACAAATGAAACACAGATATTATCAGCATTAATGGTAAGTTGTAATTGATATTCCTTTTAACCTTAGGCTGATGAATAAAGAGATTCTAGAAGTAGAAAGATATTCTGCTAGTCTCACCAGCGACTGAAATGATAATATTTTAACAACTCTAATCCAATGACCAGAGTAAATCTACTGCATAAATTCCTGAGGAGAATTACTCATAAACTATCAAAAATGGACTCGCATGTTTAGTTCCCTAAGCTATCAAAGATGTCAACCATGCCTTTCACTAACACAATCTAGTAAATACTACAAAACTAAGAAAACATGAGGATGGATCATCCTCAAAGCGCTTAAAGTAATAATGTACATATTTCCTTTCTTAATCTGGAAATAAAAGCATACCAGCCTTCCCATAATAGCTAATCAGATTCATGTATGCCTTCTCATCAAGAGAGACACCTGAGCTACGAGCTGCATTGAACATCTCTGTAGCCTTCTCCAGATTTCGTCCTCGTCCATACACACTGCATTCACAATTACCAATGTGAACAACATACACCAGAATGAATGGATACACAGCTACCACTACTCCCTCGGAGAAAATTTTGCCAATCTTACCTGATCATGGTGTTATATGTCTGAATTGATGGAATGACCCCCGAAACAAGCATGTGCTCGTAGATGCTCGATGCGAAACGCAGTTTACCTGCAACTAGAAACTATAGTCAAAGTATTCTTGCATTATTCATCATTAGTAACTAATAAGAAAATGTCCATTATAACCTGCTTCTAGCATTGCCTTGATAAAGGTATTGAATGCCACTGTATCAAGCCCTGTGCAAGCTTCAAGACTCTTATGTATTACACTCTCTGCCATATGATGTTTGCCTGGGAATGAATTGTTGTATTATTGAGCCACACGACAGATGAATATAACCAATCAATAACATGGTACCTCCACAAAACTCATTGCAAAATAAAACAAGTTATGTTCAGATAAAAGTCATGTAACAACAGGCTGAATTGATCCTAAATCATAACAAGTACATGAAGTTCCACAGGAAACATTCAACATGGGATTGGCGCCAAAAGAGGCACTATGTTTGGTGGATCTTAGAATACTTCCATGTTGATTCTTGAGGATGTACAAATTTTAGTTCCAAAAGTAACCATGATTTTTGCAGAATTGCTTTTTACAATAAATAATGAATTCGCAATTAACAACTTAACCAAGATAAAGCACTTCAAATGATATTTAAAGACTACAAGCAAATCATGCTCAACCTAATTTTCCGTACAGTATTTGATATACTTCCTTAATAAGGTGCAATTTTTAATGCACTTTTCATTCAAGAAGTTACTCACCACTAAACACTACAACCATGAGTTTCCACATTCAATGCCTTGGTCAGATTTCTGACATGCAAAGAGTACAATTTTTACTAATTACCCAAGAGATCCACGAAGCATTTAACTACCATAGGCTGATGAATAAAGAGATTCTAGAAGTAGAAAGATATTCTGCTAGTCACACCAGTGACCGACAGACATACCAGCATTAGTCAATGCATTGACAACTATGCTTAGAGCACGTGCACCCAAATCATGCCCTTTCTCAGTAACTTGTGTGTAAAACAGGTATGCATCCTCTATCTTGCCACATTTAGCATATGCGTCAATCATTGCATTATATATTTTTTTGGATGAAGAATCAGAAACTGCTGCAAAGACTTCCTGGGCCCTTTGAAGTTGCTGTTGCTTCCCGTAGAGACTAACCAAACTAGTGATAGTGGCATCATCTGGCCTGCAGCCAAGCTTGGTTAGTTGGTTCAAAAGGGCTTCTGCTTTAAATGCATCACCTGTAAAAGTAAAATGCAGAATTTTAACATATACTACAAACTTAATGAAAATTCTACTCCAGGGTGACTAAAATATCATTTCAAATGTGAAACGCTTGATTTTCTTGCCTTCTCTAATCAAGTTAGAAACTAGTTGAGTTGCAGTGGGACGACCACCATCTGCCTCAAGCAACAGTTTTAGAATCTCCTCTGTCTTACATACATTGCCATCTGCTAGATATAGGCGAAGCATCAGTCCAAGTGCCATGGTATCTGGTTCCTCAAAGACTGCAAGTTTATCTTCAAGTTTCTTTTTTACATCACTTCCACTTGTAAATAAGAATGCTTTGATGAATTTATTATCCTTGAATGATTTGTCTGTCATCATTCCCATTTCTTCTATCAAATTATGAATATCGCTTAACATACCCTCCTTGCAATAGAGTGTCATTACTAATCTGTAAAGCTCCTCATTAAAAATTACTTGCTCCTTCCTAATCTGGGAAATAAAAGTTTTTGCCTCTTCAATTAAGTCTAGTCGTATATACAAATTGAGTAGATCGGAGCAGGAACCAGCATCAGGAAGTCCAGTTTTGGATAAAGCATGAAACGTGTCTTTTGCAGATTTTAGATCTTCTTTCGCAACATAACATTGCAACAAGACAATATAAGCAAACCTGGACAACCATATATTTCTCGACTTCATCAAATCTATAATCTTTAAAGCTTTCTCAAAATTTCCAGAAATGAGATGAACTTGTGCCATCGCTAAATAAGTTTTCTCATCCGTGAGTAACCCAAGCTGTTCGATCTCTTCAAATGTTTTCTGGGCGTCCTCATAAAGCCCAAGTTTTCCATAAATTCTAATAAGTAGGCCATAGATGACTTCATCAGCTTTAATCCTTTTGTTATGCATTTCTGAAAAGAGAGACAGAGCTTTGGAGTAATCTTCGTTCTTGTAGAACAATGTCAGAAGAGAAGCACAAGTGTAATTACTAGGAACTATATCCTTATTTCTCATGTCCTCATAGAGTTTTAATGCTTCATCTCGGTTTCCCATTTTGGAGCTTAAAGTAATAAGCAGGCTATAAGTTACCTCCTCAGGAACCAATCCAGTGCTTATCATCTTACTGAAAGTGTTGAATGCCTCCTCATGTAAACCTTCCTTGACAAGTGAGCTGATAACTATTGTATAAGTAAAATCATTCGGTGCCACCCCTTTATCCACCATCTCCCTCCATAATTCTATGACCTTTGGATGGAGTGCTTTCTTCTGCAAAGAGGACAACATGAAATTGAAAACTGCAACAGAGAGTATGATTCCCCTTTCTTTTACAGCAGCATAAAATGACAACATAGCCTTGTGATGTCCCCATCTGGCATACGTACATAACATGGTACCACAGGCAACTTCATCTGGCTCACATCCGACTTCAAGCATCTCCAAGAAGGTCTCCTCAGCCAGCTTGATCTTTCCAACTTGTCCATATACGCGTAAAACAAGAGTGTAGACTATGACACTTGGGCGAAAGCTCAACTGTGTAACCATAAATCTATCATTACACTGCTGTTAATCTTCATGCTTCAAAAGAAACATTCTAATCATTAAATACAAGCATCGGAAATAGTAACCACCATTAAAAGGTGAAAGATTTGCATCTACAAATCACTTAACAATTACCTCATCTCATTTGATGGGGATTCTATCCAAACAAGAAGAAATAAGTTCAATTTATATAAAGATCCTTTTAAACTCAGAATTGAACTTATATGCACTTGATATGCAATAATAGATTTATCCAGCGTCACATGTTGTTGAGAGGCTAGAGTTGTAAATTTGTGATCTTGATGACTTCTTCACAACCAACCTAACATTTTCCATTTTACAAACAACTTCAAATACAGTAATGTAGAAAGCAGATGAAACACCAAATTATGTACCGCAACAGATAATTGAAATTCGAATGAAGCACACAGAAAGTAACAACATGCAAATACACATAGCCAGGGGAAAGGCTGAGAGAAGAGTAATTCCGGCTTCAATATGCAGAAACGAAATAAAAGGGCAAAATGCATTTAGCCTCAAATTTTGAAATTTTTATCATTGACGACCTAGACAAGACAACCGAAGGACACATGGATGTTAACTGGAATCGGCCAGATTATCAACGACACTAGCAGCTTCAAGATTCCAGAGTTAATAAAAGAATCAAAGTAAACTTGGAGACTAAAAAAGCATTTATCCCGAGATAAAACATAATATACATGATTCCATAACTTCTAAACAAGGACCCAGAGAAAAATAACCAGGACAAAAACTAGAAAACCACTACATAATTTGTACAAGAAACGAAAAAGAAAAGCAATTGGAAAAAAGAGAATATGGAAACCCACCTGCAATTTCATCCAAGCAAAGAATTCCATAACCTGTCTCCAATTCTTCTGCTCTTTAAGCACCACACACATCTCTCTAAAGGTGAGCTTTCCCACAAATGACGCCATCTCCATCCTCATATCATACTCCCCCTTTGCCCTCTGAGACAAACTCCTCACATGCCTTATTGCCGCCACCACATGCTTTCCGTACATTTGGCCATTTCTATCGTCCTCGAGGTACTGCACCATCTGTTCCGGTGTTCTCTTTATCCACTTCGGTGTCTGGGCTCTCGGTCCCTGGTTCCTCCTCAACACGCTGAGGTACTGAGCCTTGGCCTTGATAATCCGTCGAGCATTGTCGTCGGATAGTGGCTTCTTGGCGTTCTTGGATTTAGGTTTGGGTTTTCCCGGGTTGTTTCCGTCGCTGAGAGTCCATGGGTCTGGAGTAACGGAGGAGTAGATGAAAAGTTTGGGTTTTCTTGGGAGATTTGAGGGGAAATAGTGGTTGTGATTGGATGGTGAAGGGAAGATTGGATTAGTAATGAAGAAGGAGGACCTGAGGGAGTCCATAATTACTGTTGAGATGATACTGTTCGGTTTCCCGCGAAAATTCTCACTTTCTCAGTGGGCAAACACTGCATAGCGCGATTGGCGAAGATGGTGTCTCAGCTTGAGCAGTCAGCACTCAGCAGTGTTAGAAATTTGACCACTTTTAGAAGTTGCAATTTTAGACTATTTTACTTGGAAAAGACATTTTTATTTAAATGATTTTTACTCCTCTATACTTAAAACCACTTTAAAATTATTTAGAGTTGAAGTGTTGAAGTAATTACTTAATTTTTTTTATAAATGAGAGGTGTTGATATCCCGAACATATTTTCCACTGAACAAGTCAAATGCTCACATCACCTTGAATGAAACCTAACAAGCACACTATCGTATTAACCCAAACAGAAACTCTAGGGTACCATAAAGATGAACACCATGAACTCAAAACCGAAGCAAACTAGGTTTCGAGCAGCTGGCCTTCAGCTTCAACTCCAAGGAGCTTGTAGAAGCCACTAACTGAGAAGACCCACCAACCCATTACCATTGCTTCATAAGAGCCGACCTCCACCATCGACTATAGAACTTGAGAGGGTTGCGACTGTTACCTCAATAAGTGACACATGATGTATTAAATTTTCAGTTGTTCAATGAGAAATAATGGGACAGTCACGTTTTCACAGTCATTCCTAATAATTTTCACCCTATGTTTACATTGATACAGAAGACATCTTAATTGTAAAACAGAAAGTTTCTTTTTTAAAAAAAGTCTAATAGTAAGTTTAAAAAGTCGAGTTGAAAACATTTTAATAAACTCAGAAATTATAAAAAAAAAAATCTGTTTCTTTCTTCAAACCGTAACACAAAGCAATTTGTAGATCTTAAAAACAACAACAAATTTGTAACATTAATTGGTTCAACAAATACCAGTTTCATGTAGAATAAATATAATTATTAAAAGCCCATTAATTTGTTGTTTTAAGACGTTTATTCAGGTCTGGCCAATTTGAGAGTTATCACAATTTGTATTTCGACATTGATAATTGTCATTCGTTTATAACACTATATCTGTATAATTAACAATAAAATTTAATTTGTATTAAGTAAGCTCTAGTTTTTCAATTACTTCTTAAATCTCTGAAAACGCATAACAGTTTAGCCTACTGAACTTGTACATGTACTGTATTTAGACGTTCATTTATATATAACAAGAAGAAGATCAATTAGCATATCAAGGAAGCTTGGCAATGGCTTCGGGAGATTTAAAAACGTCTATCGAAGAACCTACTACTTTTGAGAAGGAGGATGTCGTCTTTCCTCACGATGAATTCTCTCGGGATGCTCACATTCCCTCTCTTGAAAAGGTCTTTTACTCTCTACTTAACAGCGTCCTCCTATAAAATATAATTTCATATTCAAAACTAACGAGAGATCGTGGATTAACATTTTAGAACGTTCAAACAATTACAGACATGTCATCAAATAACGTGCATGAACATTGAAGATTTTCTCAAAAACCAGACGTTTATGTGTGGATAATATTTGATATTGTTTTTGTGTTTTGTGTTTTTGTGCAATCTTATATACCAATTAGTATATGGAGATGTACAAGAGGTCGATAGAGGATCCAGGAGAATTTTGGTCTGAAATTGCCTCCTCTGAGTTTTATTGGAAAGAGAAATGGAGCAAACAACAAGTTTATTTCGAAAATTTTGATGTGCGGAATGGGGATATCAAAATAGAGGTAAATAATGGAATATATTTTCGTGAAAACATAATTATTCATTCTTAAATATTTTCATTTTCATTTTTTTTAAAAGTTGCTCAATTAATTATGATAATTGTTTTTTATTCTAACCAATATATATTGTGGATATGAGCAGTGGTTCAAGGGAGGGATGACCAACATTTGTTACAATTGCTTAGATAGAAATGTTGAGGGTGGACTTGGTCATAAGATTTGTTTCTATTGGGAAGGGAATGACACTGGTTTTTCTTCTACTTTGACTTACACTCAATTCCTTCACAAAGTTTGTCAGGTCAGAATCTCTCTCCCTCCTTAAAAGAACTTATTATCGGTCTCTTTTAGATATGAATGTATAGCATCTTTCATGTATGAATGTATAGTCTGTTTTCAAATATGAATATATTTGATTCAGAAGAAAAGAACTTGGATTAGTATCCCGATTACGTACTCCAATATGTTTTGAGAAATAAAGAACTTGGATTAGTATCCCGATTCCGTACTCCAATATGTTTT
Organism: Datisca glomerata; assembly: GCA_003255025.1. Lineage (NCBI taxonomy): Eukaryota > Viridiplantae > Streptophyta > Magnoliopsida > Cucurbitales > Datiscaceae > Datisca > Datisca glomerata. The sequence goes on from QANY01008646.1 coordinate 158,969, forward strand.
GAGAAATATTTATGGTTAAAAGACTAAAAGAAATAGGCTTTGTCTAAAAAAAATATCATGAGAAGACAAATGTATAAAATAACGAGGGTATACCTCTCATAGAGGCTTGACACTTGATTAGCTCATTCGTCTTGGATCGAATTTCTCTGTCGTTGCTCCTCATCAGTAGAGGAGAGAAGTTTAACCTGCTCAAATTTAGTAAAAATATTTTATTTATATTTTTTTACTTTCAATTCAACTCATCTGGGTTGTTTAGATTTAATCTAACAGTTGAGATGAACCAAACTTTCTCCTCTACCATTGAGAAGTAACAATTGAGGAACAATATACATTAGTCTCAAACAACAGGTTAATTGCACTAAATTACAAAAGGAAAGTACAAATTATTACATTGACTAGTGGTGTTATTTATTATATACACATAACAAAAAAGAGAGCGCAAATATGAGTATATATAATATATGCCATATTGTCATATATATTGATATTGTCATCTATTCACAGCTTGCAAACTACTTGAAAGAGATTGGCATTAGAAAAGGTGATGCTGTGGTGATTTATCTGCCCATGCTAATGGAACTTCCCATTGCAATGCTTGCTTGTGCTCGAATAGGTGCTATTCACTCGGTATGTATAGCTTCGTACTGATCTAATTAATGACGACAAATCTGTCAATCTCATCTGATTTAACTAAACCGAACTAACTGTAATAGTTTTTCTTTTCAGGTTGTATTTGCTGGGTTCTCTTCAGAATCTGTTGCCCAAAGAATTATAGATTGCAAACCAAAGATTGTGATTACTTGTAATGCTGTTAAAAGGGGTTCTAAAATAATTCATCTTAAGGACATTGTTGATGCTGCCCTAATTGAATCAGCCAATAATGGGGTCTCCGTAGGTGAGAAGCTTTTTTATATTTCTTGTGTGTGTTTGTGAGTGTTTTTTTAGAATCGCCTTTAATACGTTTCAAAATATTAGTTTAGCTTAATAATTATTAAGTGATTATTTTCATCTGAACCGCTTTTTATGTGGTTGAAAAACATATTTATTTTAATATTTGGTAGCATCTTAAGAATTATTTGATTCATGCATCTTAGGAAATGCTGACAAAAATAATTTAAAAAGAACAAAGAACTTGTGTAAATAAAATATGCAGGCATTAGTAAACATTATAATTTTTTTATGCTAGCCTAAGAAAAATAAATTTGGATGCATAACAATATTTTCGAAGAAAATCACTACTAAACTCAATATAAATATTTTTGAAAATTACTTGTACAAAAATAGTTTTTAAAATTAAGGGTTAGTTTAGTTTCGGAGTTTTTTGTTTAAGATCCTTAATTTATATAAAGTAATTAGTTTATCTACGGTATGTAAAAGGTATGGTTTTTCATGGAGAGTGTTAATTTCTTTGTGAAACAGCAACATGCTTAACTTATGAGAACGAGTCAGCACTAACGAGAGAACATACCAACTGGGAGGCCGGAAGAGATATTTGGTGGCAGGTTTGTACGTAATTCATTATGATTATACATATATATATATACACGTGGTTCATGATGATTATATATAATGTATTGGAACGTACAATTTACAAACTTTAAGGGTTTTACCAAACAAAGTGATGGATGGACTTCTCAATAGTAAATATTTACACAATTTGGCGATCTCTTTGATTTTGTAGTATACTTTTTAATTACAAAAGAAAATAACTACGAGAAAACATTTTACTTTTAGTTAAAATCAAATAAATCATCTTATCGCGATAAATATTATATAAATAGGAGAATATATAAAATGATTTCTCGTAATAAACATTTAACATTTAATTATTAATCTCATGTATGTATTAATTGTTTATATGGTACTGTCATAAATGCCAATATTATAAAAAAATGAACTGTGATACCCAAAATTATATGTATGTTTCAGGATGTGGTTCCAAGGTATCCAATAAGTTGCTCAGTGGAATGGATCGATGCTGAAGATCCACTTTTTCTTCTTTATACTAGTGGTAGCACTGGCAAGCCCAAGGTATTCACTAATAAATGCTATTAAGTATTAGGAATAATCATAAAAACAATCAATTTTCTTATTCAAACAGTAAAAATAGTCGGAATTTTTTTTATTTTATAAGAATGAGTGAAATAATATAAAAAAATTATTTACGTCTGTGTATTTTTTGTAAATAAATTATTTATTTTGGTGTAATTTATGTGTTAGGGAGTCGTTCACACAACTGGTGGATACATGGTTTATACTGCAACAACATTCAAGTATACATTTGACTACAAACCGACTGATGTTTTCTGGTATATCTTTATTTTATATAGTTCTTAAACTCGTCTTTATTAATTTACTGTTATCTATAGTTTACTACATGTTTGTTTATAAAATGACTTGAAATTTGTTTCTGAATTTTTAGGTGTACAGCTGACTGTGGTTGGATAACTGGTCATAGCTATGTTATTTATGGACCTTTGCTTAATGGAGCCAGTGTTATTATTTATGAAGGGGTAATTTATTCTTAATTTGTACTTAAGGAGCTATGTGATGAATTTCCATGCGTTTTTTTATTATCTGTATCAATTTATCTCGTTCTCGTTATATTTAATGATCTATATCAATTGATCATGTTCTCGTTAGTTTTTATAAAAACTTCCATGCCATCCTTTCCAGTGTTATACATTCATAGCATAGAATCTAATTGATGCATTTGAACTAATTATAGGCTCCAAATTATCCTCATCCGGGACGATGTTGGGAGATTATAGATAAGTACAAGGTGACAATATTTCATACAGCACCTACATTGTTACGATCACTTATGCGTGAAGGAGACGAGGTCAGGCTTTAATCATTCATAAATTTTTATTTATTTTAATGATGAGAAATCTACTTATAGATAATACATGGTTAATATACTAATCAATTTGTTGCTGAATAGGAAAATAAATGAGGTGGAAAACTAATTTTACAAAATAATGTGGAAAACTGCAAAGATTAATTGACATAATAACTAATCCACACACACCTAAGGTCTTGAGTGGTGTATGTAAATTACAGTTCAGATTATGAATGTCAATTGGGAGATGAGGAATTTTCTTCAGGATCGAGTTACCCATGAGTTTCACGTCGCTTTCTTTACGCTTTAGTTATGTGTAATTTCTCAACCAGGTCTTTCAGGGCAAAATGATTATACGTGAGGTTTCCAACCTCAAGATCAGGGGTTCGAACCCCATGTTGTATCTCACTCTCCTTGACAAAAGAAAAGTTATGTGCAATTTCTCAACGTAGGGCTAACGTGCTGGCAGAGGCGAATAGGACGTCAATATATGAAGGGAGAATGCCGGCAGTAAAAATAATGAAGATGATTTAGTAGAAATTGCCATATTTGATGGCTATGTTAGAGTGTAGTGAAGGGAATTGAAAAAATTAGTGCCAGGTAGGGTTGGAACATAGAGCTAATTTTAAGTTAAATAATGTTGAAGCCGAGAATGCAACTGTACACGTGCCCGACAGAAATGGGCATGAGAACTGCACACCACAAACAAAAGAACCAAAAGAGAGAGAACGATCGGGGGTGATTGACTCGCCTAAGGGTCTACGATGCCTAAATCAGAACTCTTTAGATATTTGTGCAAAGATTCTTTAAGTCTAATCTTAGCTTCACCTCAGGTAGATAAGAGATATTTATACCTGAGGCCCTAGCAGGTGAGGCGTGTTGAGGAAGCTTGATCAGGTGACACATGATCCCTATGGATGGGTAGATGGATGACTTTAATGCTGATGTCCCCCGAGCTGACATAAAGGGGTGACATTCAATGTTGATGTGTTCTGAGCTAACATAAAAAGGGGTGGGGTGATAGGTTGGAGGCTGGTCTGACATGTCTTTATAGCGGCGACACACACACGCAGGAGAAAGAGAGAGAATTTTTAAAAAAAAGCATAGCATAAAATGAGATCTTTAATTGATTTCTTTATGACTTATGAGAGTTTTCAAATTTTTTTAAAAAAAATGTTAAATGAAAATAAATGGGTATAATAAAAAGATATGTATTTTTGGTTAATGAACCCATAAACCTTGACTATTTTTTTATAATAATTAAACTAGTCGTCTAATTTTATATTAAGTTCGTAAATAATTGTTAATTCTGTATAAAACCTTTTTTCTTTAGTTCTGGTCCGTGTGTGCTGACCTGTTAGGTTATCGAGAAGAGGTCGTGTTATGTGTCTCGTTGGGCGATTCACCTTTGTCGAGCATTGGTCAGTGAAAAATTCTATGTTCAAGGACACATGTCATTGGTCTATTAGACCATAATAAATACTCATAACAAATATATTTAAAATATATAAAAATAAATAGGATGCGGACGAGGGAGATGATGGGGCGTAGACTAATATATCCATCCACTCACCTCTATCTCGTGCGAATTTATTTATAATCGGCCTGTAATGTCATTTCGCTAAATTTTGAGACCAAAATGAATAAAGCGACAAAAAGTTATGGGGACTTGTACGGATTTTTACCCAAAAAGGGACATTTTCGAAATTCTCTCTCTCTCGCGCGCGCGCCTCCCCCACTCACCAAAGCCCCACAAGCAGTTCCTTTCGCAGTCTTTGCCTCTGTTTAAATCTCTTTCAATCTCTCCCAGTGGCAATGTTTCTCTGTATCGGCGGCGTATCCTCCCAAATTTCCCTCTAACTTCTCTGCCTCTGCCGCAAAGCAAACTCTCTCTCCCTCTCACAGTCAGCAATCGGCATCATCTCATTCCCGCTCAAGTTTGTGGTTTTTTGTCCCTTTGATTCATTTTCATTTTTCCTTTAATTAATATTGATAGTGTCAACTCTATTCCAAGAAATTAAACCTCTAGCTGATTATTTATGATTGGGTTCCTTTTACCTCTGAACGATTTTGAACTTGCTTTTGAAAAGGTGATCTAGATAATAGATAGACGGTGCTGGTTTTGGATTGTGGTATGTGATTGTGATTGTTACAATGGATCGACTGTTTATTTATCCAAAGAAACATTAAATGACTAGAATCCAGCTTTTGGTATCATTTGTAAGATTCGCACTTTTCATTCTTTGAATGAGTGAAGTGAATGTTTTATATTCTGTTTCGTTTTCGGTATTAACTGCTTGAACACTTCAATGCAATGTTCTAGGTATATGTCTTAATAAAGTATGGAGTAATATATGACATGTTGAAAATATAGAAACAACCGAAAAATGTTTTAGTAAATTAACAATTTGGAATAAGGACCAAAACATAAATGATAAACATGGTTTTCGAACTCCATGACATTGAACTTTAAATTTGAATTCCTTAAGGTGGCTTGACTGGCTTAAGAACACAGTACCTTACAGAGTCAGTTTTTTAGTTCAAATTTCCTTAAAGACCTTCATAAGAGAATCTTCATTTATGATTATTTATATGAGAGATTGGAATATTTTGTGAAATTGTTTTAAAGGTCTTTTTTTTAAAGCAAACACATTACGATCGTGATAACAACATATTTGTCTAAAAGAATCTATCTCCTTTTGTGTTCACTGCATACTTCAACCACATCCAGAACAGAAAGTACTCAATTCATTGACTCAAGTGTTGGTATGTGATGCAGTATGTTATCCGTTATTCTCGAAAATCATTACGGGTCCTTGGCAGTGTGGGAGAACCTATTAATCCAAGTGCATGGAGGTTCTAAAAGCTCTCTTAATATTTCCTGATTTAAATAATAGAAAGAAAGTTTTATCTTCTTTCATGCAGACTTAAAAACTAAAAGAATTTTAACTCATTCTTGTTACTTGCAGGTGGTTTTATAATGTGGTTGGGCATTCAAGGTGCCCTATATCTGACACTTGGTGGCAAACTGAAACTGGAGGCGCAATGGTATGTTTAGTTTATTTTTTTTTTGTTTTACTTAGTGGTTCATTGTGTCTATTAATTTGCAGATAAGTCCAATACCTGGTGCATGGCCATTGAAGCCTGGTTCCGCTACTTTTCCTTTCTTTGGAGTTCAGGTACTTCAACAATTCTCTTCTCTTTTTCCCCCCACCTTCAATGGATTTTATACATGATTAACATTCCAGTTTGTGTTGTAACTTGCTCGTTTCTCATTTCCTTTTTTTTTTGTCTAAAGCTCGTCATAGTGGATGAAAAAGGGGTTGAGATGGAAGGTGAGTGCAGTGGCTATTTGTGTTTGAAAAGCTCATGGCCTTCAGCATTTAGAACTCTATATGGTGATCACGAGAGATATGAATCAACATACTTCAAGCCATTCCCTGGCTATTATTTCACTGGTGATGGCTGCACTCGGTTAGATACTTCGTTATGTGTTTTTCCCATAAAAGTGTTGTTTAACTACATGGATTGGGAATAAATTAATTGATTCGATATTAGTGAGTGATAAAAACACAAGAAGCTTTGATTGTTTTTATGCACTGCCAATTTGAATTTCTGAAAATGCAAGCTACAAAATCTCGCGATGAAGTGACAGTCCTTCGTTATTTCGTTGGTGATTTCTCATTTTAGCTTGAAAACTTAATTTTATGTTTAAATCTCAGGAAATTAGGATTCTAGGAATCACCGACATTATTGATTACCTGGATTTGTATTTTTCTTACTCCGTTTATATAACTTAAGACAGTTATGCTAAGCTAAATACAGGATCTTCCAGGGACAAGGATGGGTACTATTGGCTTACCGGAAGAGTTGATGATGTTATCAATGTCAGGTACTTAAGTACAGTTTTTTTACTGTTTCTCTCCTGGCTTTACACAATCTTGTAAAATTTATTTATCTATATCTAATATGTATGCTTAGTAATTGATTTTTTATGAGAACACAACATTAAATTCCATTGAAAAAAGTAAGATGTTAGACATTGAGGCCTACATGGACGTCGATGAATAGAGGATTAAGGTAGAAAAATCGTGTAATTCATGACTGTCCTATGAATGAATTTGATATATATGCAGTGGACATCGTATTGGCACGGTGGAAGTTGAATCTGCTTTGGTTTCACATCCCCTTTGTGCAGAAGCTGCTGTGGTAGGCATCGAGCATGAGGTATATCTGCAACATCATGTTTTGATTATTTCTATTTCCAATAACAATATTACATGTAAAAACCCAACAGTTCAAGTTTTATTAAATTCCCAAATGCATATATAGGTTGGTGTGTGTGGGTGTCAATTATTAATTGTTATGGCTATATGAATAAAAATATTTCATTACTCCAGGTAAAAGGACAGGGTATTTATGCTTTTGTCACTCTGGTGGAGGGTGTTCCTCATAGTGAAGAACTCAAGAGAAGCCTCATTCTCACAGTCAGAAAGCAGGTTTGTATTAAATTCTGTGATAAGAATACGTTACAGTCAAATGCACTGAGCATTCTCACTCATTCTCAGAGTCCCAAAGATTCTTTAAGGGAAAAAGAGTAATTCAGTGCAGAACTTTTTAAGCAAAAATCATGATATGTACATGCTCTTTGAAAAGAAAAATGTACAATGCCACATATACTTTAACACCTGGTTCTCTGTAATCCTATAAGCAAAAAAATGTACAATCCTATGTACATTCTCACTCATTTTCATAGTCCCAAAGATTCTTTAAGGGAAAAAGAGTAATTCAGTGCAGAACTTTTTAAGCAAAAATCATGATATGTACATGCTCTTTGAAAAACAAATGTATAATGCCACAGAATATACTTTAACACCTGGTTCTCTGTAATCCTATAAAAAAGGTGAAGACTGTAAACCAGATCTTTAAACATTTTGGACCCTGATGCAGTTGCCTATTTCACAAAAGAAAGTGAGTTTCCCTTAGATGTAAATTGCTAAAGAAGTTCTCTTCACCCTTCAATAAAGATATTAAGTCTGATGGCATGTACTTTTCTTGTGGGCTTGCTGCATTAAATTGGGGGCTGAATTGCGGTATAAAATTTAGTTTATCTATTCTCTCCTTATATTTTCTATATGATAGTGATCGAACTGTGCAATAGAGCCTAGAGTTAACCTTTTCATAAATTTCTAAGCACCCCAATGAACTGAAGTGCTCACTGAGTCACTGGACTGGAATCAAGATCTATACTGGGAAAGTAGTACTTCTAAATAAAAATCTACACTTCCCCATACTTAAGCGTAAGTGCAAAGCTTCCTATTATCAGGTTGTATTAGCTGAAGAGTTTTACAGGGAAATAAACTATTCATTTAAGGAGAGCTCGTAATAGCTTGAGTGGAGGTTTTACTCTCCCTGATACACTCCAACCGAAATATTCCAATATCATACTAGTACCCGGCCGGGATGCAATATGGTGTGAGACCGATATTCTGTTTGCATATACAGATAATATATATAATATTGTTCATAACACTAGATATATTTTGTTTGTTCTTTTCAGATTGGAGCATTTGCAGCACCAGAGAGAATCCATTGGGCACCAAGTCTTCCTAAAACAAGGAGTGGGAAAATAATGAGAAGGATTTTGAGAAAAATTGCTTCTAAGCAATTAGATGAGCTTGGAGATATGAGCACGCTTACAGACCCTTCTGTGGTTGACCAACTTATTGCATTTTCTGACTGTTGAAGCTCCAATTCAAGAGTTCTTTTTAACCAGATTTTAGTCAGAGAAATAAGAGGTTTGATAGATGTTTTTTCTTTGTTATCTATAAGCTTTGTACATTTTATACAGAGAGTATTAAAGAACCTTTGATTATAACTAGAATAATTATGGAACAAATATTGGATTTTGCAATATATATGTGTTCTTGAGGCTATTAATAAAGAGGCCAGCAAACTCGACGTAGTATTTTAGCATATGATTGGGACGAAGTTGAGTCTGTCCTATTAGCTATCATCATTATGTGTTCTAAACTAATTAATGTTTGTTTCTTTGTTTTGTTTTTCTCTTTTGTGTACACAGTTGATTTGTTTTAAAATTAGTTCTTTGAGAGAATTATTCTAATTAAGACAGTATATTAAAAAAATTAAATATAATCACATCCAGATTCTTGATAATTACTGTGCTTTTTGAAAGTCTCACAGTATTTGCATGTCTTCAAATCCAAAATCTTGACAAAGAGCAAACAAAGACAACTTTTCATAAAGGTAAAAGGCCATTAACAATGAGTTTTCCCTACAAATTAATGGAACAATTGACTTAAAAATTATTGGATTTATAATACTATAAAATGGATTAACTCAATGATTATTTTAATCCAACTCCTAAATAACTTGAACATATTTAGTTTCAAAGCACCAAAAAACTATGAAAGTGGTGGTGATTATGGTGATGATGATTCCAAATTTGGTTTTGGTAATTGCTACAAAGGAAGCTGACCACGGTTTTCAATTTTAGTGTTTGTTCATAGCAAACAAACTCCAATTTCTGTGCCTTCAAATGATCATGATAAAGAAGGAAATAGATCCCAATTATTGGGATACCTCAGACTAGAGTTATGTTTCCAAAATCTTGGCTGTCGGTGTTTGGATAACTTTTTAACTTTTTTTTTTTAATCTTTTTGTGCTATCAAATCTGAATCGGTTATCTTTAAAATAAACAGTTTAGATTCAACTGAATCTTATCCTATCTCATGAGACATGACATGAGAGAAAATCCCAATGCAAGGAGTTGCTACGTTCTCTTTGGAAGATTGCTTTGGGGAATGACAGAGTATTATGTTAAGTTTTATCATGGTGACTTTTGGCAATGTGTGAAACATTGGTTTTATGACCGTCATCAACAACATAAATTATTACATAGATATCCCAAATTGCAGGAGGCATTTGAAAGTTCCTCTGAAGAGAGAGAAAAAAAATCCATGAATGATCAATTGATCATATAATGTAACCACTCTCTCTTATTCAGTTAACGTTATCTCTAATTTTAAAAAAGATCATATAAATATTCTCTCTATGATTCTCTAGTTAGTTAAGGTTACAATACAAAAAACACGAGGTCAATGGTATAATTTAGTGGCAATCATATCTTTCCTTTAAAAATGATGTCTCATATCTCCAGTCTTGACCAAAAAATCATACAAACTTGGTTAAGAACATAGCTTAGTGTTAATCAATTGAATTAGGTCATATTTGGTTCACGCCATCCTCATTTATAATCATCTTGTAATTGAATTACTATATTTATTTAGAGTAATCATTAAATAATGATGCAATTCTAATTTGCATACAACCCTAGTTTGCAATCTTTTGAGTCAATTGAATTGCTATAGAAAATAGAAACAATCCTAATTTATAATGCAATTTCAATTCTAATATCAAATAAATTATTTTCCTACCCTCATATAAAATAAAATAAAAGTCACTTATTTCTCACACTTTCTCTCTCATTTTATTAATTTAATTAAAAATTACTTGATTAAAGTTTAGTTTAACATTGTTAATTTATTAAAATTTTAATAAAAAATAATTAAAATTGATGTTAAGTTTTCACGTGAAAATATTTTTCATTATATCTCTTATTTATTAATTTAATTAAAATTAAATTTTTAAAATTTAGTCCAGCATCATTAATTTATTAGTCCAACATCACTAATTTATTAAAGTAATTTCATGTTATCTACACAAATTTACAACAAAAGTTAATCCTATACCAAACATAGTAATTATAAATTATCACTCATCATTTCATTAACTATAATGCACAACCAAACATGACAAACATATTCTACAAGTAATTGAATTACACACATTGAATTGTCAATAATTGAATTACGATGATTATTCTAGATTGCATGAACCAAATGACTCCAGAATTCTATACTATGATTCCTAGTAAATCATCTCTCTCATTAGTTATTTTTCTCTAATATAGTCAATACTATCATACATAAACACACCCATGATCTTAAAGTTAGTTATTATTCTCTCATTCAATTAGGGATTGCACACAAAAACACTATGTGTAATCTACTTATTTTGCAATTACACTCCCTCCAAAATCTTCTTTCAAAAATTATTATTCAATTCACGCGCTTAAAAAATAATTAACTCTGGGTGAAAATACGAGTGGAAATAATTTTTGTTAATAATTTAGTGAGTAATATCCTTAATATGAAAGATTATGATAGAAAGTTATAAACTCAACATCTCTAGTTTCCTACTTCAAATGGAAGATCGAACATTCAGTCAATTGCTTCACGGCGAGTCTATTTGTTGAGGAACAGGAAATAATTTTTGCATATTATATTTAATACTGTATATAAAAGGTATAAAATTAGCAAATAATTAATTTCCCCCCTTTCAACTGATATAATTATAAACTTTCATACTATTTAGCCCTTCAAATTTATGAAATTACAAACTCTCACTATTATTTCTTTCACATTCTAAAAATGGTCAAGTTATATACTATTTGAAAATTTCAAAGCTCAGAAAGTTCAATAGAGAGAAATAAAAACTGGAACAGTCTGAGTACTTCTAGCTAGCTTTTTGATCATGCGATTCAACCCTCATGTTCATATTAATTTTAAAATTAGCTCAAAAGAGTGCATGAATTATGATTGAATCGGCCTTTAATGGTTCGAGTTTTTCGTACCTTTGTAACTTATACTAGAAGGCACGACAACACTAATTAATAATTTCTTGTGTTTTTTCCATGACAAATGAGTTCGGATTAATTAGGATGGTCTTACAGTTTATAACATATGACATTTTCTATGATTTTACTATAAATATAGTGAAGAAATGTTACTATAACAAAAATGGTTTTTAGGGTTTAGCTAGACGCCCTTAAGAAGTGGGTACAACTATTAAGTTGAATACATATCGTTTGATTAATGACACATTATCATAACATATTTTTTTATTAAATTTAAATAAAATCTACTTGTTAAGATAAGCTAATTACCCCATTTATAATTGGCCATTACACGTAAATCCTCATTGTTAGTTAGCTTCGAGTACTAAGTTGAATCAATCATATTGAGGTCAAGATTGATCTTAACCACAAATAATTGGAATATTTGAGTGTAATTAGTTAATCATCATATGATTAATCCAAAAAACTCTACGTTTAACAATATAAAAGGAAGTTAGCATAACATAATGATTGCAGTGTTGTAGTCACATAATTCAAAATAATACAAAGTGTCTTCCAAAAAAAAAAAAGAATGAGAGGGGTTTTGGTTTTAGTGATGATAGTATCGAATTTGCTTTCGGTGTTTGGAGACAAAGAAAATCTTGAGTTGTCGTCTTTAAATGATGGTGATGGCTTAGCCATATCTCATTTGACGGACTGCTTTAAGGAGTGCCGCAAAGAAATTTATGTTGTGATTTATGGTAAGAACTCTTGGAAATGTGTGAATGATTGCCTTCTTGATCGTAAACGACAGGAAGAAGTAAAAGAGTATTTTGACAAGCGCATGGAACATCAAAGGGTATTTGAAGAACACATGGAAAATTTAAAAGAGCATACTGACAAGCTGAAGGAACATCAAAGGTTAAATGAAGAAAAAGAAATGGGGCAAGGAAAGCATAATCAAACTTCATAGTTTTCATACTTCAAATGGATAATCCCAATGTTATGCTTTCACCTACCTTTACTATATATTTATGTACTTTTCTTGTCAATTTGTTGTGTTTTCAATAATGTGTTAAAGAATGTACAATATTCGTTTCCCTTTGTTAGTCTCTCAAATATAATATAAGTTACTAGTTAAGCACAACTTTTTTTTTATTAAAAAATAAATATACTTCAATCAAATAAACACAATTATACAAGGGTCGTACCTCATGTATACATAAATGAAAAACAGTTAAAGGAGGAAAACAGTCCTAAGAACCAACTAGGACATAACATATTAGACATCACAATGCCTTCGACATATCATAAACTTTCTCTAATGGTTCTAATTATACATTGAAGAATACCAGTGTCTCTCAAAAGTTTCTCAAAACATCTATCATTTTTTCTTTCAATCCATACAAAATAGACAATCAGTCAAAATTAATTTCAGAAATATAGTGGAGCTAAGATTTCTACCTTTACTATGAGCCAAGGACGAGTAAGGAGGAGTTGCCAATTAGGGCAACTACAAGTCAAGTCACACACTTCCAAGAGTTGAAGCAAAATGGGTTTCAGGAGCTTCTAGGTACAAAATAGATGCTCCACAACATATTCATGTCAATCGGCACAAAAAAGGCAGTCAAGGTTGACTGTATTGTTTCATTTCAGCACATTTTCCTTAGCAGATGAAGCTGCATTTTGAGATACTAATCATGTGCTACGTGCGTTGGACTTGATATAATAGTTTAATACGTATAATATTTTGTTCAATGGCTTAATACTATTTGTAGAAGATGAAAGTATTAAACTGATGAAGCTACCAAAATTTGATTGACTAGTTTCTTCATGTAAAAATATATGTAGATGAAAGCAAAAATAAAATATTTTCTTTTGTAAGAAGTATACAAAAACAGAGAGATAAAAATCAAAGTTAATAAATTAATAAACATAATAACTTTAAAAAGTGTCTTAATTAATTATTAATTAATAATTAATAATTAATATAATAAAAAAAATAATTAAAATATTTTTATTTTATTTTATAATTAATAATTAATATAATAAAAAAAATAATTAAAATATTTTTATTTTATTTTATTAAGTAAACTCGTTAAATGTATGTATAAATATACGTGTCAATCAATCATATTTGAACGCATTAAATAATAAATGATAGTTTTAAAATAGTAAATAACTCAGATAAAATCATCCATAAAATATTTTTATTCACATGTGACTTTTAATGTATTATTATTCAAGATATATCTTATAAATAAGTATAATTCTTAACTTATAATATATGATCTATATTTGTTAAACTTGTTTAGTAATTTTAATCTACTCATTTTTTAAAGTTAGTCTAGTCATTTAAACTAAAATCCTATGTATTCAATTAAGTTTTTGAAAATTAAAGTTTTTTAGTCTGAATGTGTATAAAAGTAATATAAATTTAATTTAAGATAAATTATTGAGAGTAATTAATTAATAGTATTATGGATGTTTATGAGAAATAAATACTTAAAATTTATTATTGGGTCAATATCTTGATGGTCATTTAAGAAAATTTAAGATTCATAATGATTCTTATTGTCTTTTCACTTTTAATATATTATATATTATATATTATATATATATATATCTAGGAAACCATAATAGTTTACTCCACAGAATTGGAGGAACAAACCCTGCCGTCTTGTGAGGGAGGTAAAAATGATCTTTAGGGGACCCACACTACAACAAAAAAACGCTACGATAATGATAAAAAAATGCTATCATAGGGTTTGGATAGCGTTTCAAAAATGTGATGTATGATGTTATTAAAAGTCCGCTACCTATGATAATATTTTTTAAATACTATAAAAAAGCTTTTGGTAGCGTTGAAAAAACGCTATAAAAATCATTTCATAGGATTTAAAAAACACTATAAAAATCCTTTCATAGCTTTTGTAAATGTTGTAGTAGGTCTTTCATAGACTTTTATAAATTTCATAGCCCTTTTATAAATGCTATCGCATATCTTTCATAGCATTTTTTATTACTTATACTTACAATTGTACAAATATAAAAAATAATTAACTTTTCAATAATTATCACGAAATTACAAAATCACATATCATTTTATTTAATCAGTCAAAATTGTTACATACTAATTGTCTACTAGAAATCACATCTCAAAAATGATAATTACATATTGATTACATAGAGCAAACAAAAGTAATGTATAAAAAAAAAACTAAAATCTAGTATAAATTCACATTTAAACAAATCTTACAATCCACCGCTTAAGTTTATGGATTTAGGGTCATTGGCCATAAGAGAAGAGGAGTTGGCAGTTCTCTAGGTACTGAAAGTGGAGGTACCCTAGGAGGTCCACTTGGTGGTTTTTCTTGGTGAGGAGGTGGTGGCGTAGGTAACTGCCTTGGTGATGCTTCAAGAACTGTTGTGTCGTTGGCTGTAAGAGCACCTTGTGGCTTGCTTGTTTTTGTTGGGTTTATTTTAAAGTATAATTATATATGCAGATTATTATGTTGTATTTGATCATAGGACGAGATCAAAGTGTTGTACCAAAGTATGGATGATCCATTCAGATGAAAGAGCAAGCCTCCTATTCCAAATAGTACAATCTAAATGATCAACAACTAAAAATGACTTATTAGATAAGGAAGGTAGGAATTAGTGACAGATTTACAACATTCCATGATATAGTATAGTTGTTGGTGGAGAGCAACCAAATTATGACACTTAATCGCAAACCAAGTTTATTATCTTCTATCTCAAAATGCAACAATTAACAAGCAGTCAAGTTTATCTAAATAATGTCTTATAAGACCATAACAAAGCTTAAGCGATAGAGAATGTTCATAGCAACCTAAGCCTTTCAAATCCATCCATTCCCTCACCCCCAAAAAGAGGAAAAATAAAATAGATTAAATATGAATTGCATGGAAGTATAAAGATTACATTGAAATAAGACCATAACAAAGCTTAAGCGACAGAGAATGTTCATAGCAACCTAAGCCTTTCAAATCCATCCATTCCCTCACCCCCAAAAAGAGGAAAAATAAAATAGATTAAATATGAATTGCATGAAAGTATAAAGATTACATTGAAAAATACATATCATGTAATAGGATACTCAGAACCGTTAGGATATTTAATACTAGATCTACTACCAAAGTTTGGAGTTTAGCATGTAGTTCACTCCTTGTGCATTAGTTGATGGAAGAATGATGGTCAAATAAGAAAATGTTTACAGAATTAACATCACAGTAACATACAGTTAAATGTGTTTGGCACAAGCTTATAAGAACTACACTAAACACTTAACTTAGTATATGTAAAATTGCATCAACTCCCCCCCGCGCGTTCAAACCCCATTTCAACTAAAATGGTCCTGCAGTAAACTAATGAGGCTTCTAGCTAGGAATAATTTAAATAGTCAAAATATATTAATAAGCAATTCAGAATACCAATCACGAAATCAAGAAAATCCATTAACACTAATAAAACTCCAAGTGCATGCAAGTGAGAGTTTTAAAAAATTTAACATTTATTCTAATTTCAAACCCAACGAACATCACCAATACCCTATATCTTGTATATATTCATCATTTTACTCAATCATTCAACAAGAGAAAATCTAACTAAAAAGCCAAAGTAGCAAGCTGGACAAATTCAATAAAACTTGAAAAAAACCATTTCTCTATATCCAATTAAAAAACAGCAAAGACACCTCAAACCAACAAAATTTATCTCTTGTATAAGCCATTTCTCAATATGCAATGAACAAAATAAAACAAGGATAAGATATTACTAAATTTCAACGTTTAAATCCCCTAATGGTGGTAAAAAAATGTGAATAATCATAAATATGTTCAACACTTAAAAAATCAAGATAAAGCTTAAATTTATGTCTCCATCTTCAAGCTCCAAAAAGGAATCACTTTCAGTAATCAAATCTCCAACAAGAAATCATAAAGTCAGAATTCTTTTACTAGTCATGACCAAGATCAAGTCAGTTGACAATGCAAAAAATCTATCACATTAGGAAAAACAGAATTTCATAAGTTGAAACATAAAAATATAACTCAAATCCCATTTCAACAATAATAGTTCTATAGTACTAATGAGGCTTATGACTAGGCACGATTCAAATACCAGAAGATGTTAACAAACAATTTAGAATACCAATAAGGAAATTAGAGAATTAACAACATATATATGACTTGAAAAAGGAGTGCTTACATAGGACAACTCTATTTGGTCATGTCCAATCTAATAGCTCTATCTTGTTTAGGTAAAAGTTATTATTCACTCTCTATAACAAGCAAAATCCATTAATACTGATAATAAAACTCCAAGTGCATGCAAGTGAAAGTTTTAACCAAATTCCCATTCCAGGACGATTTGGAAGAGGAATTCCTCTTTCTTGATCACACCTGATGAAAAATTCCGATAGCATATAACTTTCTTCTCTACAACTATCAAAAGAAATTGGGGATTAAACTGGCAAAATGCCCGCATTGACAACAAATACATGTTACCATTTTAGAATTTCCAGCTACAATAAATCCACATATTAGCAATTCTGCGGCACAGTCAGTAACTTCCATTGTAACTTTTAAGTTAAAAATATATTCTATTAGGTACATTTAACCAAAAACAAACATCTTGTATGCATTATTTTTCAATAATCACACACATGATCAATTGAGAAGAATCAATTGAGCATAAATCACCTTGGTTTATCTGTTAAGGTTACCAAACTTGACCACACCTGGAATGATCTTGTCAGCAAGGGCACCTTTTTCTAAAAGCACAATGGACTTATCCTTCACATACTTTGTAGTTTCTTTGTCTCAAATTCAAGCCATGCTTCTTCTGCATATTTGAGAAGGTAAACACAATACAAAAATATAAAAAATTATATAAAAATAACATTCTCCACATGATTAAGAAGAAATATACTACTATGTTAAAGTATATAAATAAATCTCAAGTTCGAGAAAAATGGCCAACACTATCTCTAACCTTTGTTTCCACACGCACTTCCTTCTTTGAGCTTCCCAAAAACTGACTTGTGTGTTGATTGAAAATGACATCTTTGTTTGTAGAAAAATAGATATAGAATTCTGCTGATATTCTTTGAAATAGAGTGAGAAAATACAAAATAAAGATGTAAATTAGCAGTTTTACTTGAGCAATTGGATCAAATGTAAATTAGCAGTGATATCTTTCTTCTTCATATTTCTCTGCAGAAAACAGGGGAAAGTCTACCAAAAGAATTGACTAAAGCAGTTGGAACTGGAAAACGTAGATATGATAGACAACAAATAGGATCCATGTGGTATTTGTAAATTGATTCATAAGCTAATTCATTACTAAACTTTGATAGAAATGAGATTAAGTTAAAAGCAAACCTTAATTAACAAATTATGCAAGTTAAGAGAGTCTGAAAGGCATTATACCTTGAGAAACACTTCATGTTCATGGTTAAATTTTCTTAAGTAAGGATTTTATAAACTAGCACTATATAGACCCTTTTTGAAAAAGACTTCATTAAGGTTCAAAAGAAAATCATAAAACAAAGAGCATCATTTGTGAGTTTTTATGACTATTAAGTATTTGCACATTAACACAAATCACATATATTATTGTTTGGAACAATTTTTGAGTTGTCAAAGCACTTCTAGCACTTCTATAAGAAACATATATTCAAATGATTCGTATAATCAATTTCACAAACTTTGCTTAAATAAGGATTTTCTCAAGTTAAACACTATGGACCCACTTGGAAAAAGACTTAAGATTCAGAAGAAAATCATAAATAGAAAGGCTCTCAGTCATGTAAATGACTATAATTTGTTTTGTTCGTTCCACTAGCAATTAACCAGAAAAAGAGGAGAGCAAAAGCATTGAAAAAGAAGAGTTTCTTGAACAACATGTCTGCCTGATAAAAGCAATGACAAATGGAGGTTAAGCAAACATAAGACCGAACTCAAAGCCAAAGGAAGGTAACCTAAATCTTTTATGTTCAATCCATTCAGTATTAACTAACAGATATGGACATTTAATGGATAAGAAAAAATGTAATCGACAACAAATTTACAAGTAAAACACTAAATCACCTTTTTCTTCTTTTCATTTGAGGACGATAATGGAGCAAAAGCTACATTGATCTTTTGAACATACTCTTCCAGCAAATAAGAAAGTGTATATGTACGTGAGATCAGTAGACCTAAGCTCCTTAAAAGTAACAAAAAAGAGTAACAACAACTACCAATACAAACTGGAATATGATAAAAACCTTAACTGCACAACCATTAAGCATTGCTAACCCCGTGAATGAATTTGGCCGAAAGCTCAAGCTCCAAGCCCAAGCATCAATCACGTGAAGTCATCACCCTAGAGCTTGCCTTAAAAGGGGGAAAAGAGAATATAAGATATCAAAGCAATTAAAATCAACAACAAGGTAATTAAGAGTTTCTTAGAACAAATTCTTATACAAAACCGTGCACATAAATCCTTATTGAGAGAATTCTAACTCAAGGCTCTCCGTTAGCAAGAACCCAGACAACTGCATTCTTAGTAATCATGAACACAAACCCTAATTAACTAAGTTAAAACGCAAAATCACAAAAATGAGAGAACAATCACAAAAATTAGACATGAATTTGAGAATCAAACCCTTACCTCTTATTATGTGCACCAATTTTGCTGGAGAAATTCCTCAAATGTTGACTCCTATGTATCAACCCTAAACCCAACTTTTAGACCCTCAGGCCTCAATTATATTTGTTTAGTTTTGGGTTTTTGCATATTGGAAAGTCTAAGCTACAATTGATAGACAATACCCAAAATGAAGAGAAGCTGAGACAGCTCAAACAGAGAGTTGTGTGCAAATTCGTGATACACTTAAAATAGAGACGCGTGCAAGAAATACTTGAGATAGAGCTTCTCCTAGCGAGGAAAGATTCGTTCCAGAGAGACCCGTTTGTGAAGATAATAGAAGAGTTTCAGAGAGAGTGAGATTTAGTGAGCCCTAAGATCGGTGAGAGAAAGAGAGGTTGAATCTGAGAGAAAGAGAGTTGAAGTGTTGAGAAAAAGAGAGTCGTTGAAGTTGAGATAGAGAGGTTGAAAGAGGGAGTGTTTTTGTGAGCAATTTTTTAGGAGAGTTGGGTAAATTTTGGTCCACCACTCCCAAGTGAATGAACCCGCGCCTAGTTTCTTTAACGTTTTGACACAAAACACGATCCTAGTGTGCTATAGAACCACATGTTTGTTGTAGTGCCAGCTAGCGCAACTCGACTAGGAAGAGAAAGGTAGCAGCTTGGGAGGCATGGGCACCCAAGCATCCTCAGTTTCCTGCCACAACCGAGCAAAATAACTAAGCTCATCGAGTTTTTTGAGGAAGAGTTTTCTGACTAAGTGTGTGTTCGGAGTCAGTTCAAGGAAGTTTTTAGGGTTCATGTTCAATAAGAGAAATTTTTTAGGGTTCATTGTTCTCTTTCATGCAAAATTTAAAAAATTAAAACATTTTAACGCATTATTATAACTTGTAAGTGGGTTTCTAATGCAATTGGGTGATGGGAATGCAAAATGTCATATTTTTCTCCTTTAATGTTCAGTAATTTATACTTATTCAATATTCCAATTGAGATGATTCAAGATGCTATATGGAACGCCAAGAAAAATATATACAACTTTCATGTTTGAGTTTTGAGAGAAACTGGCTGCATCAAGATCGAAATTGAGCTTGAAGTTTCTCCCCTACATTGTTGACGTTCTGGAACGCCCCTTAGCCTGCAATTTTAATTGGCATATTTGGCGCGGTTTATTTTTCTAAGTTTCCAGAATTGAAGCACGAATGAACATCTTAATTCAATTGCTTGTGATTCGATTGTTGTCAAAATATGATTGTCATGTTTAGTTGTGCATTGTACTCAATGAAATGATGAGTGACAATTTATGATTCCTATATTTGATTAGGTTAAATTTTATTATAAATTTATATAAATAACAGAAGTTAGTTAAGTGCCATTTTAATTATATATTATGTAAGAAAATTATTTTAATGTATAACATGAACATTAATTTTCATTAAGTTTATCAAATGAAAAAATATTTTGACGTGCAATGTTAACATTAAGTTTAGTTATTTTTTATTAATATTTAAATAAATTAATAATGTTAGTCTAAGTTGTAATACAATTAAATTTAATTAAATTAATTATATAGAGCGAGAGAGAGAGTGAAAGAAAAAAATGGCTTTTACTTTATTTTATATGAGGGTACGAAAATAATTTTGTTTGATATATGAATTACAATTACATTGCAAATTAAGATTGCTTACATTTCTGCTGTAATTCAATTACCTCAAAAGATTGCCAACTAAGATTCCATGTAAATTTAGATTGCGTCATAATTTAACAATGACACCAAACAAGCATGATACTTCAACTACAAGAGGATTACAATAAAGGATAGCGTAAACTAAAGGAGCCTCGGTGACAAATTGAAACCGGTGACGCCATGGTGTGTTAAGTTCAATTCTAGTTTTTCGTTACTTATGTAGATATACTATTTTTATAATGAGAAATTAGGTCATGGTTCAGTATTGTTAATAGTAAAATATTGGGAGGAGATTGAAGCTTTTATCATTCTCTCTCTCCTATCTCTCTTTTTTAACCCAGGGTTGATATCCTAGTGGTTATAGTGAGAGGTGAAGTCCTCTCCATCCCCCCGATCTATGTACCTTACACTTCCAAAATCAGGTCATCAACCAATCCCTTTAACCCCCCTAAAAAATGATGATGATTATGATGGTGATGGTGATGATGATGTCTCTCACTTTTACTACAAATATTTATATTTAAGTGAGATTCAATAAGACACGTATTTGGCTTAAAAGCTCAAAGCCAAAAACTATGCGTGGAGACATCCAGATTAGGCTGGTTTGGCCCAATCCCAACCAGAAGTGTGGTATTTTTTAGTTGGGCTCGACACGAGGAAGTGTTGCCTTTGAGGAGGGTGGATTGTGAGATTCATGGAAAGAACACTCATCCTACATTACTTGAAAAAAATTAAGTGATGGTAGTTTATAAGGAGTGACCTCCCTTTACAAGTAAGGCTTAGGCTTAAAAGCACAATGGCAAAATCATAAGGGGAGACATCTAGATTAGGCAGGGTTGACCTAAAGTGGATAATATCTTACTAGTGAGCAGTTTATTATAAATTAGTATCAAAGTCAATCACAACCAGAAGTGTGGTGGTGTTGAGGTGAGACCAACACGAGGACGTGTTGCTTCCGAGGAGGATAGATTATGAGATTCATGACAAGAGCACTCACCCAACATTGCTTTAAAAAGAAAAGTGATGGTGGCTTGTAAGGAGTGACTTGATCCCTTGGACCAATAAGACGTGTTTTGGGGATTAAAAGTCCAATGCAAAATCATGTTTTGGGGAGACATCATGAGGGGAGACATCTAGATTAGGCAGGGTTGACCTAAAATGGATAATATCTTACTAGTGGATAGTTTATTATAAATTAGTATCAAAGTCAATCACAACCAGAAGTGTGGTGGTGTTGAGGTGAGACCAACGTAAGGACATGTTGCTTCTGAGGAGGATAGATGATGAGATTCATGACAAGAGCACTCACCTAACATTGCTTTAAAAAGAAAAGTGATGGTAGATTGTAAGGAGTGACTTGTTCCCTTGAACCAGTAAGACGTGTTTTGGGGATTAAAAGTCCAATGGAAAACCGTGAGGAAGACATTTAAATTATGTGTTAGCTCACAATGGACAAAATCTTATTAGTAACATATTATCATAACATATTTTGTTTATTAAATTTAAATAACAATATCTTATTAGATAGAATACAAATTGTTTAATTAATGACATATTATCCTAACATATTTTTTTATTAAATCAAAATAAAATCTACTTGTTAAGATTAGCTAATTGCCCCACTTATCATTAGTCCAATCCTCGAAGTTAGTTAGCTAGGCTTACGAAATTGAACTAATCATATTGAGGTCAAGATTGATAACAAAAAATAATTGGATTACTAAGTATGATTATTAATCGTCATAGAAATTAATTTAAAAAATCTCTAATTTTAACAGTAAAAAAGCACGTTAGCATAACATAATAATTTCAGTGTTGTAGGCACAAAATTCCAAATAATCTAATATTTCTTCAAAACCAAACAAAAATTAGAAAAAAATGAGAGGGGTTTTGGTTTTAGTGGTGATAGTATCAAATTTGTTTTTGGTGTTTGGAGAGGAAGAAAGTCTAAAACTTTCGGCTTTAAATGATGAATTAACCCTATCTCTTCTGAAGGATTGCTTTAGGGATTGCCGCAAATATGTTTTTATTGGATCGAGTTTTAAAATTTGAGAAAATATCATTAAACTACGAATGGTTTGTGGGTGAAAAAAAAATCACATCAATCAATTTAATCATCTTAAATATTAATATAATACAAACAATTATGCATACTAAGTTAAACATATTCAATAAAGGTTAAAACAATTTATACATTTCTTGTACCTGAGAAAATCTGATTTGGTGAAATCCTATTAATCGTCTCGCATTCTTCATTCTTCGTAGAATCCGAATCAATCTTCATACCAACAACCACTCGTATGATTCAGAAGTATACATCGCAAGGACGTCGTTAGGAATTGAGTGTGAGCTTTCAAAATAACTGAAAAAGAAAAATCAAATTTTTCTTCTCCTCTATTGATTTCGGCGACAAGTAGGGGAGGGAAAGAAACTTTTTCGGCTATGTGTAACCACACAGTGTGTTAGGGTTAGCGAAACAACCCTATTTCCATCCCTTGTATAATAATTACAGAATTTACACATATACCTCTATGTGTTAAATTATAAAAAATTCATCCCCTATACTTTATTATTGCTGAAAATTGCATATCTCCTTAGAGTCAATATTGTGTCCAAATTCATCAATCCAAAATTTATAAATTAAATTGATCTCCATCAATTAATTAATTTCTCATATTTACTAATTATCTCATAATTAAAAAATAATAAATTAATTAATTTGAACATCAATTAATTACTCTTCACTAATTAAGTGACAACATCCATCACATACGGGTTCATGAAATACATCTTTGCCCGAAAATATATTTTGGTCCAACTGATATTGTTTCTTCTATTCTTATCCTCATGAGCTACTTCTGAGACCGAATGGACCCACATGAATAAACCTACAAGACTCAAATACTCGGAGAATTTATCTTCATAAATTTCTGACCTATTTAATCCTGACATCGTACGACTCCACTATAGATCTGATGCCGAATCAACTCTTGATTCATGCAAGCTACATTTTCTGTTGATACAAATAAGAACTTTTATTTCGGTCCATATAATATTTTAACATATTACCCTTCGTGAATATCAGTAACAAGAGTGAGATATAAAATTATCATTTTACCCCTCTAGTTATTATTTCTTTAACTCCTTTATTGATTGTAAATAAGAAAGATATAACAGTAAATTGTCTCGTACAATTCACCATATCTTATTCAATAATTCATTTTATTGAGTACGTGACCAGGTTCATTTATTCACACACCCATTAATAAAGTATAAGATGATATTGTTGTACTTTGCAATCTAATCACGAATTTTCATATTTGTGAATCACGCAACTCCAACATGTGTTGAATCACGATCCCAACAGTCGAGGTTTTGTCTGGTAATTCGAACTCACTCCTTCGGCTTATCAAAAATCATAACTAACTAGGTCAAGTTTCGTATTCATCTCAGGATTAAGTAATTATGAAAATACCCTCAAAGTGTAACAATTAGATTTAGAACTAGATAAACGGCTTTGCTCCAAACTAATTTGTTACTTGTCTAGTCAACATGTTCCATAATATGTCTAGGTTAACCGTTAGAATTTCTACTCCCATGCCCCAAGATCGGTATCCTTTGGTTCAACCTAACAGTCATAATTTGACTCGATTACCTAGTCGATCTAAGACTGTAGATAACGTTCTGAATTATTTTAAAAGATTTTATCCAGAAGTCCCTTCAGTCTTTACTCTTCTTACGTTGACAATAGTTTCAAGACTTGAGTAAATTATAAACACACTTTAATTAATAAAAAATAATTCATTCATTCATTAAATTCAGTAATACAAAATTTCTGAGAAATAACTAAATACTTATAAATAGTTATTGAACGATACTTTATGGACATAATTCTAACTGTTTTTGTGAGGTCCTATGGTCATAATGTTTGGAAATGTGTGAATGATTGTCTAAATGATCATAAACAAAGGGAAAAATTATTGAAAGAGTAATTTGAAAATCAGAAGGAACAACAAAGGTTAGCTGAAGAAAGAGATATGTGGCACGGAAAGCATAATCGGACTTCATAGTAATTACTCTCTCTTTAAATATCTTGTTTTGAT
The DNA here is from genome assembly GCA_003255025.1 of Datisca glomerata. NCBI lineage: Eukaryota > Viridiplantae > Streptophyta > Magnoliopsida > Cucurbitales > Datiscaceae > Datisca > Datisca glomerata. The sequence continues at coordinate 183,951 of QANY01008646.1, forward strand.
ATCTTGTTAAATTATAGTAATTACGCTTAAATTGTCTCTAGGGTACCGATAATTAATTTCATTAGTTTTCCTATGTTACTTGAAATGAAAAAACATCACAGCCAGTTGGACTAATTGTTTTTCAATCGCAATCTTTCTAAATTTATTTTGATAATTATGTATATGAACTTTTTAGAAGCGGAGACTGTAGTTGGTTCAGATCTTATCGTTTAACTAGATCTAACTCAACTGTTTTGGCATGAAAATATTAATTATTTTATTTAATTATCTTTTTTCCGTTTAGATCTGGTTGAACGGAGCAGATCTAACTTCTTCTCTACTAAAGGTAGAGAATTCATATATGTACTTTTTAATATTTCTATTACGTTGTTTTTGTTTCGATCGTCTGTTTCCGACCTAACAATTAAATTTTCTCACAATAAAATTACTAATACCATGCCAGGAAGAGACTGAATTTGAAGTTAGCAAACTAATGTGCAGTTCTATAAGCTCTTTTTTTCATTAATTTGATCAAGCAATAATTTTAAAATCTTTGAATAACTATGTAGAAAGTGATTTTCTGGAGTGTTTAAATGATACCTTTTAGATTGAAGGGAATTTATGCACGTAACAAGTATGAGATAACTAAATAGTAAAAGTAAAAGTAATGGCAATAATTCTAAATTTTGTACCATAAACTGTATAGATAGTTAAACCGTCAAACTCAAGTCCCACACATATCCGTATGTATGGTTTGAATCATACTACCTATGTTTCACCTTAATTGTAGTTTGTATATTGTTATATTGGACCAAAGAAATTTCTGAAAAATCTCGAAATCATGAAATATTAATTAGCTTCATTAGTTTGTCATAGAGTAGTGATCAATTTTATTAACTTTCATCGAATATATTTGTCCTTTCTTGCCACCATGACAGTTTTGGATCAATGATACTCTGGAAATTCACTTAATTTTGTGCCTTCAACGTAAATTTCTGTACTTTTCTTGTCAATGTGTTATGTTTTCAACAACATTTTAAGTACGTAAAATATGGTTCCTTTCCCTTTTGTAATCTTTAAAGATACTAAGTTAGAAATTTAGTGGCCGTTGATACCTAAACTTCTTTCCGCTCGTATTTTCACTCAAAGTTTAATTTAAGTGATATTTTGAGGTCGTTTGTTTCACGTAATCTAAAATGATCATTACAGTCCAAAACTTATAATTTAATTGGTGACAATTAAAATATGATTGTTATATTTGATTGTGTATAATAATCTATGAAATGATGAGTATAAATTTAGGATTATTGTGTTTAGTAAATGTTAAATATTTTTGTAAATTTTGTATAAATAAAAGGAAGTTACTTAAATACATTATTAGTTATATTATGCAAAAAATATTTTGACGTGCAAATTTAACATTAATTTTATTTATAATTGATTATATTTAAATAAAATAATAATGTTAGTCTAGTCTTTGATAAAGTTATTTTAATTGAATTAATAAAATGAGACAGTGAAAGAAATAAGTGATATCATATATATTTCTTATGAGCCTGTGAAAATAATTTTATTTGATATTAAAATTACAATTGTATTGTAAATTAAAATTGCTCTTATTTGCTATTGCAATTCAATTGCCTCAAATATTGTAAATTAGGATTGTATCATAAATTAAGGATTACTCCAAAAAAAGTGCTAATTCAATTATAAAAAGATCACAAATGAGGATAACGCCAACCAGACGAGACCTTTTGATGCAATTTGAAAAGTTTGTAAAAAAGAATTATGATCTATGTGTGATCATGTAAAAACCACATGCTCAATGAAAAGAAATGGTTTCCTCATGCAAGTTGACAGTAAGTAAGAAAGAAGGAAGAAGAAGAGAAGATGAAGGAGATAGTTCTTGAATGAGCAATGTCAACTTACTTGAATACCCACATAAATAAGAGGATCTATATTAATATGAAGAAGATCATACAAGTGAACAATAGCAAGCTCTAAAATACAAGAAACTAAAACTGCTAGACTAATCGGGAAGGAAGTTGTGAAAAATAACCATCATAACTAACTGACTTCAGTAACAAAGATAGTTAGAAAACTAAGTCTTCACTTCTTCCTTCTTTTGCTTATCATCCCCCCTCAAGCTCAAGGGGGATAGGAACACATTGAGTTTTTTCTTCAAATACTTGAACCGTGTTGTAGAAAGTGGCTTACTCAGTACATCAACAAGTTGATCTACTGAAGGTACGAACCTGACATACAAATGTCCTTGTAAAACTCTGTCTCGAACAAAATGAACATAAAGTTTAATGTGTTTTGTTCGAGCATGCAACACTGGATTGGATGCTAAGGCCAAGGCACAAACATATCACTCCATAAAATTGGCTTAGAAGTCAAAGAAAACTTAAGTCCAGACAGTAAGTTGCAGAACCATTGAATTTCAACAGCTGCATTTGCTAGAAGCCTACATTCACTCTTAATACTAGACCTTGAGACAACTTTATGCTTCTTAGATGGACCAAGACATGAGGTTTCCTCCAAGAAATGTCAGATAAGCACCAGTTGACCTGCGACCGTCCACATCACCTGCCCAATCTTAATCAGAATATGCCTGAATATCAAAGGGAGAATGGTTCTGTAACTGATAGATTTGATATAAATACCTTCATCCAATGTGCCTTTGAGATATCTTAACACTCTTTTGCAGACTTGCCAATGCACAGAAGTAGGCTTGTGCATAAATTGGCTTAGTTTATTGACTATAAAGCTAATATCAGGTCTGGTTATGGCCAAATACTGAAGTGCACCAAAAATCTTCATGTACAAAGTGATATCTCTTAAAGGCTCACCCTCATTCAAAGCCAATTTGACAGAAGTACTTACCGGGGAGGAAGCAGGCTTAGCACCATCCATATTGGATCTTTTCAAAAGATCCAAAATATATCATTTATGAGTTAAGTGAAAACCATTACAATCCTTATGCACCTCAACTCCAAGAAAATAATGGATAGGACCAAGATCTTTTAATGACAAGCTAGAGTTTAGGGACTGAATCAGAGAGCTGATTTGTTGTTTATTACTTCCAGTCAATAATATATCATCGACATAGACCAAAATAAATACCATATCAGTACCTTGATACTAAAAAAACAATTATGTGTCAGATCTGGAGTTGATAAAGCCCCGATTGAGTAAGGTAGACCTCAACTTATCTTACCAGGCCCTAGGCGCCTGTTTTAAACTATATAAGGCTTTCCTTAACTTGCATACATGTTTAGGTATGGAAAGATCAATGAAGCCTTGAGGTTACATCATGAAAATTGATTCTTCAATCATTCCATTAAGGAATGCATTATTGACATCAAGTTGTGTCACAAAATAACATGACTGGTCTCTCAATATCGTCCACTATGCGCATCCCTGTGACAAAAATTCTGTAACCATATTCTGTGATTGGATACCTCACAACATGCTATGAACTCTGTTGCCATGGTACTAGAGGCTATAAGTGACTGTTTAGCACTCTTCTAAGAGACAACACCTCTAGCTAGCAAAAAAAATATAGCCCGACGTAGATTTCATACTATCTTAGTATCCAGTAAAATCAAAGTCAGTATATCCAAAAATCTCAATCTAATCCAACCTTCGATACATGAGCATGTAGTTTTTTGTTCTTTGTAAGTACCACAAGACCCGTTTAGCTACTTTTCAATGGTCTATGGCTGGATTACTTAAGTATCTGCCCAATATCTCGGTCACGTACACAGTATCCGGACGTGTACAAAACTGAGCATGTATTAGACTTTCTACTATCGAGGCATAAGGAATCTTCTACATTTCCTTTTCCTCAAAATCATTTTTAGAGAACTGATTGAGATCAAACTTGTCTCCTTTAGCTACATGGGTATCATCTGGTTTACAGTCTTACATGCCATATCTTTTAAGAACCTTTTAGATATAGATTGTTTGAGATAATCTAAGAATACCCCTATACAAAATATGCGTCACCAAGATCTTTCATCTTAAAAATTTTAGCTAGAAATCTCTTTGTTTCGTGCAATAAGCCTATATCATTGCTGGCAAGCAAGTTGTCATCCACATATAAAACCAGAAATATATGGTTACTCCCACAGAACTTATGATATATTTAATCATTAACCACTTCATCTCAAAACCGAATGAGATGATCACTTGATGAAACTTAAAATACCATTATCGAGATGCCTGCTTGAGTCCATAGACGAATTTTTTCAATGTTACCATTGAAAAATGTTGTATTTACATCCATCTAATACAACTCAAGATTGCAATGAGCCACCAATATCATTATAATCTTGAAAGAGTCTTTCGTAGAAACTGAAGAGAAAGTCTCTTTATAGTCAATGCCTTCTTTCTGTGTAAAGCATTTTGCGACAAGATGAGCCTTGTATCTTTTCACATTACCTTTTAAATTCCTCTTAGTCTTAAAAATCCATTTGCAACCAATGGGTTTCGTACCTTATGGTAATGGGATAAGATCCAACACGTCATTGTCCTTCATGGACTTAATCTCCTCATTCATGGCATCGATCCACTTTTGAGAGTTAGAACTTTTCATGGCTTGACGCAAGTTGATCGGGTCATCTTTCATCACACCATTTTTAACCTCATGCTCTTGGAGAAATACAATGTAATCATCTGGCACTGCACTTCTCCTTTCTCTAGTGAATCTTCTTATGTCATAGGTTTTTGAGGTTTTCGGATCAATCTCTTGAATGAGAGATTCTCTGATAATCTCTTGATGTGTTGTGTCATGAGAAATGTCAGGAACGCAGTCCTGATCAATGCTAATAATACATGTGGGAATATCAACATATTCCTCCTAAAAGATAAAATCCCTAACCGTATCTCCCCTTGTAATCGGCATCCTCAAAGAACCGAGCATTTCCTGTCAAAAAACTCAATCTAGTCGTGGGATCATAAAACTTGTACCCCCTCGATCTTTTAGAGTATCCAACAAAATAGAAACTCACCGTCTTTAAATCCAGTTTCTTTTCATTAGGCTTATAAGGCCTTGCCTTGGCTAGACATCCCTAAACGTGCAATTACTTTAGACTAGATTTTTTACCAGTGCAAAGCTCATATGGAATTTTGACAGTCATTTTAGTTAAAAATCTGTTGAGGATATACACTGCATCCTTAAGTGCTTCACCCTAGAGTGATTCTAGTAAGGTAGAATGACTAATCATACTCCTCACCATGTCCTTAAGCTTTCTGTTTCATCTTTCAGCAACACCATTCATAGTAGGTGAACCTGGCATAGTGTATTGTGGGATAATACCGCATTCCTCTATAAATTTAGCAAATGGTCTTGGACGTTATTTACCTGAACCGTCATATATGATATAGTACTCAGCACCAAGGTTAGATTTGATGCTTTTGATATTTTTGTTGAGTTGGTTCTGAACTTCAATCTTAAAATTTTTTGAACATGTCCAATGGTTGTAACTTTTCGTAGATGAGATATATGTAGCCATATCTTAAAAAATCACCTATGAACGTTATAAAGGATTGTTGATCATTCCAAGCAACCGAAGGGAATGACCCAGAAATATCCATATGTGTAAGTTTTAAGATGTCCTGAGTCCTGTTGGCTTCAAATCTCCTTTGATCGGTTTTTTATCCTTTATACAATTAACACAAACATCAAAATCTGTAAAATCTAAGGGATCAAGAGTTTCATCTGACACAAGTCTCTCTATTCTACATCTGGAGATATGACCTAATATCTTGTGCCATAACGCAACCGAATTCTCATTAGTTCATTTTCTTTTAGTACCTAGTGTACTTATTTGCAGGAATTTCTTAATTGAAATAATTGTATCAAGTAAATAAATATTATCGTAACCTGATAAATAAATGAAACCAACCGAATTTAAATCAAAACAAACCAAAGTTTCAATCTCCAAATGAACAAACTTAACCAGCTTTGTCCAAATAGAGACAATCAAATTTCGTCTAAAAGACGATACAATATATGTTTCATTATGACTCAAATAAATCTAGTCTTTAACAATAATCTAAATATTCCCAATGCCCCAATTTCAACCGTCTTGCCGTTACCCACATAAATGTATCTTTCAACATCACTTGGACTTCTGCAGATCAAGCAACCTTGTGTAGACACACTGATGTGAGTTGATGCACTAAAATCTATATGCACCAAAATCTATTCACTCATATGTCTAGCAACCAAACTTATATTAACCTCAGAACAAACCAAATTAGGAAGCACGCATTTCTTAGCATGTCAAGCATGATAATTGGTATATTTCTTCTTCATATGCCCTTTAGCTCCACAGGAGTAACAATTATTGTCTTTCGGATCAAACAATTTCTTTTATTGTTTCTTGTGTGGTGATGTATTCGCAGCTGCCTTATCCTTTTTTTCCTTTTCTTTCTCTTGCCTTTATCTTTAGAGGTAGAGGCCAAGTAAACATTCTTTGTTGTTTTCATGTTTCACTATTTCCTCTTCCTGAACACATTGTGAGATGAGTTTATTCAGAGATCAAGTCTCTTCATAACAATTATAGCTCACCTTAAACTAGCTAAATTGTGCCGGAAGGGATATCAAAATCAGATACACCAATAAGTCCTCAGAGAGTTCAAGCCTAAGTGTTTTCAACATTAAAATAATACAAGACATTTCTATAATGTACTCCCTAATATTGTCTTTACCTTTATACCTCATTTAAATTAGGTCTGACAAGAGTGTACCAATTTCTACACTTTTATTCTTGACAAACTTCTTTTCAATATCTGTAAGGAAAGCCTTAGTTGTAGTAATATTTTCAGATATAGTTGTTCAGGCTTATGCCCTCAAAGCATGTGTATTGACATTTTGATATGAAATTTAAAGAGGATTACATTTTTATATAATTGTTCTTTTAAATTATTGTTGAATAATTTATATAAATATATGAAAATTTCATATTCATCAATGAGACTATAATATTGTATTAGTACGAGATGATTAAGATCATAGATAATGAATAAAATTATCAGCAACATATTAAAGTAATGAATCTTTAATGAATGGTTGTTAGTACAGTTCACTAAGCATTATGAATGCGTGTGATCTAGATCCGGATCATTGATGTGGATAGACATATTAGTGAATGTACTTTATATAGTAAGATTATATATGACATGACCGGTGTGAATTAATATCTTTATTAATGTGTCGTTTATCATAAAGATTTTATGTACATCAATTCGATGATCATATGTAGATCAGTCTGAATTCTGAGTAATCATTAACTCCTATGCATGTCTACTGGATCTTTTGATTCACTCGTTAAATTCCGTTTGTTAATCAGGCTAACGACTTTTTTTTTCGAGATTCAGTGATATGGATGGGTAAGAACATGATCTTACAAGATTTGAAATTCAAGCTTTTCTAACAGATCGTATATTAGTTCCCTTAAGTGTTAATTCTGAAATTGAATGGTTATTGAGCTCAAATTTATAATAAGATTATAAATTAACCATATTTATAGTGGAGTAATAATGAAATTAATAAATAAGATTATTTAATTAAATATTTTAATTAATGATCTGATTTATTGGAGCTTAGGATTATAGGTCTACGGTCCCCAAGTCACATATATACTACGTTGTCGAGGGTGTGAGTATTTTCAGGACATGAGAAAAGGACAGACGTACAAAAAGAATTTTTATTCTGGGGCAAGTACATAATTATGAGATAATTATGTATGATTAATTAATTAATTGAATCATTGATATATTTAAATATAATTTTCGGAAATTATATATATAAATAATTATCAAATTTTTGTAATTATCGATAAGTGAGACGGAATATCTAATTTGTGAAATTAGAAAATTAAATTATTATTAGATAATAATTTAAATCAACTAAATCTGTTATTTGTGAAATAACAGATAAGTTAGTTAATATGAATAATCAGATATGTTAATTTTAAATTAACTGATATCTAGATAATTATCTGATTAAAATAAATATTTAATTCGTAGTAATTATCACGTGTCAATCACTGATAGGGTATTAGAAATTGACATAGACTACTGTGGTGCCATGTGGCACTACACTAGTGAGTGTGCAATATTGTAGTGCCACATGACATTACAGTGGTGCCGTGAAGCACTGTGCTGGCTCACGGCACTCTGCAGTGCCATATGGCTGCAGTTGTGCACAATTGCAGTATGTTCCACTGTAATTGGTAATTTTACAATTAAATATTATTTCAGTTTACTCTTGGATCTCGGAGTCTACTAATCATTGGAACGATTTTGTGGGAGGATCGATCAGTTTTTTCAAAAACACTTGATATAGACTACAAGAGGTATATAATTCATAACCTTGTATGTTGTAGATTTAATTTATAAATATATAATGGATCCTGACTGATTGAAAAAGAATTTTCAATAAAAATTTTATTTGGTTGTCGTGGCGTTGCACAAGTTTTATTTTATTAAAAATTTATTTTTTATTAAAAGTTTAATTTTTTAGAAGACCACGCGCCTCCACGCTTCCGCCGCGCACGTGCCACGATGACCAGCAATAGTGTCCATGAATGCTTCTGGAATGGCCTTATTCATGATCAGCATACACATGCGATTTGATTTCTCCCACCTTTCCATATCCCATTTTTCATCAGATGTACTCTTATCCGTAAGAGGTGAAGGAGAATTAGTCATTAATGCAAGATCAAAATCTATAACTCCAAGAACTATCAAGATATTATCTTTCTAGGACTTAAAATTTGAGTCATTTAATACTTTATTTACTTGATGTTGGCATATTAGCTTGAGTATTAACTTAATAGAGAATAATTAACCAACCTACAAGCTCACATAAATTCCAAAACAATAACAAATTTAAACAAAGGTCAATCCCATCTCAAAACATCGGGCATTTTATTAATAATTTGACTTTGGCCAAAATATTAACTAGCAAGTGATGTCTTGGTGTAGTAATAATGCACTAATGATAAGAACATATTGAAGAAGAAACCTTCATTTGGGCCGATTTGTTATTCACATGTAAAACTGAATAATTATCACGTATTTATTAGCACAGAAGCATATGTAATTCTATGAAATATTTTCCTTCCTTTGAGTCGGTAAATACTCACATAAGTTACACAATACATAACCTTTTATATTTTAAAACAAAAGTAACTTCCACAAGAGATGTCACTTTGGCGACGTGTTGCTTCAGTTAATTCATATCAAAATATAAATATAAACATACCAATATTCGAATTTAAAATTGTTCCATAATTAATCCTTAAATTAATCGATAAATAATTAATTTTGCGATCCTTAGAAATTATTTTAACCAAAAAATCGTAAAAAGTTCAAAACTTTATTTGTAATCCTTAAAAATTATTTTGAAATTATTTTAACAAAAAACTGATAATTTATTTAAAAATCCTTGAATTAAAAATAAATTTTACGATCCTTAAAAAATATTTTAATATTATTTTAGTCAAACAATTCGTAAAATTAAATTGATTTATTAAATAATCCTTAAAAATCAATTTAATTTAATAATAAAACATTTTTTAATTAAAAAATGGGTGAGGGCTGGGGAACCCAACCCTTCTTAAAACTGGCTGTGAGCTTTCCCTGATGAGTGTGAAGGGTTGGGGAAGTCACCAAGCCTTCATAATATATGTTGTAGGCTAGCACACAACATTTCCTTAGTGGCGATAGGGAAACTGCCGGCCGGTGGTTCCGAAACAAAATAAAATCCTAATATGTATGCTAAAAATTATTCATAAATCTAATAAAATAAAATAAAAATTATTAAATCTAAGAACACCAATATAAATTCATTGTATTGAAATTTCGTTCTAAAATCTAATAATTGACAAACAATTATCAAATTCAAGAATTCTAAAATATAAAAATAAATACATATAATCATGGATCTAAAACTCAAATCCGATCTCAATGATTTAACATGAATAACTCTAATACAACTTGTTAGATAAAATCATTTTCGGTATAAACAGTATCTTAAAACCCAAGAACTCATGTTAGACATACCAAGAATCAAATAATTATTAAAACGGAAGCGTACCTAAATCCATGACAGTATATCGTAATTTAGAGGCGAGAGGTTAGCCTTCCAGATCTAGACAGTTCTCTATCAGATAGTCCCCTTTGATTAAATCTCTCTGTTTTCTCTCTAACGATGAGATATTAAGGAGAATCGAATGATTTTTCTTTTATCGTGTGACTTGAGGACCATAACCACTTATAGATAACATATCTATTATCTTTTGGTATTTCTATTTTAATCCATCATAAAAAGAAAATTACCCTAAAGTCTCTACACATCAAAATGTCAACAACCTATCAGATACATTAAAATCTAAATTATCTAAAATCTTAGTTGATCACTTTTAATTGAGTTTATCTTTATTTGACAGTATACAATACATAATTATTCATATATAAGTGCAAACCGTATCTTAAAACCCTAAGAACTCATGTTGAAGTTTGAACACACCAAGAATCAAATAACTGTTAAAGCGGAAATGTACCTGAATCCATGACAGTATATTACAATTTAGAGTCGAGCGGTTGACCTTTCAGATTTACACAATTCTCTATCAGATAGTCTATTTTGATTAAGTCTATCTGGTTTCTCTCTAACGATGAGATATTAGGAAGAATAAAATAGTTTTCCATTTATCGTATGACTTGGGGATCACCACTTATAGATAACATATCCATTGCTTTGGGTATTTTTATTTTATCTCATCATAAAAATATAAATTATTTTAAAATCTCTATACATCAAAATATCCACAATCTATCAGAAACATTAAAACTCAAATTATCCAAAACCTAAATCGATCATTTTTAATTAAGTTTATCATTTTTTGACAGTATGAAACATATAATTATTCACATATAAGTGCAACGTTGAATTAATAATCCAACACTCTTTATCCACATAATCTCTGCCAAGAACAAGAAGCTCCACACCTCAAGACTGTCAATAGGAAAGAGAAGGTTCAAAAGTACTTCGCTTTTAAAACTCTCGCCACCAACGAATCCGAATGAGATAAGAACCTCCCTGCTTAGCCAATAGAGCCTGATTGAACCAATGAAGGGACCAAAATCCCAAGCCCCTTTATTGAAGACACAAACTTTTGCAGGCAATCCAGTGAACTTTAGCACCCGAGTCCGAAGAACCCCACTAAAATTGAGCCACTAGCGACTGCAACTCATCACACAGAGAAAATTTTGAAGCAAGACACATAGGAAGGGATAGCTTTACCAACCGCTTTAATCTTCCTTACGCCACCTAGAAATGATGCTCTTTCCGATATATCTCTCATTTTTTATGTGATTTTGTATTAAATATATGTTGGAACGTTTATGGGATGTTTTTTTAGGTTTGAATCTGAACGGATTAAGAACTTGATTTGTTTTATTGAGAAAAATAAAGAAATGACTGTTTTTTCAAAAGAAATAAATAATTGAGACTAACGGAATTGTGTAACAAGAGTGTTAACTGCAACATACTATTGAGAGTAGAGATGGAACAAGATACTTTCATTAACCAACGATTACAAAGAAATAAAGAAGGATTACAACGTAATTGCTACAGAAACGATTACAGTAAAATTATTTGATCTAATAAACAAATAAAACAGAAAAACGATTACAGCAAAAATAAGAACGGAAAAACGATGTAGATCGAGGATTGCTCGAAAGCAATGTCCTAAAGACAATAATTGTCTTCCACATGGTGCTTGGAGACTATGACGAATCGTCTCTGCAGGATACAACGATCTAAGCCAGAGTACAGCAACCGATTACTCTGACCCTCACATAACTCCTTTGTATTTCTCTCAATATGTAGGATGCTTTTGTGTTCGTGTTTTTCTACTCTAAAACAAAGCTAATGATGTCCTATTCTATATACTATATATAACGTTACAGATTCTGTTTGGAGATATTTACTTCTTCTTCAAGTAAATCTCTCTCCAAATAAATCAAAAAAAATTTATTCAAAAATAAATCTTTTGACCATGTGCCATCTAGGTTCTCTCTTCCTCACAAAATGTGGGGTGCCCCTTGGGGTTCCCCAAGACATGAATGTTGAGTTTATAAACCCAACATTTTATCCTTGAGTTTTCAATGTGGGACAAATTCCCACTCTATTTCACATCACACATTTTCATTCAATTTTCAATCTTTCTTTGATTTTTCTTCTCTTCTTCTTTTCTCTCCAACACATACTGAGAAGTATAAAGAGGACTTTTGTTTGTAAAAAAGAGCAGAAATTGTGTTTTTAGCATTCTAGATGGGTGTTCATCTCTAAACATGTTGCTTATTGGTTGTCCATACAGTAATTGTGCAGGAGCAGGACAATTTTCTTGATAATATTTGATGTTATTAGCCTAATGACCTACCCTAAAAAGATTTGTTAGTGTCAAAGCTCTAAGCAAATAATGCCAATAAAAACCAATAGATGAACCTGTTAAGCTATTGTAAATAAATAAAAAACCACTATTAAATCAATAATAGGATTATATCCTTTTCTTTCATTTGTTCATCTCAAACTTCTACTGTAAAATTTCACAGTAAATACCAACAAAATATACACTAATAGATCTAGCTTAGGCCACGAAGAAGATGGTCTTCAAGAATAGAAGTTAGTGTTCCTATCTGCATGCCCTGACTGTTGAATGAAGGATAGTAACTTGCCGGAATAGACTGTATAGCTCCTGATCATGACTTAATATCTCCTACGCACCACCACAGTAACAAGGTCACCCTCAGAGCTTGTTATAATCTAGAAAAATACCGTTGAAATTTTGAATTTTAATGTAACAAAATATGCTGTAGCAGACGCTTATTGTTGAGCTGCAAGGTAACATATAACTCTATTTCACTAGGAAAAATTCTCGTAAAGTATTATCTGCATAAAATAAATATATCACCAGTGTCCTATCAAGTACTTCCATCAAACAGTGAGAGACGCCCCATTATCTAATACAGTAATATTAAGAATCATCGTGGCTGCTTTCAAAGCCCTGGTTCAATTATCAGACAGAAAAATCTTTTTGTTATATATCATAGTCTAAAGATGAGGCCACAGAGTATGGTCAAACACATCTAATATGAAACATACAAATGGCATTTCTTATGTGGCATCCATAGCAACTATCAATATGTTTATTTTACAATTAAGCAGAATAGATACATATTACGACGTGAATTCTTTCTAAGCTCTCGTTATCACTATCTGCCCTCCAGGGTGTGAGGGGTAACATCGTCTATCCATGCTCATTCAAACTTGTGTTCAATAACTGTGTCAATAAATATCATCTCCATTGTCCACATGCTATTTATGAAACCTTAATTGCATTCACTTGTAAGATTCATGATTTAACAATTGGAAACATTTAACTTCAAAATAGGCAACCCTTTAGAAGTTCTTAAAACTTACGCACTCCGGCACAAAGCTGCAACCAACAGGCAAATGTCAATAACGATAGTAAAACTAGTTGGCATTAAGACTTAGCCTAAAGACCTTATTAGAGAGACTTCATGCAAACACACTGAAGGTGTAGGGTCTAATTTTTTGCACAGTCTCGAGGCAAACTAGTTAGCTATCTAACACAAATCACCTCTCCCACCCTCCCAATTCCCAAATGTGACGAATTTGTAATTCGGTTCACATTCTACACAAAATAAATTAAGGGAAAACATAAATGAACTTTAAACCATAATCTCCTTTGTTTGCTCATGTAAACAAGTCTAGAGAAAATTGAAAATAAAGAGAAAAATGAACATATCAAGTGTGGTTAACTTGTACTCTTTCCCTATCTTGGCCAAAAACCAACTTTTGGTAATAGAAAAACCCCATGGGAGTTCAGAGTATATGCTGGTGTATTTCCTCACACTTCGTTTTCCTTTTTTCCCTCTTTACAGTGTCAATCAAACCCTGAGCTCCTCTGTCGTTTCTATTTCTAGAAGGTAATGTAGGATGAATTCAAACAATGTAGGAACAAACATAGTAAGGAAATACCCGTACCATTCTTCAGGAAGTTGGTATAAGTCAGCTGACTTGCCCAAGCATGATACAAGCATATCAGTTCTTATAACTCCAGGATTAAGAGCAACAATTGCCATTTCCTCGGACAATTCTTTTGCCACTGATCTAGTTAAACCCTCAACGGCCCATTTTGAGGCAGAATAAGGGGCAACCTGATGGAAATTAAACATTAAATTACTGCCTTCTTGCTCAATAAGACAGTATTTTGAACTGCAGTGTATTCCTTTGCAAAGACACACTTCTATTTATGTTAGGAAAGATCAGTACTTAATACTTAGATTCACTAACAATATTTTCAGTCTACTGCTTGGATTCATGAAAATACCACTTTTTATTATAATACAAATTCATCTATCCAGAAAAAGAGGACAAATAAATTTTCAAATGGCAGGGTTCGACAAACCATGGCAGCGGCAGATCTTCCCCAGCCAGAAGACATATTAACAATAATGCCTTTCTTTTTAGTAAGCATGAGAGGGATGAAATGTCGCAATACATTTGCTATCCCTTTAACATTTGTATCAATAGCAGTGTCGAATTCGTCTGGAGAAATTTCCCAAATCTTGCTGTTGCCATTAATGGAACCTGCATTATTTACTGGTAAGAAGCAACATATACTTCAGTTTCCAAATACGTAGAGATGTCATTATAGAATAAAAAAATAAAATAATATATTTAGATATTAGTAGAGAAGACCAAAAACATAGTAGTTAGCGAAATCCCAAGTTATGCAGTTAGGAGTGACGAATACAAGGTTTTGCATAGCATTGAGGATTCCATATAGCTGAAAATCAGATGAACCAGCAGGATGTTCCCAGAAATGCAGAACTGCAACGCTCTTCCACAATGACAAATTAAACCCATGTATAATAAGTCGGTTCAAGTAGAGACTTGCAACTGGGATCAATCCTAAAGCCGCAATTAACAGGTCCATAAGACTATGGAATTGAGATGCACAATGCGTCCTACTTCGACTTTTCTAAAGCCACCTAACAGGATTATGCAATTCTAACCGCACAATTCAAAAATAAAATACTAAGGACTGAAAGAAATTTACAATATCCGTGCGAGTACGATTTAAATCAAATACAACAAGTACGATTCAAATCCATAACTCCTTAATCTTTATAATTGTATTACTGTGGTTATCGGTTATAGGAGTAAGGACAATCGCTTCTACTTATTTTCCCTGGTATGTAATAAACTCCAATTTAGTCTCTTCTGAATCTTAAAACCCATAGAAAAAAAATAATTTAAAGATCCGAAAAGCTTGGAAAAAGAATATGGTTGCTTGAACATCTCCATGAACAGTTCGTTAATTCTGAAACTTAGGAATGTGAGATTAAGCTTTGCTATTGTTTAGATCTTGGGTTGTCTAGGTGTTGAAGCATAGAAAACCTTCGCAATAACATATTCAAATTTAGCCCAATTAGCTTTAAGAAGAAGATGTGAAGGACAAATGATGGAGCCTAGGTACAAAAAGACAAAGCTTTTAATATTGATAGAAAATAATATATATGTGAAGCTATTTGATAAGATTTTGTAAGTCGTACATAGATTTATAAGAAGTAATTAGTATATTTTTAAGTGTATTTTTGTTGTAATTTCACATAAGGGTGAATTAGTAATGAAAAATTAACTAAAAATTATGGGGTATGGAGAAATTTTAAGGGTGTAAAGATTTTTGTTAGGAGTCTTTCGTAAGATTTGTTCAAATGGCTTTGAGCTATCTGAATTACGTTGGGTTTAGTCTGCTATAAGGGTAAGGCTAGTAAGTTCGGCATGGAATTTGGAGAAGATGAAGAAGAGACCTGAGCCTAGGATCCCGCTACTAAATGAGTTAGTTAATCCGGAATAAGCTAATCACGAGCAAGTCGATCTAGAGTAAAATCTTTTATCCCTCAGACCATCATATTTCTGTTAGAAAATTAGGTATTTTCGTAATTAATTTTAGACAAATTTTTAGGTGGGATCCATTACGTAAAAATGTAAGGGCTTCAGATATCTGAATTCTCATTTGTGAGTACATCAAAATCGATTATTAATTTATCAAAATTGGCTTTGGGATAAATGAGAAATTATCTCTCAAAGTGAGCTAAATGAAAATGAAAAAATAAGTGGGAATTGTATAAATCTCAAATTGGAAAGGAAGAAAAGATTGGAGTGGTATATATTAAGATGCTAGTATCATATATAATAACTTGATAAGGTTAAATGCTTTCTCTATATATATTACTTCTAAATGAGTCAATGGGCTCTATCTTTTGCTCTAGATTTATTTTTTCTCCTCATAGAAAGTTCAAAAGTCATGGAGTATAAAACATTTCTTGTAAATTAAGGCTCAAAAGATTTTTTATCTTTACAAATTAAATAAAAAATGTTTTGGACTAATTTTTTTATTAAATGATCTTTAAATGGGTTAAATACTGTTTATTACACACATCCCCAAGGAGCAGTATAAAATGAGGCATTCCCCTCCTCATTTTTTCTTCAAGGTTTCTTAGTTCGGTCCCGGTTTGGTCCAGTTCGATTTCGGTTTGGCCCGGTTCAGTTTATTTCAGATTCCGTCGACGATTTCATTTTTCCGATCCAAGTCTTGGTTTTGCGTCGTCATTCTGGTAGTAGAATTCTGACAAGTCAGTTTGATCAAGGTGGTGAAATTGGAAACTTTCTTTAGCTGCTTCAAACACTTTTATCTTGGGAAACAGATGTCTTTATCAACCTTAGTACTACAAGTGAGGAGGGCGTAACTGTTTTAAGGAAACTGTACAAACATGACTCGGTTTGATTTCTTATTATTTTGTTAATTTGTTCGTATTGTTATAACATTAGTAAATACTTTATCTCATTTTTTAATTAGCGCATTTTCATTACTTTCTGTAACTATATTATTCACCTGTCGTAGGTAATGTATTTACAGAATTGTTGTATTATTATTATTATTTTCAGGTAATCTTATAATGCAATATACTATTTCCAACAATCTTAAAATATGTATTTCTATACAAGTTATTGTATTATGAGATTAATTTTTGGAAATTAATTTGGTTTTCAAAAATTGTCCAAAAATTATTTTAGAAATTGATTTGGGTTTTTTCAACTTAAAAATTTTATTTTAATTAATCTAAAATTTTTTGAAACTGGAAGTAACTACTATATAGAGAAGTTTTTTCTAGGAGATTGGAATTTAATGGACCCGTCCCTCCAATTACTTAGGAACTGAATACTGTTAAGGGGGTTGGTCCTAGATTAGGTCTAAGAAGTTCACCAGTTCACCTTAATAGTTATCTGTAAAAGTGCTATTTAGTTTGTTTTAGAAAAAAATTGGGAACATTAGCATATTTTCGTCTTCAAGAAAATAGCATAATTTTCGAAGCGTTGATACACTTCTGGTTTATATTTCAGATAAGGAAATATGGCAATTGAAACCAACAACAATGTTGCACTGAACCATGATGGTGAAAACCAAGGGCTGGGCCCTACTGTTGGGACTTAAATGGCAAATTTGGGTGTGCAAAACCCTACCGTGACCTCTGTAGCCCGTATGGCACCGATGTCTATGTCTATTTCTCATGGAGAGAGAAACCTGTGAAATTTAACGGCCTGAATTTGAAAAGATGTCAACAAAAAAAGCCCTTCTACCAAACAATGCTAAATTTGGCAAAATGCTTGACTGAAGAAGCTCCTAAGCTCAATGATGATGAGCAGGATTTCCAAACGATCAGTGTTATTGATGCTTAGAAATATTCTGATTATTTATATAAAAATTACATAATAAATGGTCTTGTTGATTTTTGTATAATGTTTATTCTGACAAGAAAATAGTAAAGGAGCAATGAGAATCTCTTGAACGAAAGTACAAGATTGAGGATGCAGGCACTAAGAAATTTATCGTCGCCCGTTTTATAGAGTTTAAAATGGAGGATTCCAAAATTGTAATAAGTCAGGTGCAAAAACTTCAAATTATCCTGCATGATATTCATGCTGAGTAAATCATTTCAAGTGGCTAGTATTATTGAGAAATTACCTCCTAGATGGAAGAATTTCAAGAATTATCTCAAGCACAAATGAAAGGAAATGAGCATTGATGATCTTATTATTCGACTTCAAATCAAAGAAGATAATAGGTTATCTGAAAGAAGAGGGTCAAACCATGTTGTTGCAGCAAAGGCTAATATTGTGGAGCATTGTCAAGGTTTTAACATCTATAATACCAACAACAAAGGAAAGAGTCCAAACAAGCTATGACCTAAATGAGGGGTTTCTAAGAAGCCAAGTTCCAAGGCAAGTGCTACAATTATGACAAGTTGGGTCACGAATCCGAGTGTAGACGGCCGAAGAGAAATAAGGAGGCTAATGTGATTGGCGACATTGCTTGAGACATTTCTGATATCAACATCTCAGCAGTGATTCTGAGGTCAACATGGTTTGATCAAATCCAAAGGAATGATGGATTGATAATGGAGCTACCCGCCATGTGTGTTCTGACTATGGAATGTTCTCTACCTTTGGAGTTATCGAGCATGGAGAAAAGCTATTAATGGGGAACTCGGCCATCTCTGAGATCAAAGGCCAATGAAAAGTGGTGTTGAAGATGACTTCTAAGAAGGAATTGACTCTGAACAATGTCCTGTATGTACCTAAAATCCAGGAGAACGTTGTGTCTGTTCCATGGATTTCGTATGGTATTTGAGTAAAAAAAAATTGTTTTGTCTAAGAGCGGAATGTATGTTGGTAAGGGTATATGAGTGAGAATGTTCAAACTCAATGTAATGACTTTGGTGAAACCTAATATTAATAAAGCTAGTTCTTCTGCTTACTTGCTTGAGTCTCTAATTTATGGCATGATAGACTATGTCATGTTAATTATGATACTTTGCGTAAATTAATTAACCTGGATCATATACTGACATTTCACATTAATTCTAATCACAAGTGTGAAACTTGTGTAAAGGCAAAATTAAAGAGGTCATCATTCCAAAAATATTGATAGAAACATCGCACCGCTTGATTTAATTCACAGTGATATGTGTAATTTAAAATCTATACAAACAAGAGGTGATAATAAGTATTTATTACTTTTATTGATGATATCACAAAATACTATTATGTATATTTGCTAAAGGGCAAGGATGGAGCTATAGAGAAATTTATTCTTTATAAAAATGAAGGTGCTAAGAAGTGATGGGGGTAGTGAGTATGAATCGTCATTTGTTGAGATTTGTGCTCGACATTGGATTATACATGAAACCATATCACCTTATTCACCTCAATCTATTAGTGTTGCTGAGCGTAAAAATCGTATGATCAGTTTTGGATTACCTTAGAACATGTAGGGAGAAGCCGTTTTGACGGCTAACTATTTTTTGAATAAGATACCTAAAAAGAAAGAGGATAAGACCCCATATGAGTTATGGAAATGTAGAAAATTTTCATACAAATACTTACGAGTGTAGAGATACCTCGCTAAGGTGATAGTACCTACATAGAAAAATGTAAAAGTAGGATAAAAAACTGTTGATTGCATTTTTTTAGATTATGTAAATAACAGTAGTGCGTATCGGTTCCTTGTGTACAAATTTAACAATCCCGTGGTTCACAAGAATATGACAATGGAGTCTATGAATGCATAATTTTTTTAACATGTATTTCCTTACAAATCCAAAGAAGAGCCAAGCTCTTCAAAAAGACTTCTTGAGACTATTGATGAAGATGGTAGTCTGGACCAAGATGAAGAAGTTGAGATATAACCTAGAAAGAGTAAAAAAGTTAGGACAGAAAAATCTTTTGGTCCTGATTTTCTGACTTATATGATTGAAAGTGAACTAAGAACTTTCAATGAAGTTGTGAACTCCAATGAATTTCCTTTTTGGAAGGTCATTAAGAGTGAAATTGATTCAATTTTGTAAAATCATACTTGGGAGTAGTTAGTGAATCTTCCACCTGGTTGTAAACATTAAGGTTCCAAGTGGATTTTCAAACGGAAAATGAAAATTGATGGATCAATTGATAAATACGAGGCTAGGCTTATGATTAAAGGCTACAGACAGAAGGAAGGTGTTGATTATTTTGATACATATTATCCAGTGTCGAGAATAAACTCCATTAGGATAGTACTTGCAATCGCAGCTATGCGAAATCTTGAAGTACATCAAATGAATGTGAAAACGACCTTTCTAAATGAAGATTTAGAGGACGAAATCTACATGGAACAACTAGAAGGGTTTTTCACTCTTGGGCAAGGAAAGAAAGTATGTAAATTAGTCAAATCATTATATGGTATGAAACAAGCATCTAAACAATGGCATGAGAAATTTCACAGTCGCATGATGTCAATTGGATTCAAAATCAATAAATGTGATAAATATATCTATGTTAAAGATACACATAATGAATATGTCGTTGTGTATTTGTATGTTAATGATATGCTTATTGTTGAGAGTAATGATAAGTTGATCAAATCTACAAAAAATATGTTAAAATCTAGATTTGATAGGAAAGACATAGGACTTGCTGATGTTATATTAGGAATAAAAATCAAAACAACATCAAATTGACTTATTTAAAGTCAGTCTCATTACATAGATTCTATTCTTGAAAAATTTATCAAAGTTGACACTGGTGAATCAAAAATACCGATGGATACAAGTGTACATTTATCCAAGAATAAAGGTGAGAATATCTCTCAAGTAAAATATTCTAGAGTGATAAGTAGTCTAATATACTTGATGAGTTGTACGAGACTTGATATAGTCTATACAGTGAGTAAACTAAGTAGATTCATGAGTAAGCCTGAAGCTGAGCATTGGAAAGCCATTATAATAGTACTGAAATACTTACAATATACTCGGAGTTATGGACTACACTATTTAAAATATTTAGCGTTCCTAGAAGGATATACTAATGCAAATTAGATATCTGATAAGAAAGATACGAAGTCTACTAGTGAGTATGTTTTCACACTAGAAGGAGCTGCCGTAGCATGAAAATATTCAAAACAGACATTTATAGCTAGATCTAATCGAATCTGAGCTTATAGCTTTAGACAAATATGGGGAGGAGGACGAATGGCTACACCACTTTCTAGAGGATATTCATAGATGGACAAAGACTTTGCCACTGATATGCATACATTGTGATAGTCAAAGTGCTATTGGAAGAGCACAAAGTAATATGTATAATGGTAAGTCTAGACACATTCGTTGTAGACATAATATCATTAAACAACTACTCTTGATAGGGGTTATCACTCTTGAATATGTAATGTCAAAGGATAACATTACGGATCCATTAACCAAATGGTTAAATTGAGAGTTAGTTAAAAAGTCATCAATGAGAATGAGACTAAAGCCCATGTAAAAATAAGTTGATACAAAGGAAACCCAACCTAGTTGATTGGAGATCCCAAAATCTAGGTTCAAAGGACAACCTAATTGTATAAACTTAGTTGGATCATTGTGGGGATTTTCTAGGTTAAGCTGAGCTTTTAATGATTCTTATGCATCGAAAACTGTGAGATCCGAGCAGAGTACTACGGGTTTACTCTTAAATTAAGAAATCACCTATGTGGGGGGAAGTGAGACCGTTTCTATATGAATTGTAATGGCACAATTCTTAAGAAACTCTTGCAGAACCAGGCAAATGTTCATGGCCAAAACAAACATAATCATGAGAACTGTGTTGGGGGTTATACCCTCAAAGCATGTGTATTGACATTTGATATGAAATTTAAAGAGGATTACATTTATCTTATAATTGTTCTTTGAAATTATTGTTGAATAATTTATATAAATATCTAAAAAATAATTATATTTATTAATGACACTATGATCTTGTATTAATATTAGAGGATTAAGATCATAGATAATGAATAACATTGTCAGCAACCTATTAAACTATGAAATCTTTAATGAATGATTGCTAGTACGGTTCACTAAGCATTATGAATGCGTGTGATCTAGATCTAGATCATTGATGTGGATAGGGAACTTAGTGAATGTACTTTATATAATAAGATTATATATGACAATATCAATGTGAATTAATATCTTTATTAATGTGCCGTTTATCATAAAGATTTAATACACATCAATTCGATGATCATATGTAGATCAATCAGAATCTTGAGTAGTCATGAACTCCTATGCATGTCTACTAGATTTTTTAATTCACTCGTTAACGTCTGTTTGTTAATCAGGCTAGTGATTTTATTTTGAAGATTCAGTGATGTGGAAGGCTGTGGACATGATCTTACAAGATTTAAAATCTAAGCTTTCCTAACGGATTGTATATTGGTTCTCTTAAGTGTTAATTCTGAAACTGAATGGTTATTGAGCTCAAATTTATAATAAGATTATAAATTAGTCATTCACTAGTGGATTAATGGTACTTAAGGATCAAGAAGTAACTAGAAGGGTAAAATGATAATTTTGACCAGTTCTAATTTACGAACCAATAATTGGAGGATAGAACTGCATGAAATGATTATGTCAGTGGACTACATGAGAATGCTCTGTAAATACATTCTATAATCTCTAAGAGTGCAATTACATATTTATGGTAGAGTAATAATGAAATTAATAAATAAGATTATTTAATTAAAAAGTTTAATTAATAATCTGGTTTATTGGAGCTTAGGAATATATGTCCATGATGTCCAAGTCACCTCTATACCACACTGTCTAGGGTATGAGTATTTCAGGACATGAGAAAATGACTGACTTGCAAAATAAATTTTTATTCTGGGGTAAGTACGTAATTATGAGATAATTAGGTGTGATTAATTAATTAAAAATTAATTAATTGAATTATTTATATATTTAAATATAATTTTCTGAAGTTATATATATATATATATATATATATATTAATAATTATTGTTTTTTTTTTAATTATAAATAAGTGAGACAAAATATATAATTTATGAAATTAGATAATTAATTTATTATTAGATAAAAAATTTAAATAAACTAAATCTGTTATTTGTAAAATAACATATACGTTAGTTGATAGGGATAATCAAATATGTTAATTTTGAATTAACTGATATCTACATAATTATCTGATTAAAATAAATATTAATTTACAGTAATTGTCGCGTGTAAATCACTGATAGGGTATCAAAAATTGACATTGACCACTGTAGTGCCACTTGACCCTATAGTGATGCCGTGAGTTACTGTGCTGGCTCACGGCACACTGCAGTGCCATTGGTAATTTTATAATTAAATATTATTTCAGTTTTTCCTAAAAATATGATAGTCATTATCTAGAATATATACATATATTATTCTAATAGCCTTGGTGGTTGAACGAAGATGGGAGAATCAGTTGACTAGATCATCAGTTCGTCAATCAAGAAATGAATTGAGAACATGATTGGTGTCAGAGATTTTTTTCTGTGATTAAACGTTAATATAGTCTCTAAAAGAATAATCATCACGTTCTTTTTTAGAATCGTCTCACTAATGTCATTCTCAATAAATCTCTAGATCTTTTGTGTGGAGAACATCTAGAGACAGAAAAGTGTCTTGTAATATTCTACGTGCTCACACACATTCTAGTGCATTGAGGATTGACTTAAAAGATCTTGATGTAGATCTTGGAGTCTACTGATTGTTGGAACGATTTCGTGGGAACGGAGGATTGATCGATTTTTGCAAGGAGACTTGATATAGATTACAAGAGGTACATGATTCTCAACCTTCTATGTTGTAGATTTAACTTATAAATATATAATGAACCTGACTGATTGAAAAATGGTTTTCAATAAAAACTTTTATTTGATTATCGTGACGTTGCGCAAGTTTTGTATTTTTAAAAGATTCAATTTTTATTAAAAAATATTTTTTTTAGAAGACCACACGCCTCCATACTTCCACCGCACATGCTTCGTCACGACCAACAAGTGGTATCAGAGCGGTCTTTATATATTTATATGTTAAATGTTGTATGAGTTTTCTTACATAATTCATATAATATGATATATGTATGATGATGGATGATTATATTTTTTGAATGAATGAAAAATAATGAATCGTTAATTGTATAACCTGAATTGAGGCGTAGGAATTTTTGTAATTTTATTTTGAATATTATTGTAATTATTTCGAATGCGAGAAGACGAAGAATGCACGAGATGAACGATAGAAATTTACTGTTCACCCACGAAAAAACTGTTAATTCACAAAAAATATTGTTCATCTGCGAAAACACTGTTCGTCCGCGAAAACACCATTTACGCCAGAAATTTGCTGTTTCAGTGGAGGTGAATAGTGACATGGAGAACAATGGCTGTCCGACGTGACAAGCGGCTGTCGGCGGTGAGACGGGCAACGGTGGTGATGAGCGGCGATCGGAGAGTCCTATCGTCAATGAAAACTGTTGTCACATTTTAAGAAAGTTTCCAACAAAACCATGCAACCAACTCTATCACCTACATGTTTCATTAAAACCCAAACTCTTTTAATTATTCATTTAAAATTTGAAATGAATGTAATTTTAAAATTAATTATTACTTTTTTATTTTATGAAAATTAAAACTTAATAGGTTGATTGAGTTTAACCTAAATTTGATCAAATCAAATGAAATATTTATTTGACTAATTCAAAGTCAACTATATTAAAAGATTTAATTAAGAAAAATAGTTTTTCTAATTAAATTAGGTTTTGTTCAAAGCTTGAAAATTATGAAGATGAACATCAGGAGGAAAAGACAATATTTGAGAAAAATGTATTATTGAAGTTAGCTTTGTAATTTTATTTCTTTATTTCAAGGGTTGTAATTTAAAAATACTCAATAGTCACTCGGTTCATTATTATGTTATTTAATTATTATATAATTGTTATGTTTGGTAACATGTCCGTGCATTAGTCGATCACATGCCATACATGAAAATCCCACACGTCTTATTTAATCATGCATCTCATTTATAGAAACATAATTTATTAGGATTGTCCTAATATGTTTATATGTAATGCTTTATGAAATTATTTGCATGTAAACTGCTAACTTTTATTAGTTAAAATTTGGTTATCGCATCACACTAAAGGCTATAGTAACATTTAGGTTAACCGAATTTAGTAAAAGAGTTTTATTAAAGTTTGATGAATATAATTAATTAGTTAATCTAAGTTCACCTAGTTATGACTTACGCGCTTCAGAAAGTCAAATGAACTTAGACCAATGAGATTAAATTAACTGATAATTAAATATTTATAGGGTTATAATTTTAACTAGTAATTGATTTGGAATTAATTGATTAGTTAAAATAGAAACCTAAAATAATGAATGGGAGAAATTTGACATGTCAATGTAATCTATGGTCTCCATCATTAGTACAAAACCGTGAGGTGCAGTGAGGGACTCGAGATGACTTTGTTTTTATCCCCCTAAGGAAGGCTTCGAGTTGTACCAATACCAAGGTTGAACTTCTTAAGAAGATATGATGACGTGATGTAGTTTAGTTTTGACGGACCCTAAGGCGGCATATTCTAAATGAAGTCATGAAATCTGAAATGATAAGTTACACTCACAAAGTTACAATTAAGCTTTTATGTGGATAATTATGATTTGACTGAACAAGCGATGCCTTAGTGTTAAAAGAAAAAATATGAGATTTTTTAAGTTTTAAGTAATAAGGATGAGAATATCTCATAGACAGTTTGAGATTAATCTAACCGACCCAAAGACGGCACATTAATCGTTGCGTTGTTTTATCATGATTAGTAAATGCTAAATTTATGTGTTTATTATGATTGCATTCATGCATCTCGTTTACTTTTTGAATTCTAGATATTTATCAATTATATTGAATCGTGTATGTTTAAATTTCAGTTGTCAATATTTTGTCAAAAAAAAGGCGAAGTGCTACATGCTTGTGAGTATGAATGATATTGTGAGAACCAAGCATGAAAGCATGGAGGACTGCCAATGAGATTATGAAATCTTTACAGGCAATGTTTGGGCAACAGAACAGTTCGGTCAAAGCCGTCATGAGGCCACTAGGAGCTATATGACAACTAAGATGAGGAAGGGTAAATCTGTCTGAGAACATGTTTTGAACATGATCAACATAATACACGAGGCAAAAATACGTGGGGCGACGATTGATGAGAGGACTCAAATTAGCATCATACTAGAGTCACTCACACCAGCTTTTTCTGCATTCACGACTAACTATGTTATGAACAAGTTACAATTCAACATGATCTAATTGTTGATGAACAATAGACTTTTGAGTCACTCAATCTTAGAATGACCAAAGAGAGCGAAGCAAATGTTGTCGAGCAAAATCCTTCTTCCAACATTGTTAAGAGCAAGAAAAGGAAGAAGAACAATGGTAAGGACAATAGTAAGAACAAAAGAGTAAAGAAAGCCAAGACATTGCCGAAAGCCAAGAAGAACAAGAAAGTCAGCAAGTCCAAAGGAATGTGTTTTCACTGTGGGGTTGAAGGTCATTGGAAGAGAAACTGTAGCAAGTATCTCTCTAAGTTGTAAGAGAAAGGTAAATATGATTTATTTGTACTTGAAACTTGTTTAATTGAATATGATTTGTTATCCTGGATACTTGATTCAAGAGCCCCTAACCATGTATGTTTTTCATTGCATATGCTTGATTCGTCAAGGGAGCTGGCTGATGGCGAGGTCGTTTTGGGAGTTGGCAGTAGTGCGCTCGTGTCAGCCAAAACATTAGGGACAATCCGTTTACTTTTTGGATATAATTACTTAGTTTTGAAAGATGTTTATTATATTCCTGGTTTTTCAAGGAATTTGATTTCTTTTTTCTTTCTGCAAGAATAGTTACAAAGTTTCTTTCATTAATAAAGAGTTTATTATTTCTAAGAATGGATTCGATATCTGTCATGCTAAAACTATAAATGAACTGTATCTGCTTAAACCGAGTGAATGCGCGTTAAATAATTTTGAATTATTTAAAGTAGAAAAACCTAAAAATAACAAATGACAAAGAATTTCTCATGATGATAACATATATTTATGACATATTAGGTTGTGGCATATTAATCTAGGTATGTTAAATAGGTTAACAAAACATGATGCTTTAAGAGAGCTAAAAGTTGAAACTCTTACTGTTTATGAATCCTGTCTAGAGGGTAAAATGACCAAGAGACTTTTCACAGGAAATGGCCAAAAAGCTAAGGAACCACTTGAGTTAGTACATAGTGATGTCTGTGGACCGATCACTGTACAAGCTAGAGGTGGATATGAGTATTTTGTCAGTTTCATTGACGACTACTCAAGGTATGGTTATAGTTACCTAATGTATCGAAAGTCTGAAACTTTTGGAAAGTTTAAAAACTTCAAAGCTGAAGGTGAAAAGCAATTTGGTAAATCATTGAAAATCATTCGATCCGATCAAGACATTGAATACCTAGATTTCGAATTCAAGGATTATTTGCTGGAATGTGGATTCATATCCCAACTTATAGCACCTAGAACACCACAATAAAATGGTATTACAGAGAGGATATTGTTAGGTCGATATTAAGCTACTCATCATTGTCACTTACATTTTGAGGATATGCACTACACACAACAACTTACATTTTGAATGTAGTGCCCTCTAAGTCTGTAAGCAATACGCATTTAGAGTTATGGAATGGTTCCAGACCTAGTTTATGTCATTTCCGTATATGAGGCTATCCAACTCACGTTCTTAGACCCAAGAACGAAAAGTTAGACTCAAGGTCTGAGGTATGCATATTCGTTGGTTATTCTCTAGAGACTAGAGGTGAGTACTTTTATAGTCACAATGATAAAAATGTGTTTGTGTTGACAAATGCAACCTTTCTTGAGCATGACTATATGCAAAAGTACGAACCTCGTAGCAAAGTCGTTCTCGAGGAATTAGCGGCTGATGAGATAATACCACCTTCAATTTCTAGTATTAAATGACAAATTAGAGAAACCACAGTTCCTACAAAGAAAACCCCGGTGCAACGTTGGAGTAGGAGGGTTGTGAGATAACCACTTTGCTATGAACTAGAGGCACATGTCCTAGTATCAGACACTAATAAGGACGATCCATTATCTTATGAAGAAAGCAATGGATGATCTTGAAAAGGAGAAATGGGAAGATGCCATGAACCAGGAAATAGAATCTATGTATTCCAATTCTGTCTGGGAACTTATAAATCCACCAGAAGATGTCAGGCCCATTTGATGTAAATGGATCTTCAAGAAGAAAAGAGGTGCAAATGGGAAAGTAAAGTCTTTCAAGGCACGGTTAGTAGTCAAGGGCTATACACAAAAGGAGGGAGTCGGTTATGAAGAGACATTCTCCCCTGTGGCCGTGCAAAAATCCATTCTCATCCTTTTGTCCATAGCTGCTATATTTGACTGTGGGATATGGAAAATGGGCGTCAAGACAGGTTTTCTGAATGACTCTCTTGAAAAAAGCATCTATATGATGCAATCAGAAGGGTTCGTACAAATGGGGCAAGAGAAAAAATATTCAAGTTGCTTAAATCTATTTATGGATTAAAGCAAGCATCGAGATGAGATCTTACCTTTGATGAGATTATAAAGTCTTATGGCTTCGAGCAAAATGTTGACGTAGCATGTGCTTATAAATACACCAAAGATGAGATAATGGTTTTCTTAGTTTTTTATGTTGATGATATTCAACTCATTGCGAATGATGTAGAAACTTTGTCAAAGGTAAAGAAGTGGTTGGCTGAGAAATTTCAAATGAAAGATTTGGGAGGCGAGCTATATTCTAGGCATCCAAATTCTAAGGGATAAAAAGAACAAATATTGGCACTTTCTCAGGCATCTTATATTGATAAGGTGCTGGAGAGATTCTCTACGGAGAATTCTAAGAAAGGTCAACGACCGACCAGACATGAAAGTCTCAACAATGTCCCGAGACACCTCAGGAAGGAAAATGATATGAGAAAGGCTCCCGATGTTTTAGCAGTTGGAAGTCTCATGTATGTCATATTGTGTACAAGACCAGGCATCTGTTATGCAATGAGAATGTCAGTTGTTATCAATCGAATCTAGGTGTAGAACATTGGATAACAGTAAAGGACATTATCAAGTATCTTAGGAGAATGAGAAATTATATGCTTGTTTGTTCAGGTGAAGACCTGAATCTCACTACATATACTGATTAGGAATCAGATGAGGAAAGTCGAAAGTCGACATTTGGGTCATACATCAAGGTGATATAACTGTTATGAAGATAACATTAGATCAGAATCTGACTCTAACTGTACGTTGGGTTAGAACCTGGCTGACCCATTGACCAAGACACTTCATACAAAGTTGTTTGAGGGTTATGTGCGAAACATAGGATTAAAAGAGATGCCACATTTACTTTAGGGCAAGTGAGAGATTGTTGGGGGTAATGCCCTCAAAGCACGTGTATTGACATTTTTTTATATGAAATTTAAAGAGGATTGCATTTTTTTTATAATTTTTCTTTTAAATTATTGTTGAATAATTTATATAAATATCTAAAAATTCCATATTCACTAATGAGACTATGATCTTGTATTTGTATGAGAGGATTAAGATCATAGATAATGAATAAAATTGTCAGCAACATATTAAAGTATGAAATCTTTAATGAATGGTTGAGAGTACAGTTCACTAAGTATTATGAATGTGTGTGCTCTAGATCCAGATCATTGATATGGATAGACATATTAGTGAAGGTAGTTTATATAATAAGATTATATATGACATGACTAATGTGAATTAATATATTTATTATCGTGGCGTTTATCATAAAAATTTAATACACATCAATTTGATGATCATATATAGATCAGTCTGAATCTTGAGTAGTCATGATCTCCTATGCATGTCTACTGGATCTTTTGATTC
Source organism: Datisca glomerata (assembly GCA_003255025.1). Classification (NCBI taxonomy): domain Eukaryota; kingdom Viridiplantae; phylum Streptophyta; class Magnoliopsida; order Cucurbitales; family Datiscaceae; genus Datisca; species Datisca glomerata. The sequence continues at coordinate 213,896 of QANY01008646.1, forward strand.
ACTCGTTAAGGTCTGTTTGTTAATCAGGCTAGTGACTTTTGTTTTGGAGATTCAGTGATGTGGATGGCTGTGGACATGATCTTACAAGATTTAGAATCTAAGTTTTTCTAACAGATCATCTATTGGTTCTCTTAAGTGTTAATTCTGGAACTGATTGGTAATTGAGCTCAAATTTATAATAAGATTATAAATTAGTCATTCACTAGTGGATTAATGGTATTTAAGGATCAAGAGGCAATTACAAGGGTAAAATGATAATTTTAACCAGTTTTAATTTACGAACCAATAATTGAAGAATATAACTACATGAGATGATTATGTCAGTGGACTACATGAGAATGCTCTGTAAATACATTCTACAATCTTTAAGAGTGCAATTCCATATTTATAGTGGAGTAATAATGAAATTAATAAATACGATTATTTAATTAAAGAGTTTGATTAACAATCTAGTTTATTTGAGCTTAGGATTATAGGTCCATGGTCTTCAAGTCACATTTATACTACGCTGTCTACGGTGTGATTATTTCAGGACATGAGAAAATGATTGGCTTACAAAAAAATCATTCTAGGGCAAGTATATAATTATGAGATAATTATGTGTGATTAATTTATTAAATTATTTACATATTTAAATATAATTTTCAGAAATTATATATATATATAGTGAGACAAAATATGTAGTTTATGAAATTGGATAATTAAATTATTATTAGATAATAATTTAAATCAACTAAATCTGTTGTTTGTGAAATAACAAATAAGTTAGTTGATACGGATAATCAGATATGCTAATTTTGAATTAACTGATATCTAGCTAATTATTTAATTAAAATAAATATTTAATTTGAGGTAATTGTCATGTGTCAATTATTGATAGAGTTTCAGAAGTTGACATGGATTACTGTGGCACCACGTAACGCTACAGTAGTGAGTGAGCAACACTGTAGTGCCACATGACACTACAGTGGTGCCGCGAGGCTCTATGCTGGCTAACGGCACACTATAGTGTCATGTGGCATTACAATTGTGCATAATTGTAGTGGGTCCCACTGTAATTGGTAATTTTATAATTAAATATTATTTCAATTTAGCCCTAAAATTCTGATACGTCATTATCTAGAATATATACAGATATTATTCTAATGGCCTTGGTGGTTGAACAAAGATGAGAGAATCAGTTTATCAGATCATCAGTATGTCAATCAAGAGTTGAATTGAGAACACGATTGATGTCAGAATGATTTTCTTCTGTGATTAAATGTTAATTAAATCTCTAAAAGAATAATCATCATGTTGTTTTAGAGAATCGTATCACTAAAATCCTTCTCAGTAAATTTCTAGATCTTATATGTTGAAAACAACTAGAGATAGAAAATGTGCCTTGTAATACTTTATGTGCCCACACACGTCCTATTGCGTTGGAACGATTTCGTGGGAATCGAGGATCGATTGGTTTTTGCAAGGACAATTGATATAGACTACAAGAGGTACACGATTCCTTACCTTGTATGTTTTAGATTTAACTTATAAATATATAATGGATCCTGATTAATTAAAAAAATTTATTTGATTTTCGTGGCGTTGCGCAAGTTTTGTTTTATTAAAATATTCATTTTTATTAAAAGTTTAATTTTTTTTAAAAGGCCACGCGCCTCCACGCTCCGCCGCGCACGCGCCGCGACGACCAACAAATTGAACTGTGTCAGGGATGACTCATGTGTGTAGTATGTCATCGTTCACATAAAATGTCGAATATTTCAAAGACATTGTTTCTACTGGTGAGCTATTAAAGTAAACATACTTACACATGGAATGTTCAAAGGGTGAAACCTACCTATCATGTGCAGGTTTTGAAACGTAGAATTCTATTACCATGTCTGTCGTGTCATTGGTCGTCAATTTTATTCATGTGGAAAATTATTAGAAAATTGGGTATTTTGTACACCATTTTCGTAGACTAATTTTATACAAATTTTTAGGCGAGACTCAATACGTAAAAGTGTAAGGTCTTCAGATATTTGAGTTATTCTCCGCGAGTACATCAAAATTGACCATTAATTTGTCAAAAACAGCTTTGGGATGAATGAAAAATTATCTTCCAAATTGAAATCCCACATTGAAAATGGAGAAAAGGTTGGAGTGATATATATTGAGATGCTAATATCAAATGCAGTAACTTGATAAGGCTAGATACTCTTTCTATATGAACCACCTCTAAATGAGCCAACGAACTATCTTTTGCTCCAATTTTATTTTTCCTACTCATGGTAAGCTCAAATGTCATGCAATATAGAATATTCTTGTAAATTAATGATCAAAACATTTTTTTATCTTTACAAATTAATTCAAAAACGTTTTGGACTTAATTTTTTTTATTAAATGACCTTTTAATAGGTTAAATACCATTTATTACACACCTCCACCGTGAGTAGTATAAAATGAGGTCTTCCCCTCCTCATTTTACACATAAAAAAAGCTTTCAAGCTCTATTTTTCTCTCAATATTTGTTCTCCACGTTTTTGCTTATTTTTCTTCAAGTTTTTTTGGTTTGGTCCCGGTTCAGTTTTTGGTTTTGTCCGTTTCGGCTTCGGTTCGGTCCGGTCGGTCTAGTTTTGATTTCGTCGACAGTTTCATTTTGCAGGTCCAAGTCTTGGTTTTACGTCGTTACTCTTGTGGTAGAATTCTGACAGCTGAGTGCTCTTCAGCTGTCTCAAACCGTTTATGTTGAGAAATAGATGAATTTATCAACTTTAGTACCACAAGTGAAGGGGGCGTAACTGTTTTATTTACATTTCGTAATTTGTATTATTTACCTATTGGAACTAATAATTTTACAGAATTGTTGTTTCATTATATTTCTATTTAATCTTATAATATAATACACTATTTCCAACAATTTCAAATAGAAAAATTAGGAACACTTTACTCAAAATATATAATCGAATAACCTCGATGTTTGATATTGCTTTGCTTTACAAAAACGAAGAATCTCTCAAAGAATTACAAGAGGTCTCTCAGAGAAAGAAAATATTTTGCATGAAGGCCTCCGTTGCTCTGTGCATGAAAGCTTTAAGGAGCTTTGCCTCTGAGATTGCTTAACTTCGTTTCTCCACTTTCTCCTTCTTTTATAGGCACGACTCAAGCGTGAGTTCATATTTAAGTTTCAAAATAATTTTCTGTACGTGACTTTCTAGATCGTCCTGAATGATTCGCATCTCTACGCATTCAACAGAAAAAGGGCCCGTGGGTGGAGGCGATTGATTGAGTTGGTCTAGTCCTTCAAATTTTCCCGTTTCGGCCAAGGCAATATCTAAGCTTTAATGAGGTCTCTCCTTTTGATCGTGGGGTTCCAAAGAGATGGTTTGCCTCTCTGGGTGGTCTCTCGAATTACTTGGGTCTCTTTCTTTGGACAATTCCTCAATTATAACTTGGGCTTTTAGTATTCATGTGTTAAACTAATCCTGGGCCTTGTTCTCCAGCCCTTTAATCAGCCCAGATGTGAGTCTGATGGGTCCTCTAGATTGGGCTTCTTAGTATCCTAAATTTCGCACTAACAATTTATTCCCTTAATTACATGGACTATTTATTCTCGTGTGTTTAAGTGAGTTTTCCAGTCTTATCATAACAGCTTATGAAGTCATGCCAGTTCGTATTCTCTCCCGTCAGCCATCATTTTTAACAGAGTAAACTATGTATCCTTTATAATTTAGAATAATATTTATTTTAGACATTATAATTTAAAAATAATAAAATAAATTTTACATTTATATTTTTTATTCACGTTAATTATCGTGAATTTAACGATTATCATGAAAATCATATGTGATAAATTAATTAACGTCATATCATTTAAAATTTTTACCCCCAACTGCCACATCACAAACTACCCCTCTTTTTTCCTTCTTCTTCCTTCTCCCAATACCCAAATGACCATTTCTTCACCGTCTTCACCAACTACATCTATCTGTCAAAGTAATCTATGGATTTTTATGATTTACTTTTGGGATTTTCTTGTTTGAAATCTATCCAGGAATTTTACATTGACTATAATTAATTTATAGATTTTTTAAAATCACTAGTTTAGGGTTTTTACTTGTTGCAATTTTATTGAAATCCCTAACCCACTTTCAAATTTACTGAAATTCACTTCGAAGGCGGAAAGGGAGAGTAACGATAACTTTTTCGGCACTGCCATTTTTCAAGAAGGTGTGAGGTTTTTCAACAGTTTGAGTCTGTCGGTTATGCCAGTCTCTTCTCGCTAAAGGAGTGGCGGCAGCATCTTTTCTCTGATTCTGCTTCTGTAAATTCTTGACTTCTTAGCCTTGCCACCCTTTTTCCTAGAGAATAGTGAGTAGGCTTTATCGTCCCCATCTCGGGGATCTTTTTGTGATTAATACACTTTTGCCTTTTAGCGATAAAAAAATTGCGCTGAAATTAATTTAGGAGTATAGAGACTTCTAGTGAGTTATTTCGAACCTATGGTTTTGATGTTTTAAAATTTTTGAAAACTTTATGCGAGTTCATCTTGAGTGCGGAACTAAGTAAATTCCCACATGGATTTATAATGGTAGTTTCTCCCTCACTTTCAGATTAAAGATAAGTTCGAAGTTAGGTAGAGGGGCAATTTTCTTGGGATTCTTTGAGTAAAACCATGAACTTTAACCAATTTTGTGTAGTGAGAGTTTGATTGAAAAAATTGAATAAAATTCGTTAAAACATTAAGCGGTGAAGAAATGGTCAACTAGGCTTCTAAGAAATGGTCGTTTGGGTATTTCGCGGAGGGGAAGACGGAAGAAGAAGGTAAAAACGATAGGGTAATTAGTGACATGGCAGTTCCTTTTGAATGCATTCAGACAAAAAGGCTGACATAGATGTTATGAGTTGAATTTTTTTTTGTAATTTCATTTTTACATCTTGGAATTTATCCATCTTCCATAAAGGAGCCGAATGAAACCAAAGTTTCACATTCGGTTTTGAATTAGAGACGTTAAAAATGATGAATCAACGTCGACTATAACCCCTAACCTTCCAAGCTAACGATGCGGGTTCAATTCCCGCTACCCGCTTATCTTATATATTTAATAATCTAATTATCTCTTTATTTTCTATATTATCCATTATTCATTATGAATTTTTTAATAGAGTAATAAATCTAGGAAGAAGAAATAATTGGGAATCATGGGTAATTTGGGTAAATTCTCTTACGTGATTGTTGGATAAATAAAAAAACTTACGACGTTAAATTACTTGTCATATAATACTACATCAATAAATTGTGACAAACTATTAGTAGTTTTAAGCAGAGATCCTGCAGAAAGTCTAACGTAAATGAAAAATATAACTGTAGGGTTTATTCTAATAATTTTTAAAATACATGATCTAAAATAAAAACTATTCTAAATTATAGAATGTAAAATTATAGTTTACCCTTTTTTATATTGAGGTGTTGGTTTTTTATGAGACTATTTAATATCTCAAGCTTACTCTCTCCGTTTTTATTTCATTTCTTCTTTTGGCGGCACTTGTGGACTCCATTGGGGCCCTATCAAGATTTTTTTCCTCTCTTTTTATCTTCTTTCAGTTTTTTTATAAATGCATGAATATTTCATTTCTAGCATAATCCTTCTTTTCCTCTTCTCTCGACCCTTTGTGCGCGCCTTTTAGTTTTTCCCTAGGTCCCTGCCTTGGTTGTTTCATGGTCCATTCACCATTACCGATACTCAATTTGTCTGGTAAGCGTTCCTTTCGTTCTTCTTTAGAAGTGTATTTTGCATACCTTGCTTTTGGCTGTTCGAATTTCTAAGTGTGAACTCTTCTCTCTCTGTTATTATTTATTTTCTCAACTCTAGAGCCCTCTGGTCCTTCTTCTAATCAGAATAGGTACCCTTCTCATTCTTAGTGTCTGACATTACCAGCTACACCTAGCACTTTATTTTTGCTAAGAACAACACCACCCGTGATTCGGGTCGATCGAAGGTTGTGTTGGAAAAGATGGAGAAAAGGAAAATCAAAGAGAAAGAAAAGAAAAGGTAAAGAGGTGAATGAGAGTGTGTGTTGAGTAGTAGCGTGAGATTTAGTCCCACATTAAAAACTCAAAGAAAAATTGTTGGGTTTATAAACCCAACATTCATACCTTGGGGTTGACCCAAAGGGGCACTCCATATTTTGTGAGGAATGGAGGATTTAAATGACACATGTTCCTCCTTTCACACACACGCGCCCGCCGCCACCATAGACTCAAAGAATTAAATTTTTATAAAAAAATTCTCTTAATTAAATTTCTTGGAGATGAAGGCTTATCTGCAGAATATAAACAATATATTCAATTGATCTCCATTATCCAAAAAATTGGGCAACAATATGATCTACACGTTTTTCTTAACTGCTTTGCATCATGCATAATTGAGAGAGAAAATACAGAGAGTTCTGAGAGAGGATGAGGTACTTGGTTACTGTCCAGAGTCTAAGATCGTTGAATCATGCATAGATGATTCGTCGTAGTCTCCAAGCACCTAGTGGAGGACGATTATTGTCTTTAGAACTTTGTACTCGTGCAAACCTCGATTATTTCTTATATTTTAATTTTATATTTTCATTTTAATCATTTTTATTAATTCAGTTGTAAACGTTGCTAATTAGATTTGAATTGTAATCATTCACTTCTCTTGTAATCGTTATTGGTTTATGAAAGTTTCTTGCTCTATATCCGCATACTACAACAATCTAAAGACAATAATAATGGAGTAATCGACGGTTAAGACCTTACATGCAGAGAAACCAGAAAATTCAAGGGAGATAATTTCAAACAATGGCAAGATAAGATGATTTCTATCTAACTACCCTGAACCTGGCACACCTATTGACGAGTGACATTCATACGACACCAAAGGAGGGACAAAAGAAGGAGATGACATCGACAAGGGAAGCTTGGATCCATTTATATTTTCATTGCTGGAACTATATTTTGAACGGCCTGGTAGACACACTATACAACATCTACTCATCGTTCAAAAATGACGAAGGAACTGTGGCAAGCCTTGGAGAAAAAGTATAAAATCGAGGATGTCGGAACGAAGAAGTTTATCATCAGGAAATTCTTGAAGTATGAAATTGATGATAAGAACACGATCATAAATCAAGTGGAGAAATTGCAGATCATCTTCAATAATATGAAAGCTGAAGGGATGATCGTGAATGAGCTATTTCAAGTCGACTCGATTATCGAAAAGCTGCCGCCATCGTGGAAGGACTTCAAAAGCTATCTAAAGCATAAGCTAAGGAGCTTAGCATATATGATCTATTTGTCTGACTGAGGATAGAGGAAGACAACCAGGGAAACGAAAAGAAACCAATGTGGGTGACCTATGGGATGAAAGCCAACATGGTAGGAGGCAACAAATCCAATCAGGCGAGCAAAGCCAGACATAGTGCAAAGGACTGTCATTTGAAGAAGACTAGAATGATTGAAACCAACCTCGTAACAACGGGAAAATGAACCAAGTAAATATGATGGAGATAGATGATCTATGTGCTATGATTTCTGAGATCTGTGTGGAACTTGACACCAATGAATGGTGGGTTGACACTGGTGCGACGAAGCATGTGTGCAGTGACCGAAATTTTTTTTCAACTTATTCAGAGGTTGAAAAAGATGAAGTTCTCTATATGGGGAACACCTTAGGAGCTGTTGTTAAGGGAAAGAGAAATGTTATGCTAAAGTTCACATCGGATAAATAACTCACTCTACTGGACGTCCTGCATGTGCCTGAAATTCGTAGAAATTTAGTTTCAGGATCTCTTTTATGTAAAAGTGGATTCAAACTTGTCTTTGATGCTGGCAAGTTTATTCTGACTAAATGAGGGATGTTTGTTGAGAAGGGTTATAGTTCTGGTGGTCTTTTCAAACTTAATGTGTCTCTTGGAACTCATGCTATTATTAATAAGAATTTTGCTTCTTTCATTTATATTGCTGAATTGTCTAATATTTGGCATGCTAGATTACGACATGTTAAATTTCGATCTCTACAACGTATAATTGATTTAGAACTTTTGTCTAGATTTAACGTAGAAAAAAGAAATAAATGTGAAATCTGCGTAGAATCTAAATTTGTAAGAAAATCGTTTAAATCTGTAGAAAGAACAATGACTTACTTGATTTGATAATAATGATCTATGTGATATGAAATTAACACCTAGTGGAGGAGGTAGAAAATATTTTATTTCGTTTATTAATGATTTCAGTAAATATTGCTATGTATATCTACTTCGTTCAAAAGACGAGACTTTGGATATGTTTAAGACATAAAAGTCTGAAGTTAAAAATCAACTTGGTAAAAATATCAAAGTTCTTAGATCTGATTGAGGTGGAGAATATGACTCCACTTACTCTCTGAATTCTATGCTCAGCATGGAATGTTACATCAGACTGCACCTTATACGCCTCAGCAGAATGGGATGGCTGAAAGAAAAAATAAAAGTCTTAAAGATATGGTGAATTGTATGTTGAACAGTTCTACACTACCGCATAATTTATGGGGGAGACCTTACTTACGGCAAACACTATACTGAACATGATTCCATATAAGAAGACTAACAAATCTCCTTATGAAGAATGGAAAGGGAAGTTACTTTCATATAACATCCTTAAAGCGTTGGGGTGTCTCGCAAAAGAACAAGTACCGTTGCCAAAGAGAGTCAAGCTTGGACCTAAGATGATATACTATGATTTCATTGGATATACATTGAATATTGCTGCATATAGACTTTTGGTTATTAGCTCAGAAATTTCTAATATAAGTACCAACACTATTCTAGAGTCTGTTAATGTTGAATTCTTTGAGAATGTGTTTCGTTTAAAGGAAGGAAGACACAGTCAGACTGCCAAACGAGGTTTAGAAAAAGTTATTCTAGAGCTCAGATTGATGAAGAATTTGAAACTGAGCTTAGAAGAAGTAAAAGAGCTAAACGAGTACCTCATTTGGTCAAGAGTTTTTAATACATCTGAAGGATGCCGAACCTCAAACCTATAACGAGGCAATGTCCAACCCTGAGGCTATTGTTTGGAAGGTAACAGTTGATAATAAGATAGATTCAATTATGCAAAATAACAAATGGATGTTAGTTGATCTCCCTCCTGAGAATAAACTAATAGGCTGTAAATGGATCTTCAAAAGAAAGCTGAGAGCTGATGGTACTATTGAAAAGTACAAAGCTCGGCTGGTGGCTAAGGGATACCGAAAGAAGGAAGGTATAGACTTTTTCGATACATATTTTCCAGTGACGAGAATCACATCTATTATGATGCTGATTGCTCTAACAACTTTGCATAATTTGAAAATTCACCAAATGGATGTAAAGACTGCTTTCTTAAATGAAGAATTGGATAAATAAATCTCTATGAAACAGCACGAAGGGTTCGTTGTTAAAGGCCAAGAACGAAAGATCTGTAAACTTGTTAAATCCCTTTATAGGTTAAAACAAGCATAAAAGGAATGGTATGAAAACTTTGATCACACTATGTTATCTAATGGCTTCAAGATAAATGAGTGTGATAAATGGTCTACATTAAAGGTACTAATGATCAGTTCGTCATAGTATATGTCATGCTTATAGTGGCATCGGATAAGGATATAATATCTTCTACTAAGAGGATGTTGAATTCTAAATTTGACATGAAATACTTAGGTTTAGTAGATGTCATTTCTGAAATTCAAATAAAGCGAACTGAAAATGAATACATCATTACTCAATCTCATTATATAGAAAATATCCTAAAGAGGTTTCGGCAATATGAAAGCAAACTTGTAGTAACTCCTTTCCACCCAAACTGTAAGTTGATGAAGAATGATGGAGTTGGAGTATCTCAATTGGAGTACTCACAAATAATTGAGAGTTTAATGTATATCATGAATTACACTAGGCTTGATATAGCCTATTTAGTAGGAAGACTTGCAATATATACAAGTGATCCTGGGTGTGATCACTGGAGTGCATTGGTTAGAGTACTAAGAAACTTAAAGTTCACTGTGAACTATGGGTTACACTACTCAAACATCCCCTATGATAGAAGGATTTAGTGATGCTAACTGAATTTCTAACAGTTTAGAGACTAAATCTACTAGTGGATATATTTTGACCCTAGAAGGTGGAGCTACCTTGTGAAGGTCTACTAAGCAGACTTGTATAGCTCGGTCAACTATGGAATTAGAATTCATAGCTTTGGACAAGGCTTGTGAAGAAGTTGGGTGGTCAGAAATTTCCTGGAAGATTTTCCTGTGTGGCCAAAACTTGTGTCAGTAATATGTGTCCATTGTGACAATATGGTTATAACCTTTAGAGTGAAAAATAATGTGTATAATGGTAAGTCTAGATATATTAGACGAAGACATAATACTATTAAGCAGTTGCTCTCCAATAAGGTGATTTCCTTAGACTTTATAAGGTCAAAGGAGAATCTTGCTAATCTTCTGACAAAAGGTTTGTCAAGGGAACTAATAAAGAAAACATCGAGGGGAATGAGGCTAAAGCCCATGCAATAAATCATTTAGGTGGTAACCTAACCTAGTTGACTGGAGATCCCAAGATCTAGGTTCAATAGAAAAACTGGTAGGAGTGGTTCAAATTGACACACTGAGAAACCTATGGTTTCTTCTTGTTCCTATGATGTAAAGATAGTGCGTTGTCCATCGGCGTAACATGGTATACGTAAGTATTTAATGACATTAATGTCTTGCTTGCAAGAGAAGTAGTAACAGAATACTCTTAATCTTTGTCACCTATATGAGAGTAGAAGTGGGGTCGCTTCTTTGAAAGGTCTTGATGACTTTACCTCTCTAAAGCTCTCACGAACGTGGGATCTGTTCATGACCGAAATGAACAAAAATGTATGAACTCAGATGTATTAAAAGGAGATATTTGTGAAATTTGTTGTCTCTATTTATCATAGAGGAAGTTCAGTTCTAGAACGTAGTTCACCATTCTTCAGAATAAATCAGATGAATTATCACTACGGAAGGTTCAAGTCCAAAAGGCACATCTCCTAATGCATATCTCATATGATATATCTCTCATATTGTTGTCTAGTTAGGACACATTTCATTCATGTGGGGGATTGATGGAAAAGATGGAGAAAAGGAAAATCAAAGAGAAAGAAAAGAAAAGGTAAAGAGAAATGTGAATGAAAACCCCAAGGAGCACTCCACATTTTGTGGGGAATGGAGGACTTAGATCGTACATGGTTCTCCCCTCACACATACGCGTACACTACCACCCTCGGCCTAGCTCGATTCGGTTTGGTCCGGATCAAAGAATTAATTTTTATAAAAAATTCTCTTAATTAAATTTCTTGGAGATGAAGGCTTATCTGCAGAAGATAAACAGAATATTCAATTGATCTCCATTATCCAAAAAATCGGGCAACAACCTGATCTACACGTTTTCCTTAACTGCTTTGCTTGGATTCCAAGCTATTTTTTTGTTTTAAATATACAACATATCAACATCGTTTTCATCATAAAAATCACGAATAACACCAACATTTTCACTATTGCATCGTGCATAATTGAGAGAGAAAAATATAGAGTTCTAAGAGAGGCTGAAGTACTTGGTTGTTGTCCACAGTCTAAGATCGTTGAATCCTGCAAAGACGATTTGTCGTAATCTCCAAGCACCGAGTGGAGGGCGATTATTGTCTTTAGAATTTTGCACTCGTGCAAACCTTGATCTATTTCTTATTTTTCGATTTTATATTTCCATTGTAATCATTTTTATTAATTCAGTTGTAAAAGTTACTAATTGGATTTGAGTTGTAATCGTTCACCTTCTCTTGTAATCGTTCTTGCTTTATGAAAGCTTCTTGCTCTATATCTACATACTACAATAGGCTGTTCTTGATGGTCACTCCGGGAGAGAGGTATCCCCCCTCTTTTAATGGTGCTTTGCATACATATAATTTTTCTTTGAGTCTTGACTTACTCCATTGTCGTTGTTTGTTGTTTTTTGTGTTGCTGAGATTTTCTGACAGTGAAAACAGTGGCGAGCGAGCGAGTTCAGATGACTAGAGTCGAGGAAGACTTCGATCCTACCGAGATTACATCAGAGTTAGTGCGGGCGTTGGATTTTCACAACATGCTGCTGATCTAGACATCGTCCCTCGGGATGGTGGTCAGCATTACCTGCAATAAAATCATCAAATCAAAGCAACAAAATGATATTAGAGAAACAATATTGAACTGTGATATGGTTTGTTAATGACAACAATTGTAGTCTTATCTATAGACAAAAATGCTGTAAAAGCATTGCTTGTGCAATACATGAATTTGCCATGTTCTAATCTATGGCAAGAACATCTATATTCAACTAATCTACTTAATTAAGTAGAGTTAGCTTCTTCTTAATTTAGATTCAATGAATTATAAGATTCAGTACCATTATTAAAAATGAATCATTTTAATTTCACACTTAACCAAGCCATCAATGTCTTTGACGAAAACATCAATATCAAAATGTTTTAATTAGATCATGTATCTATTCATTTTGTAAAATAGCCAGAGAAAACTCAAATAAGGATACATGCACTATATAATCACAAAAAATATGAGAATGCTAACAGATTTAAAACTAATATTTTTAGCTTAAATATAGAAAAAGCTTTTGAGTAGAAAAAACATGAGAATGTTAACACTTTCAAAACCAATATTTTTGGTTTGAATATAGAAAAGACTTTTGAGTTTTTCCCAATTTTTTAAAAAAAGAAAATTAATAGGAGAACTTATTTTAAAATTCAGATTTGAAGTCCATATTTCCTCAATTTTATTTATACGAAGATGAAATTTAAAATTCTGCTAGATTCATATTTTCTAGGCAACAAAACACTGGTGGTTTAATGGACAGCTTTTATTAATGTCGGCTGTCCAACTAATTAGTAAAAGATAAATGGGAGGGTAACTTAATAAACAACTTATCAATCAGTAAAAGATAAGGAATTCTATCGGAAACGGGATGGGATTTAATAGGCTAAGTAATTTCATAGATACTAGAATAGAATAGGAAAATGTTCAATGTATGAATCAATTTGTGCCAGTCAATTGGATTCACTTATAGCAAGTGTAAGTTTGGAATAATTTAAATATGAATGGATAAAATTATTCAAAATAGATTCTCGAGGCATATCATTTTTAATATATTATAGATATGTATATATCTGTATGTTTATATATATATATATATATATATATATTAATACAGTAAAAACTGTATTAATGAATAGTAAAAACAGTTACTGTATTAGGGTGTAAGATTAAAAACTTACACAAACAGAGTTTATTGGCAACAATAAATTAGTGCTCTCGCTCACTAATTTACGTTGAAAAAAAAGAAGAAAAGATTTACAAAAGAGGAGCAGAAGAAGAAAGCTTTGTTTCACAAAACAGATTTTAGCTCTCAAATAGTAAGAGTTGTAAAACGAGTTCTGATTCACAAATGGGAGAGGCTACCTATTTATAGCTAAAGAAAGTGGAGTTTATCGGGAACCCATCACTTACCTGAACTATTCTAAAAAATATTTTACATTTCTATTTTTGACTAAGAATAGTAAAAGTACAATGATTACAAAGAGACAAATTACAAAGAATCTTTAGTAGACGAAATCCTTTGTAGTCGTCATGATTGGTTGAGACTGTTGGTGGATAATTGTTATCCTGATCTCGTCCTTTGATTGTGTTGAAGGGCATGATGGTCATCAAAGCCAGATTTGAACAGTTTAATTAAGCAGATATTGAAGTAGAAACAGTTAATGAACAGTAATTATCCCCACCAGGTTTGGCTCTGATACCAAAAGGCGCGGAATTGAACAGTATTTAAGAGGGGATATTAAGAGGGAAGAAGATAAACAGTAAAAACTGTATTAATAAATAGTAAAAATAGTTACTCCATTGAGGTGTAAGATTAAAGACTTACACAAACAGAGTTTATTGGCAACAATAAATTAGTACTCTCGCTCACTAATTTACGTTGAAGAAAAAAGAAGGAAAGATTTACAAAAGGAGTAGAAGAAGAAAGCTTTGTTTCACAAAACAGGTTTTAGCTTTCAAATAGTAAGAGTTGTAAAACGAGTTCTGATTCACAAATGAGAGAGGCTACCTATTTATAGCTAAGGAAAGTAGAGTTCACCGGGAACCCATCACTTACCTGAACTATTCTATTCTACAAAAGTAAAAATATTTTACATTTCTACTTTTGACTAAGAATAGTAAAAAGTATAATGATTACAAAGAGATAAATTACAAAGAATCTTTAGTAGATGAAGCCCTTTGTAGTCGTCATGATTGGTTGAGACTGTTGGTGGATAATTGTTATCCTGATCTCGTCATTTGATTGTGTTGAAGGGCATGATGGTCATTGCATTGTGCTTTTGATCATGATTGCTTAAATATTTTATTGGCATTTTGCCAATAATGAAACTATTCATCTTCATCTTCACTGAGGTCCACATCCTCAAAAGGGTCTTGAGAATCTTGGAAGGGATCATGAGCCCATCGGGGAAGAGACCGAACATGAGATTTTCCCTTTGATTTTTTAGATGGAGATTGTCTCTTTTTATTTTTGATTGGGTGACTTGATTCTATTGAAGATTCAGAGTTAGAACTAGAATTTTCCAGAAGGAGGAGCATTTTTTGTATTAACTCCTGCTTTTCTTTTGATTTTTTAGACTTATTTTTGCCTTTTGAAGAAGGTCTTCTGGTGGATTTTGAATTTTGGGAGGAGTCTAATGATTGCTTAATTTGTAAAGCCTGATTATCTGGCTCCTTAATTTTTAAGGAGGCCACTAGAGGCTTGCGAGATTTTGTCTGAGGGTGAGATTTTGCCAATTCTTCATGTATGGAGGCAGATATTTTTAGTGTACTGAATTCGTCCCACCATTTTACATAGTATTGTCTGGTGAGGATTTCTTCTTCAATGGCGTATTGCCATTTAAGGATCCAAGGGATTTTGAATTTATTTACAAAATAAATTATTGGAGGAAAAGAAGCCTCAACTGTTGAGGGTTTAAATAATTTAAAAAATAAACTATAATTTTGTTGTAAATCACTTGGAAAAATCTCAAAAACAGGATCATGGATTGACCACCATCTTAAAAACCATTTTGGTAAATTAATTTTGAAATTTTGTCAAAATTTAAAAACCAAGAGTGGTTAAATTCACTATTTTGATGTAAGAAAATTGTCTGCCATGCATCAATATAGTCAAAATAATTATATTATTTCTATAGAAACTAAGGGTTTTGTCCTTGTGTCCAGGGACAAAATGGGAATCAGGAAGGAAATGAGCCTTCACTATTTCTATTGGATTTTTGAAATGGGTGAATGAGTGTTCAATATAGAAGAGACTTTTACTGGGGCTTTTTCTGTAATAAGGAGAAGATTTTCTATAATTGGTGAATGGTTGGTTGATGACCAATCGTGGGTCAAATAGTTTAGAAACTGCAAATGGGTCAAATTGATTGACCAAGGCATTTTGGTAATTAGGCCTGGTGGACCCAAGAACTGTTAACTGGGTATTTCTAGGAGTAGAAAACTCTTCTTTGATTTGGGCCTTAAGGGTCAATTGATGTGTGGAGGTTTCTCCTTTGGTCATTTTCCCGGAAGCTTGGGGCCTAGACCCCATCCTTTTGTTGCCCCTGCAGGAATTCAAGTGTTAAAAAGTCAGGAACTGAATTATCAACTCCTTTAATAAATTCAATATTGAAATCAAATATACTAAGTATAGATTGCCATCTAGCAAAGATTTATTTGGAAGCTATATTTTTAACATCATTTTCTAGAACATGCTTAGCAGATTTGCAATCAATTTTTAACAAGAATTTTTGATTTAGCAAGTCATCTTGGAATTTCTGTATACATAAAACAACAGATAAAATTTCCTTCTTAATAGTACTGTAATTAATTTGTGATTGAGACCACATTCCAGATGTAAACCTAACAATTTGTTCAGGTGCTTCTGGGGAAATCTTTTGTAATAGGATGCCTCCATATCCAATCTCAGAAGCATCAGTTTGGACAATTTTAAAAGAATTATTAGTGAGAATGCCAAGACAAGGAATTGTCTTAACATGGGTTTTAATTTTTCTAATTAAATCGGTGTGGACAATTGTCCAAGAGGAGGATTCTTTTTAAGCCTGTCAAAGAGAGGCTTACAATTAATTCTCATTTTATTGTAAAAATCAGATATGTAATTTAAAGATCCTAGAAACTTTTGCAATTGTGTTTTATCTAGAATTTTATTGGGAAATTTGTCAGCAAATTGTATTACCCTGTCAATTCGCTTGATTATAGAATGATGTATTTCGAATCCTAAGAATCTAATCTTAGATTGAAATAATTTAATTTTGTTTGCAGAGATAACTAGACCATTTTATTTTATTATCCTAACAAATGATTCAAGGTGCCTCCAATGTTGTTATATTATTTTTGAGAAAATAAGAACATCATCAATGTAAACAATTGAGAAATCAGTAAATTGATTAAAGATTTCATTCATTATATTTTGAAATTCACTAGGAGCATTTTTAAGGCCAAAAGGTATTACGTTCCACTCATAATGGCCAAATGGAGTTACAAATGTTGTTTTGTATTTATCACTTTCATTTATCTAGATTTGCCAAAATCCAGATTTCATATCAAATTTAGAGAATATTATTGCATCTCCAAGTCTATTTATTAAATCTCTTTTGTTTGGTATTGAATATCTTATCCATTCTAAAACATCATTAAGGGGCTTATAATTGATTACTAAACGAGGAACTCCTCGTTCGATTTCACTGGCCTTCTGGACATAAAAGGCCAAGCAGGACTAAAGAGATTTGCTTTTTCTAATAATATTCTTATTGAGAAGTTCTGTAATTTCCTTTTTACAAAACACATGCATTTCTGAATTCATCTGAATTGGTCTTGGCTTTGTTGATATATTCTTTTCATCAAATCCCTTAATATAGGAAAGATTGACAGTATGTTATTTTCTGTGCCAGAAAGCATTGTGAATATCATAACATAATTTTTTACAAATTTTTTGTTCAAATATTTTAATTTTGTTTTGAAGAACAGAACTTTGAAGCTGTTCTTCAATTCTGTTAAATTTTAATTCATTTTGTAAAAAACATAATTATTTTTCTTTACAGGAAATGAGATTTATTGATTTTGAGATAGATTTTTCTTTTAAAGTTTTTAATTTTTCATTACTGGGAAAAGAGAGGAATTTAAATTTTATTGGTTTATTCATGACATAGGTAATTATTCCGTCATACTCTCTTGAAAATGGATATAGCAGAGCAATAAATGGTAGACCTAGGATAATTTTGTCAGTCATATTTTTTACTAAGACAAATGATGTTTTAAAACATACATTGTCTTGGCAAATATGAACTGTGGGTATTTTATAATTAATATGCATACGAGTACAATTAGCAGAGGACAAAGATTCTTTTGTCTTCCTAAAGTACTTGGTTGGAACTAGTCCTTCCTGCATACAATTCAAATCTGCTTCCGAATCTACAAGAGTCATTGTTGTAAAATCAAAATCTTGAATGATTATTCTAACCATTATGTGCCATTTTTTTATTTTTATATGATTGAGGATTGTGATGAAATGTTCATCTCCTTCTTGATAGTTTATGAGTTCTTCACCCTCATTATCCGAGATTAGTAATTTACTAGGTTCACATAATTCTTGTTTGTTAATTAGATTTTCTATTTTTAAAAAATTTAATTCTTCTTTTATTTCAGTATTTGAATTCTTCAAATCTTTTATTTCAATCTTAATATCTTTAATTTCCTTTTAAAGTTCCTGTAGGGTAACTTCCTTTTCTTTCCCTTTTATCTTATTGAATTTTTCAAGGGTCTGTGAAAGATTTGCAGTATTATTATTATTAGACTTCATACTTTCTTTATTTAGAACTATATTCTTAAGTCTTTCAAGGTATTCTTGTTTTAATTCAGGATTTTCAATTTTGTAAATTAAATCTAACAAGAGGGTTTCTTGTTCTTCATTTTTATTTAGGACATTGATTTTTTGACAACAACTATCCCTACATCCCATAGTGATGTTAGGAGAATCACTGTCAGAACTTGATGATTCAGTTTCAGAGGATTCAGGAATTTTATATTCTCCTAAATCTTCACTATTACTGTCATAATAATCTATTGTTTCTAAGATTCTAAACAATTCATGTTTATCTTCTTCAAAAAAATTTAATTGATTAATTTTATTCTTGACTTGACAAGTATTTGAAATGTGACATTTCTGACCACATTTGAAACACGTAATATTAGTTTTATCAAATTTTTTATTAAACCTTTTTCTAGAATAATTTTTATTCCTAGAGAAGTTTTTATTCTTAGAAAAGTTTTGATCAAAATTTTTATTTCTATGTTTGTGGTAATTTTTCCTATAGGGCTTATGAGACCTTCTAGGGTTTAAAAGAGAATGTTTTCTATTCTTCTGAGAACGGAGAACGGACAATAGAGGGTGAACCGTATTGCTCACAGAAATTACCTAACTCATATTTAGCAGTTTTACTTTCTTTTTTAATTTGTTTGTTGATTTTCATATAAACACACATTTTTAGTCCTTCCTTTTGTATTATAGTAATTATGGTTCCATAGGTTAGACTATCATAGTCTATATTTCCTAGGTCATTACTAAGGACTGTCCTTATTTTATGGGCAAAAAGATTAGGTAATCCATTAATAAATTTTTCTTTTCAAAAGGGTTGATTACTATCATCCCTCCACATCACTCTAGATAAGAATATATTCTTATACCAATTAAAATCACTTAATGTTGGACACCTAAGATTTGTTAATTGGTTATGAATACGCGAAGTAATATTACTTGACGTACCAATGAAATGTTCAATTATTGTATAAAGGAGCGTATTTATACCATCAGGTATTGTTTCCTGATTTTCTCCAATAATTGGGTTTCCTTCAGCATCAATCTTAATTGCTGAGAGGATGGCAATTTTGGATTCATGTGTGAGATGTTTTTCCCACCAGGAATGAAGCATTCTTGTGAATCCTGTGACTAGAAGATTTATTTCTTCTTCATGAAGTAAACTGTGAGAGGTAATGTAGCTATTAGCTACCATTGCCATGTGTTGTAATCTATTGAGGATTTCCTGTTCAGAAAGACAATCAATATTTCACTCATATAATTTTTCTGCAGAAACAGAAAATTGATTAACAAGAGATGATTCAGTAATTTGAATATCAGGAGGCATGGGCTTCTTATGCCATTTTCTTTCTAATTTATTAATTTCTAAATTTTTAAATGTTTTTTCAATATTGTTAATATTTGAAAATTCATCTATTGCAGATGATTCGTAAGTTGATTCTGACCTATGACTATCTGAGTCAGTATTATCGTCTTGGTTAATAACCTTGACAGAGGAAGATGACTCAGTAGATTTATTTTTTAAATCCTGAATAATTTTATCAATTTTTTTATTAATTAGAATAATTTTTAAAATGGTTTTATCTGAAAGATTTATTAAGGGTTTCACTAGGCTTAGGTTCATTGAGAACATCAACCTTAGTTTCAATTTTGTCTAACTGTTTTCCTATTGTAATTAGGCTCTGGTTAGTATAGTTGAGTTGTTCAACTACTTTTTTGTTTGGTTCTTCTTCCTTTGAAATTTTGAAAGGAGAAGCAGTGATTAAAAATTTTTTATGATTAATCATAATTTTCTCAGGAGGAGGATGACTAGTAGAAACTACACTAGAGTCTTCCTTAACCCATTTATACTTTGAAATTGCTTTGATATTTCTTTCGTAAATATCTTCAACATAATCTAGAAAAAATATATCAATTTTAAATTCTTACATAAATGCATTCCATTAAGCAAATATGACTTTTCTTTGATCCATATCATATGAATATCTAAATCTATTACGGCTATCTAGATTATTTGGGTCATTATTGTGTTGGGCTAGACCTTCCCAATCCGGATTATATTCTTGACTCAAGGTTCCTATATTCAAAACTAAGAGTTTAGGATTGACAGAATTAAGGCTTCCTTGAAAATATGATCCAGTGGGTGCTTCAGTTTCATCAGATTGTTCACACTTATTATCAAAGACTGGCTGACTAATTTGAGAATTTGTGGCTATGCCTTTAAGTTTTAAATTTTTAATTTGTAATTTCTTTAATTCTTGTTCTAAGTGTTGAATCCTAAAACTTTGATCATTACCAACGGATGATTCAGAAAAGGAATTTTTAGGGGTACTAGACTGACTATATTCCCTAATTTGTGGACTAGAAGATGATTGGAAGTTAATTTTTACAGTACCATCCATGTACTGCTGGATGTAATTTACATCTTCAATTGGTCTTTGAATTTGGGTCGGTTGACTTTCATTAGTAAAAAGCCAATTTGTTGGTAAATTAATTTCAGTCCACCTAATTGTTTTAGGAACTCTAATATTTGCATTACTTTGACTAGATTGTATTAATAGTGTTTGATTCTTTGGACTCATATTGATGGCTTGGAAGTTCATAGTTGTTTTGGTTACTTTGTAATGTATTCTAAAAATTAAAGCTAGAGGCTGGGTACCTTCTAGGACTTGGTAACCACTAGTTTTAATATTTAAAGTTAATGATTTTAGAATATGAGGATCTGCTAAACTAACAGACAGATCAGGAAAACAATCAAAATGAATTGGACCATTACAAAATGAAGATTCAATTAAACCTAATATACTATCATTAAAATTTATAAATCTTGCATCTCGCAAGGCTAATAAGACAGATGTATTTATGCCTCTTCTCGTGAGTGGTTTCACTCCAATCTGGACTAAACCAAAATGAAGGAAATTATATCCTTCTTGAATATGATGCTTTATTGCATCAGAGGAAAGTAATTGACATGTTTCATGCTCTTTTCCAAGAGCATATATTTTTTCAATTATTTTTACATGATACTGAGGCTTGAAAGAAGCAACAGACCATGTTCATTTATAAATATTTTATTGGGGATTTTAGGTATATTCCATACCCTATGATCTATTTGATCATCTGTTAATTCTATGTGTTCATCATTTATTATATCAGGTATTGAGGTTATTGTTGACCTATTACTACTAGAAGAATTACTCTTAAATAATCTACTCATTGCTCAATTAACTAAATTATTCTTATTATTGAGAATTTCATATTGTATTGTTTATTACTAACCTTGTGGTGACTTCTACAACCTCCTATTAGGCTTCACTCTTCTCCCTTTTGCCTCTACAACCACCCTACCCTCGGGATTTACGTATCTAAGAGGTCTTACCTAGGTACCTGAAGCTAACCAAATAGAAGCTGATACGTCAGCCTCTGATGAACAAATTCACAGATTAGGTAAACAAATAATACAGAGAAATAATCAATTGTAAGAATAACCAGTCACTTGGGCGGAGAGTAAGATTATATATAAGTAATTATTCATGTAAGTAAATAAGTAAACAATGTTATCAATAACCAACCATAATAGGCGGTGAACAGTATAATTAAGCAGATATTGGGGTAGAAACATTTAATGAATAGTAATTATCTCCACTAGATTTGGCTCTGATACTAAAAGGCGCGGAATTGAACAGTATTTAAGAAGGGGTATTAAGAGGTAAGAAGATAAACAGTAAAACTGTATTAATGAATAGTAAAAACAGTTACTGTATTAAGGTGTAAGATTAAAAACTTACACAAACAGAGTTTATTGGTAACAATAAATTTATATATATATATAATATGTGCATTTATATTTTTGTGCGTGCGCATGCGTGCGTGTTCATGCTCGTGTGTATAGCGTGACATGATTATTTACGTGAGATCTGCGTGTTTGATACAAGGCTCATTTGGTGTTAATGGCGTGGCTTGGCCACGGTGGGATCATCTAAAACAATCTTCAGGATTTTGTCCACAAAATAGTTGCTTTATCATTGATAGAAAAATCTTTTGCAAAAAAGCAGTCTGGATTTATATATTCACATGGGCAACTTCACGAAAAATCATGTCTTGAAGTTAATTTTAATCGTAATAGGTCTTGGGCACTTCCTATTGATGGGGTTTGTTGTCTTTCCTTCATTGAGCGTGGCTAAGCGATAGTATCTACTTCCATGTGCTTCATGAATTACAAAAGGTCTTTCTCATTAAGGTGAAAACTTGGATGGTGCTAATATGCCTCTTCTCACATGCTCTGTGATTCGTAGAACAATGTCTCTTTTAGTGAATCTTTTTGCTTTTGACTACTCTCTGGGGTGATACTCTATTATTATGTTTCTTTCATAGGACTGGCTCCTCAACTCCTCGACAACTTCTAGGTCGTCATTTGAGTGTTTTCACATGATTCTGATTCCCACTCTGTATCATTGACAGCATGGACGTGAGCTATGGGAGCAAGTACTTCAGCATGCGCAACAGCCTCTAACTTATAGACTAAGGAATATGGTGCATGGCTTACTCATGCCGCTCCAATTTGAAACAATAAGCTACGAAAACTGAATGCGTGTATCAAGATGATCAGTTCTGCATACAAGATCTCTGGTTCAAGACTTTAGTTTACCAAATTTCAATAGATCACATCTTGTGTACACAAGGTATAGATTCAAGTCCACGAGACATCTTTACTTATGCATTCATTTTCTAGAAATCTCCAACATAATGTTTTTCTTAATTTGTAAGGCATTTGGGGTTGTGCGAAATTAATTCGGTATGTTACAAGCTAAAAAACTATTGAATTACTAATTAGAGTTATAAATTTTAAATAGCCACATTTATTTGGGAGTTACAAATTTTATGATAATGTCAATATTTCAGTTTCAAATGTTTTAATTGCACATTATTACAATTATTTAACCGTTGAAGCTTTTGGCTTCTATATATACAAAGCTTTATTCTTCTCTTCAAGTGTAAGACGTTATTTAACCGTTGAAGCTTTATTCTTCTCTATGCTGGATATGACATATGATTTCACGTGATTCTATTAATAGGAGTGCACGTGTAGAATGACATAGTTTAGGCTGTTGAATCGTGGAGATCGAACGTGTAATTAACCTTGTTGCACCACGATACTTTCCATGAAAGCGCAAAATCCACTTTAAGGATAGTGACTGGTCATGCCTCAATCTAATTATCTCCATTAAATTTTATCGTATTTTCGAGTAATATCTTTTTTTGATTCATAATAACTTTTATTTTTAACTAAAATATGAGATCCTTATCCTTCTTTTCTAAGAAAACATAAAAGTTGATTTTGACTATTTGCCCCAATCTAGCTTCCAGAAAAATATGGATAAATATTCAAATTAAATCTTTATTTTTTATCTTTCCAAACATATGACATTTGACTCATGAAAAATTAGAAACGCCTTCAAACTTTTGTTTTCCAACCACTGCGCAAAACTGCATATTTGACACCTAAGATGACTTGGTCTTCAAAACTGATTTAATTGGCTCCACCAAATCTTATCAAAAATTAAACATAATGTCTTAGCTTCAATATCCAACTAGTCTTGCTAAAAAATCCTCTTGAAAATCTTTCTAATATTAGAAACACAATCGGACGTTGGACGAAATTTTCTGCATCTTTCTTTACTTACTCGAAAATCTACCATATGCCTTTCCTTGCATAATTCATTCATAATCTACTTATTTTGATAAACATAATAAAAACTATGATAAACGATGATGACGATGATGAAGATGAGGAGGATGACAATGACGATGACGATGATGATGATGAGGACGACGATGACGATGATGATGATGACGACGATGACGATGATGACGACGACATGACGACGATGATGATATATTCGTGGGCGTGGGCGTAGTAGAAATAATCGACGTCATGGTGGTCAAAATCATAATAGTAAATCATTTGATCACTAAAATAAGAAAACCACACTACCAAATGAAGGAAAACAATTAAAATGAAAAGATTCACAGAATAAGCCTTCTAAGAATTACTAAGAAGTTTATCATATATGTGCCATGAAAGGTCACTGCTCATGTACCTGCATACGCCTAAGCATTTGGATGACTAATATTAAGCTTCTATGAAGGAAAAATGAAAAGAGATGAAAATGAATCTGGCTAATCATAATGATCCAGTTGGTATAACTGACTTAGATATTTCTGGCTATCCCGAACAACCTATGGAGAATATAGATAATGTAGTTGATCATGAACATGTTGATTAAGTTTAGTTTTCGTATTTTATTTTGTTTATTTCTGTAATTGCACTCAATAACAAGATTATGAAAAATATTTTGTAGTTTCTTCATATATGAAAGTTAATTATTTTCCATGTTACATTACCTCTGTGAAACAAAATTTATGATTAATAATACATTATTCTCTTCACATTTAGAAGAAATCTTCTTAGTTTTAGAGAAATTCGTCTTCCTAGTTATCATATTAAGACCATTGGTGAAAATAAGATGGAGTATATACATATTTATTTCATATTCCTCAGGTGAGAAAATATTAGAGAAACTTACATCTCTATCCTCAAAGTTATATTATGTACCTATAAGCTCAATTTAATGAAATAATATGATGAAGCAGAACTTCACTAACACAAAAACTTTGTTCCTTGACCTGATCAATTAGGCCATCCAGGATCCATATTGATGGGAATAATTATAGAAAATTCACATGGTCATTTATTAAAGATTCAAAAGATTATTCTCTCCAATGGTTTTTCATGCAATGATTACTCGAAGGCAAATTGATTAGCAAGCCATCTTTCACTAAAGTTGTGACATAATCTCTTACATTTTCACTACATATTTAAGGAGATATTTGTCGGCCTATACATCCACCATGTGGTCCATTTTGATACTTCATGGTGTTAATAGATGCATGCATACTGTTGGTCCCATGCAAGTCTTGTCTTTACTTGTAATGCAACTTTTGCTAGATCATTGGATCAAATAAGTTGATTACGAAAACAATTTCCTAATTATAGAATTAAGACGATTCGTCTTGATAACGTTGCAAGTTTACATAAAAATATTTCATGATTATTACATGTCAATTGGAATTGATGTTGAACATCATGTCGCTCTTACCCGTACTAAAAATAGTTTAGCAGAATCATTGATTAAACGACTACAATTAATTGCTAGACCATTATTAATGAGGTTAAAATTACCTACTTCTGTTGAGGGACATGCTAGACTACATATTGCAACATTGGTATGTATCAGGACCATTGCTTACAAAATGCAGTTGTCATTACAACTTGCCTTAGGATAAGAACCAAATATTCTACATCCACAAACTTTTGATTGTGCTGTCTATATTCCTATTTCCCCACCACGACGCACAAAGGTAGGTCCGTAGATATGGCTTAGGATATTTTCGGGCTTCAAATATCCATCAATAATTAAATATATTGAGCCATCGATAGGTGATATGTTTAAAATAAGATTTGCTGATGGTCATTTTAATTGACAACTATCCAACATAGGGGAAAGAAGATACATGTAGAAAATAAATTACAAAATTTCTTTAATGTTTGCCATTGTCTCATATTGATCCTCAAACAAATCAATGTGAACTCAAAGTTCAAAAGATTATTCATTTACAAAATGTTGTCAGTCAGTTGTCTAATGTTATTGTTGATATAAAGAAAGTGACTAAATCACATATACCAGCTATAAATGCTCTAGCATGGATTGACATCCCAAAAGGACAAGTTATTAATAAAGTATTCTTGAAGCATGGTAGACCTATTAGATGAAAAGACAAAATTCCGTGAAAGAAAAAAGGATAATGAAATCATAAATGAGGTTGACGATTATGAAGAGGTCACATTTCAAAAACAAATAGAAGAAATGTCTAATCAATTAGAGGTTATAGAATTTATATCTTCAGAAGAGGAAGTATATGATAATAACGAGATCTAAATAATAAAGGAAGATTAGGAAGAAGATGGAACATACTTTGGCCTACATGAAGAGTTCAAGGATCAAGGGCTCCACAACATCTCAATGGTCGATTTTTTAGAATAGATCATTAAAGGTCTCAATAGCCCTATAAAGAAGTCCGAGGAAAGGATGATTGGCAGAGATTGCAAACTGTCTTTATGTGCAATTCTTGAAACTAGAGTTAAAGCACATAATTCAATTCCCTGAGTAAATTGCTCTTTCCTTATTGGATTTGTATTGCTAACTACACTACTACTAGAAGTGGTAAAATTGAGGTTGCTTGGAACCCCTTTGTTCTCGTTATAACTATTTTATCCAAAAGATAGTATGCTCTCCTTCAAAGACTACAAAGCTCCTTACCATGATTGTTTTTCAACTTGCCCTATGAAAGATTAGCCTGTTGTGGGTAAAGATATCATAGATGATGTGATGGAGTTCTTTGCCAGTTCTTTAGAAAGTTTATCTCACATTGAAATGTTATTGATAATGTTTTTATATACATTGTGGCACTTGACATTCTAAGGTACCTTAAAGATCTTGAATAAGAATATGTAGAAGAATGTTGTTACATGAAAGATTGGCTAATGTGAACAATAAGTTGAACTTGATCCATTTTCACAATGAGAAGCATTTGAACTTCTAGTCCAAACACCCAAATGTTAAAAAATTGTTAGATACAAATGGTTATTTGTACAAAAGTGTAACAAAAATTATTAATGAAATTGTGATATATGAAGCACGTCTGGCAGCACAAGGATCTCGCGTAAAAGTGCTCTTGATTATTAGGAGACCAACACTCCTATAATGGATACATTACCTTTCGATCTTTAGTTATACTAGCTGTTAGAAAAGAAATTAACTAAAAAATATGCATCCTATAGATGTGGTAACAACATACTTGTATGAATCATTTGACAGTGAAATCATATTACTCATAAAGCATAGATATGTAAAAAATACTCCATTTTAACAATTCTATCAAATAATAATTAGAGTATTCCTAAACCAACGTTGTTACAATAAATTGAGATAAATTAATGAGGTGTAGACAATAATTAAGGAAACCCCATTAACCTCAATTCAAACAATATGTTACTATAATTTGTAAAACTGAACGAGTTAGTAATTATCAGTTATAGTTACTACAATTTAACTTCTTATTTTTATTACAAATTAAGGCCTATAAAATCTCAATTCTATAGATATTTTTTTAGAAAAAAGGTGAATTTCGAATATTGAATTCAAAAGCAAATCATAAATACAAAAAATTAATTGAGAGAAGTCCAACCAGCTCGAATCATACAATACATTTAGAAAAACTAGTCACATGTATGTGCGCTGCACGGGTTGAAGAAATCAACAATAAATAATATGTACAAAATACTAATAAGACTACACATAAAGTGTTTGATCATCTTTTGATTTTTTATGTCAAATACTTAGAATTCAATCTATTAAAGGTTGATGATATTTTTTGTTAAACCTTATGTGTTGCTATAGAGAGTTAATAAATTTTTTAATTGATACCTCAGTTTGACATGTTCTTAGATATTGTATTTGGTTGTTGATCGTATTGTGAAGCTAACATCTGCTTCGATTTTTTACTGTATTTGGTTTTGATTTGATTCCTCCTGGTTTTTTGATTTGTGCTTATATTGACATTTTATTACAAGAGAACCACCATAACATTAAAATCAAGAAGAGTTCACAAAGATATAAGGGGCATACCCCAGGACAGAAAATACACTAACTCAACTAGAAGAAAAAAACCAGTAGGAACATTAGGATATCTCAGGTAGGCTGGCACCTCCTAGGAATCCACAGGAAGTGCTTTGGACATCTCAGCTAGGCTAGCACCTTCTAAGTACCCTCATGCTAGTCTAATTAAACTTTTACTGGAAAAAACCCTAATGGGGAATACCCAGAAAAGGAAAAAAAGTACTAGCCAAAGAAAATAAATAATAACTACACAAAGAAAGACAAAACAAAGAAAATCAACTAATATTCAAACAGAACCAAACAGTAAATTCAAATAATAAATAATAGAAACAAACTCAAAAGGAAAAAGGGAAAAGAAAGTTCCATCAAATTTCTTCCTCAAAGCTTCTTTAGCCTAAAAATCCGCGCCTCCATTTAGCATTCTCTGACAATGGCTAAACGTAGTAGATCCCCAAGAAAGAGCAAGCATAGAAATGTTGAAACAATAGACGCAATATCACTTCTGAAGTTACTAGGATTATTCAACACTTCAATCAACAAACTATAATCTGAAAAAACTTTCAACTGACCATCAACACAATTTTTAGTTTCCTCCAAAGCCTAGTGAAAAGCAAGCGCTTCTGTCATTAAAGAATCATAAACATTACATCAAGGATTTGAAACCACTGCTCGAACTGAACCACCAGGCTCTGACAAAATTCACCTAAGACCATCCAACTTATTTTGATCAGACCAAGCCCCATAAGACTGAAGAACCCAATTACCTGAATATGAAAAGCTAGATGAAACAACCAAGCTGCAGTGAAACAGTCAACAGTTTCTTTCCATCCAAAAGAGTAGCAGAATCAAGAGAATTAATACCGATATCAACCATAGAAATAGCCTTCAAAGGGTTTAAGTCAATATCATTAAAGCACTTGTTGTTTCTAATTTTCCAAATTTCTCCACAGACAAAAAACAAACCAATTAATCAAGAAATCCCCATGAACTGAATCCTTAGCAGAGTTATGCAGAAAAACAGTAGCAGTAGACCAAATTTTTACAAAAGAATTCCCCTCTAATCTATCTGAGTAAAAACAAGTGGGCTAGCAAACTACCTCCCTTGCACAAAGAGAGCAACCATAATTGATATTCAACCCCCTCCTAGTTAAATTATTTTTGTAGGCAATATAATTATTAATACAACTCCATACAAAATCCTTCAACTTGGGGGCACCTTTAGCTTCCAAACCTTTTTCCAAACCTGAATATTATTCTTTCCTCTACTGCACATACCCACCTTAAATTTATGAAGGAGACGATTTTTCTAAAGAAGGATTGCTACATCATAACCAGATTTGATAGTATAAATACCATTTTTACAATAATGCCAACTTAGTCTATCCTCCCCTCTAAACTGACTGATAGGAATTTTAAGAATGACATCTACATCCTCAGCAAAAAAAAACTATGTTCAATTTATGACAGTCCACTCCATCCCATTGTCCAATAACAGCTCTTTCACATGAGAAACCCCTTCAACCCTTGGAGATAAAATTTTGAATGTAACAGGATGCGAAATCCAAGCATCCTCCCAAATTCGGATCTTATCACCATTACCAACGACCCATCTAAGCCCATGAGCTAAAATTTTCCTTCCTCAATGAGGCTCCTCCAACCCCATGAAGGTTTAGAGCCAATCGAGGCATTCATAAAGTCACAATTACGAAAATACTTACTCTTCAGAACTGAATGAAGAAGCGAATCCATTTGTTCATCAGTTGGCGTTTGCCAGCCAAGAAAGAGAACTTATAGTGAGTGAACTTAAAGAACAATAGATTTTTACCAGATTGTACACCTTTTTGTCTAGCTATTAATATGGATGTGCATAAAGAAGGAACGAGACATCTCTCTCCTTTTTTTTTTGGGGGGGGGGGGGATAAGTTACAGCGACACCTCACAAACTTCTTACTGAGGAAGTACCATCCTATAAGTTTCCATCATTGTTTGGCAAGAAGGGCCAAATTAAAGCAAGAGAGGTCCTTAAATCCAATGGCCCATTTCACTTTTTTTTACAACAAAGAGCCTCCCAAATAATCCAATGAATCCCCGATTTGAAAGGAGAAGAATTCCACCAATAACTACCAAGGTGACTATAAATCTTTTTACATAAAGAGGTAGGGATTTTAAAGCAAGACATAGTGTAGTTGAGAATAGAGAGAGCAATGACTTTTATAAGAATTTCATGACGCGCCAGAGAAAGTAACATTTCATACCATTGAGAAATCTTATGGAAAATGGAATCCACCAACCTATTGAAAATTACTTTTTTTAGACAACCCAAAATCAGTTTCTAACCCTTATATTTTTTAAGAGAATTAGAAAGAGATAGATTGAAACTATTAGCCAAATTCCTCTATTTAACAGGCTCAACATTAACCCTAAACAATGAGACTCTTTTGAGTATTAATGACTTGCCCATAAATATGAATCAAATCAAAGATACACCTAAGCTTCGACTTATTGACACTGCAGAACATAAGCAAATCATCAACAAAGAATAAATGGGAGATAATAGGACCCGAATGAGAGAACCTAAACCCTGAAATATTCTTATTGAACACGCATCCTAAAGAAGCCCAGAACATACCTCAACACAAATAAGAAACAAAAAAGGAGATAATGGATCACCCCGACGCAGACCTCGAGAAGGTCTAAAGGCCTTACTAAAATTTCCATTAACATTAACACAAAAAGACACAGAGAAGATGCATTTATAAATCTAGTTACACCATTTGGCAGAGAATCTCATTTTCATCATGACTTCTAAAAGAAAATCCCATTCAACCCCGTCATACGCCTTAGAAAAATCTAATTTAATACCGGAGAAAACCACCTTCCTACATTTTTTAACCCGAAAAGAATTGAGAATTTCATGCGCGATAAGAATATTATCAGAGATATGTCTTCCAAGAACCAAAGCAGATTGGCTAACGCCAATAATTTTGTCAATCACCCCTTCATCCTATTAGTAAGAATTTTTTAAATCACCTTGTAAATCACATCACAAAGACTAATAGGGCGATACTCAGTCATATTGTTAGGAAACTGAACTTTAGGGATCAAAACAATAGTAGTGCAATTAATCTCATCAGGTAACAAATTCAAGGAAAAGAAATCATTCACCAACTTAATTAATTTGGAACGTACCAGCCCCCAATTTTGAGTAGAGAAGGCAATGGTGAATCCGTCTCAACCAAGTGCCTTCGTTGGGTGAATGCTGTGAAGTGCAGATAAGATCTATGACTCAGACACCTCTTGGTCTAGAACTCACACATCTTCATCATCGAGCTTCCTAGAACAACCTCTCAAGGTTGCGTTAATCTCCTCAGCACGAGGATTACTAGTCCGAAAAAGATTTTGGAAATAATTCAGAGCAATCCCCTGGATGTGCCTTAAGTCAGTATCCCATTTACCATCATCCCCTTCCAAACCCTGGATAATATTCCTCCTCCTGCGATTCTTAACCTTGGCATGAAAATAAGTCGTATTACGATCTCCGTTGTGAAGCCAATCAAGTCAATCCCGATCCTTCCAGTACCATTCCTCTTCCAAAATCGCAAAGTTAAGTTTTGTGTCTAGTCCTTAAGTTTTTTCTCGATCACCAATACCCTCAAAATAAATGACTGATTTTTCCTTATTCAATTCACGAATCAACAGCTTAGAATTCGCTAATGGAGACTTCTTTCTCCAATTAATTAAATCATTACAAACTGAGCAGAGAAAGGACATTAACCCATCAGAATCAGACCCTGCCAGAACCTTCTCCCAAGCTTCAATAATGGTGGGCTTGCAATCTACTCTTGAGAACCTACGTCTATCATACCAAAAAAGTTGGGCAACCCGAAATCTTGCATTTTTGGATTCTGAATCTAATAGAATATGCAAATGATCCGACCCAAATGAAGATAAATGATGAAGTCTAGCCCGAGGATACAGATCGACCCAATTTGCAGACACCAAACAGCGATCCAACCTTTCTTTAATGAGAGAATCTAGAGATATATTATTCACCCAGGTAAACCGAGGCCCAACAAACCCAATATCCAGTAGATTACATTCGTGAGCAAAGCCGGACAACAAACTAAGACTACTAGCGGTCCGATCCGATCCAACCCATTTTTCCTCCACATTCATGAGATCATTAAAATCCATGATAATAATAAAATCCGCTCCACAATTAGACATTCTCAGGGAAAATACTTCTAGTTGAACTTGTCGAGCTGCATCAATAGAACTCAAATAAACTGCAAAAATTCTCCCAGAAAGTTTTTTTCTAACATAAAAAATCCGCACCTCAATAAAGAAATCTCCATATATAATAAGTGACGCAACCGAGTCCTCCATCCAAAACACTGCCAAGCCATCACTTAAACCTTTAGGACTACTATAACACAACTAGAGGCACCCACCACATTTTTCAACTTCTCCGCTATAGAAGTTTTATTCTTAGTTTCTAGTAAAAAAAAAACTAAATCTGGAGAACGGACATTATACAATCCTTGCAATGAGCAAATTGTTAGGGGTTCTCCACACCCTGACAGTTCCACGATAGAACTTTTATCGAGAAGATTGAGGCCAATTCGGGCTGGTTTCCTCCACCTAACAGAGTTAACTGAATTTTCTCTAATAAAATCCTTCACACATTGCAACCTCGGAAAATCGGGAGACATTGGAAAATACTCCACATCAACGCCATTAATTTTTCTCTTGCCTCCAAGAAGTAGGCTCAGAACTGAATTATTAATAACATCCGTACACGACCCCCTGCGCGAAGCCCGATCCAAACTTTTCTCTTTTCCTTTCTTTTTTGCTTTTGCAGAACTCCCTGGTCCCAATTGGAATTTCATTTGTGTTTTAGTAATCACCGGCCCAAGACTAAAAGGATCATCACCGTCTCTGCATGCTTTAAATGTTCCTCAGACCCAATACCCACACCAAGCCCAACATCCACGTTAGAATGAGTAATCTGAAGCTCATTATTAACCACCAAAAGACCATCATTTGCTACTTTTCCAAAAGTACACGTGGGCTCCATAGAAGAAGACCCCACTACACGTTTTTGAAAAGCCACCTCTGCCTCTTAACTAACCATTCTTTCCTTACAATTCGTGCCATTATCTCCAAAACCCCAGATTCTCCTCTCTTCCCAAAACCTCCCTATCTAGTGAATGGAATCCCCCATTGATTTGCGCCTCTATCCTTGACGTTACCTTATCTAGACAGTAAGCAACCGCTGGGGCTTGAGGAGTTTCCACCGCCACACTCCGCCTATCTCATTCTCTCTCCGGCGATATCTTCTCCTCTCTCCGGCGATATCTTCTCCTCTCTCCATCGGTCAGAATGACAGCCTTGGCTTCTACCACCGCCCTTATTCCGAACAGCAGAACCTCCTCTATCTGAGAATGGAGATTTTTCAGAGGCTTGTCTATCGAAAGAATTTTCCTTGGCAAAGCTTTAGATTCATCTTTTATTTTGAAGAAGATTGTTGCTTTGATTAGGGATAGACTTATTTATGTTCATTCTATCAATATCCATCATGTTGATTCTTGTTTAGATAGTTGGTACTAGCTTAGTTCTAGTTTTCTCTAGGTTGTGTTAGTTGTTTTGTATTTGTTTCCTGGGGTATGCCCTTGAACTGTGTAATTGTGTTTCTTGGTTATAAAATTTACCTTTTAACCAAAAAAAATTCAAGAACATATGCAATCAATCTATTAGTGATAAAGAAATCATGATCCAAACATGTAATAAGAAAACGACACGGTCATTAACAAACCCAAAAAAAAATCCAATGCATTATTTTGGCATTTATGACTAGGAGTAGAATGTGAACGTTTGATTTTGCATGTCTATAGAGGTACGTAGTATACGAAGAACACGTTTCTTTTAGAGAAAAAACTTGTAATTCACAATTCTATCATAAATCACGTGAAGCGAAAAACTTTTCAAAAACTTTCAGAATGAATTTGATAATGAATAAATCTCAAATAAATCGGCCATAAATCATCAGATATAGAATTATTTTCTTGAAACGTGACTGTAACTTTATACTGAACAATATAGCATCTTTGATACCATAATTTAAGATCATTTAAATATAATGATACTAACCTCCAGTCATAATTGATAAAAACAATAAAAAAAAACAAGAATAATAGTGAGAATCTTCAAGTCTATGCCTAATTTAATACTCTATATTTGATGGAATACACATGCATGTATTTATAGGCTAGGCTAGGGACCCTCATATAAGAGTTTGACATAAGTCACTACTACAAAAGGGGGGTTAGATGGCGGGCGTCATTATAACTATATATTGACAGTTGACTAACTGTCATCTATCGGACTGTCATCTTTAGTCATTTAAAAAAACTGTCATTATAAGGGAGTACAATGACGGAGATTCCCCGTCATCATAGGTAACGCGAAAAGTATATAGATGAAGGGGAATCCCCATCATCTTAGTCACCGCAAAAAGCATATAGATGACGGGGATTCCCTGTCATCTAAAGTTACTCCACGTACACTTAAAATGACGGGAAATCCCCATAATCAAAAGTTCAAGAAATAAATAAAAGCTTTTATTTAATTAAATTCCCACAGCTATTGAGACTATTTTCAGAAAGAAAACTTAGCCTAATTATTTGTCTTGTTTCTTGATTTCTAATTTCTACCACCATGTATAAACTAAATAAATCAACGAAAACTTAAGTTGAAAAAGACAAACTAGTTCAGAATTGTTTGGATTAGTGTTAACAAAAAGTGGTTACAGAAGTGTAAAATCAAAGGACATTCCCAATTTGTATGTGCATAGCATCTCAAAGACCAATCGGAACATGAAAATTACTCTCCACTTGCCTAAGATCAGCAAAGAAAGATGTGCAAAAGTAGTATCAAAAGTGATGATAACAACGACGAAATTCCTTACCTCTGTAAGAGATCTCGTGGTAAGACATATGATTCAAGTCCATCTAACTCCTCCCATGAAACCTCCAAGTATTCCTTTCTATGTACTTTTCGCTTCTTAATAATTTCAGTTACTGGGCACTTGATTGGTATCTTTTAAATTGTACAGAAATTCTCTAAGAAAGGAAGATAACTATGCAGCTCATGGCTCAAACTATGTTAGCAACTATATAAACACAAGTTCCTCTCACGCTTATAATCCAATCTAAGGGTACTTAGCATAGTTTGTAGAAGATATTGACATTTGAAGATAATCCATACAAGAATTGTAGTCTTGGTATAGAGAACAGCCATACATTGTGAATTGGAAGCCTCAATCCTAGGTCTGATGAAGTAGATCGTAAATTAGCGAATCTCCACAGATCTCGTTCAGCAACCTTCGAAAGGATTTACTCATATGAAGAAATGAAGGGTCATCAATAAGCCAATTAGTGTTAAAAGGACACGCCATCTTTTTGTTCTTATCCCAAATATTATATAGCAGAAAATAAAAATTGAGTAAAGAAAGAAAGGAAGAAACAAAGATAATGGAAGGGAAACAAAGATAATGGAAGGGAAACCTATTTTCTTAGGAGGCCACTCAAACAATTGAGCACATATCTGGTGCAGTTTGACACGTTGAAATGAATATTGAGCAAGAACACTGAAAATTTGAAGATGTTAATTGGCAGATGCAATTTTTATAAGAAGAAGTGTAATTTTGTCAATGGACCTTACAAGGAGTAAATATAAAGGTAAGTTTTTATATTGCATTATGTTTATCAAAATACAGAGCTTACATATAGAAAAGAAACGAATGCGAGTAACAAACTCAGGAACTTTCTAACCCTCCATCCAAATAAAGAAGATAAAGAAAGAAAAGGGGGACATGAAACTCATTTCTCAAACCCGCTTCAAGAATTGCAGAAACTAAGGCCTATAAAAACCTTGACAAAATTTAGGATCATCCTGCCACAAAGTCGATAATGTACAAAACATCTAGGCTAACACATCCTAATAAGGTTCATGTCATTTAAAGACTTAGTATTCCTCTTAAATCAAACATACCAAACCAAACACAAAATGGAACAAATTCCTAGGGTTCGGGGAAACAAACAAAAAAACACTGGCTATAGACAGTAAAGAGAAATTCAGTTTAAAATTCATTATTTATAAAGTAGCTTCAGCTTAAGGAAAAAAAATTAAGAAAGGGGAAGAAAAACACTGCTTACCTATGCACATCATCAGAATCTGCTAATTGACACTTGAATTTCAAATATGCAAACTTCTAGTTGATAGTTCATGCTTCCCCATAAGAATCCCATAAATGCAACAAAGCTGGATACGTATATGTAATAGTTCTCCAACAAGAAACAAAATACTTCACTCCATCGAAGACAATTGTTGCTACAAAAACTAGACATCTTTTTGACACTGTCAAAGAGAGTTCAAACATTATTGCTTATGTGTGTGTTGGTGGGTTGGGGGGGGATGGAGGGTAGAACATCATATCTACATTAAGGATGCTTATTCATAGGAAACATCTTCCTAGAGCCAGTATATCAATCATATAAGTAGGAAAATTATGTAGGCTTCTGGAACTACACCATTCAAAATATTCTTATGGTCCAATTAATTCTCCTTATCCTTACACTTGTAAACTCCCTACTTCTTTGAACCTTTTGTCTTTTTTGCAAAGGAAATTCCCTCAGATGAAATTTTTTAAAGAACAACGTTGTCTCTAACCGATTTAACAATCTGATAAGCAGCATCCTGCAGCAATGGAATAATTATAGCATAAGATAAGCTCCCATTATAACAATCTGACAAAATATTTTTTACAAATAATTAAATCAAAATGGAATAGGAGAAAAACCTTCACTTGATTTCACTAACAATTAAATCAAAAGGTCAAACTTAGTTCATATATAGGTGCCTGGAAAATAGCAGGCAAGGACAGCAACCGCTGCTTCTATGTATGCCAATCTAAGTTTTAGTTCTTTAGGAATTTCAGTACTTTCTTCCTGGCCTGTTTCAAAAGTACCCTTTTTTACTGCAAGACCATTAAATAAATGAAATATGAGAAACAAACAATCAATTCCAGATAAAGAATGAGGAGAGGAATAGTTTGGCAACATGCTGCTCACCCTCTTCAAAGCCTCTAGCAACTCTTCTCGTCCAATGTAATCTAAATCTTTTTTAGCAGTTAAAATTCCAGTTTCATTCATTTCATTGAATATAAGTAACATAAGACTATCTTCCCAAAGGAGATCAAGCCCTAACTCTATATTTAAAGATAAATTACAATATATTCTGCAACTGTGCCCCCGTAAAATCTTCTATTTGCTCAACTATTTCCTACTCCTCTTCAGAATGAAAATATTTATTTCTAGTATACACCTGTTATGCACAAACATCAAGATTTAAAAAAACCATCAGTTTTAGTATCTCACCTTTGATGCTGAACCATTGAGAAAATTACCTTCAATATAGCCAGTCTACCGTCTTTTGATGGCAAACCAACTCTTATAATCTTGCCAAAATGGCCATTTCTCAAGAGTGTTGGATCTATAGAATATCCAGTCTATTTGTAGCACCAATAACTAGCACCTACAAAGCCCAAGTTAGTGATCAAAGCAACCAAGTTTACTCTCCAATGTAAGAGTTGATGTAAAAGCACACCTGTGATGTAGAAACCTTAAAGCCATCCATCCCAATCAGTATCTGAAGAAAGCCTTGTTCCCTTTTTGCTCCCCCCTAAACAATCATGATCTATGAAATACAGTCACTCGTAGTGGTGATATGCAACTCTATCAATTAAATCAAGTAAGTTAAAACAAATGCATCTAATTGATTCTTAACCCCAGAGGTTTCACAATGCTAGGGTTACGATACCAGAAGCAAATTAGATAAATTTAAGAAGATCAAATGCCTAAAATTAACGTACCGTGATAGATCTCTCCCAACGATCTGCGCTAGGGTTACGGTACAAGAACTCACGCTTGTCGTCAACGCACAAAGTGACGAAAGCCAAGGCATAGCACCTTGGTCGAAGCTCAACCCATTGCTAAAGACACCATTTTCCTTTAAGATCCTGGCGAGTTTATCCTCTATTGCGACTGTACGAGAGAGATTGAGAGCAAGGGAGGTAGAGAGAGATCGAGAAAGAAAGATCAAGAGTGAGAGAGAGATTGAGATCAAGAGAGAGATATAGTGAGAGAGATATAGTGAGAGAGATATAGTGAGAGAGAGATCGAGAGAGAGAGAGGGAGAGAGAGAGGGAAAAGGTAATAAGAAGTGTAAAATATGACATTTTTTTAAAATAAAATGAACTTTGGCTAATAAGCGAGTTTTTTATTCTATAAAACGAGGACAGTTTGTTTTCACACTGTTATCGTAGGTAAGACATTTATGACAATTAATAAAAAAACTGTCATATTATCAAAATTATCTCACCCAACACCTTTATTCTTTGACAGGTTTTGCAAAATTGTCATTGTACTAAATAGGTGGCTGTCATTGTATCACATTTTTGTAGTAGTGATTATCACAACTTCCTCCCATCAGAAAAATCTAAATTATCTCAATTACTTGATCTCTATCTTTTAATGGGTTGTTTAATTTTATTTCACTACTAGATGATAGTTATTTATAAGCTTACCACTTTAAATTTTATCAAAATATAATATTTAGCTATATATAGATATTATGATAATTAAAAATAATGATAAATGATAGTATACTATTTTAAGTCTCCTAATGAAAATATGAAACTAACATCAAATGCTTGAAACATTTGAATATATAAAATAGAAATTCAAAAAAGAGTTACTCCTGTAAAGCTAAAAATTTGTTAAAGAGCACTTAGGCAATGGCTGGTTGCAGTATTCATGAAGAACGAAAGTAAGTAGGCATTGAATTGAGCGCAAGCTTTTACGGGGAAGAAATGGTGTTTCAGCGGGTGAAATGAATTCCAAAGATCTACACAAAAAGAAAATCCTTAAATTGAAATTTACTTGAAAGATCCACCCAGAAAGAAAATCCTGAACCTTGGTTATCGAGCCATATTCAAAAAAGCTTCCTTAAGAAATAGTTATCAAACCAAATTCAAAACATTTTAAGAAAGCTTCAAAAGGCTTCCTTAACTGGTTCAAAGGTTTTCAACAATAAATGTTGAAAATTTTCTACGTTATAACCCTTTTGAGCCTTACGAAATGATTGAGACCTTTTATTTTTTGAAGGTTTTAAAACAATATGGTTTAGGATCTGTTTTACCGACATATTTTGATATATATTTTTCGAACAATATGGTATTGAATATTTTCCAAAGTTTTCAGATGCCACCCTCTCCAGAAAGGTCCTCCGTCATGTACCCAGCAAGTTCCGACGTCCAA
Source organism: Datisca glomerata (assembly GCA_003255025.1). Classification (NCBI taxonomy): domain Eukaryota; kingdom Viridiplantae; phylum Streptophyta; class Magnoliopsida; order Cucurbitales; family Datiscaceae; genus Datisca; species Datisca glomerata. Next base: position 252,963 of record QANY01008646.1, read on the forward strand.
CCCTCGTCCAACATGCACAAACCTCCTCCTTTAATGGAGGTTAGAGGAGAAGGAAGATGATGTTGGGAGGAGAGGAAAAAGTAAGAAGAGAGAAAATTGTTGAGTGTCTAATTTTTTAGGTCTCACATATCTCACATGTGCACATAACATACCAAGTCAGTAAAATCGTCAAAATTCACTAATGAAGAGTGATTGAATGGTCAAATTTACACATTAACTAAAGTTGGAATATGAAATTAAATTTTTTTAAAATGTGATAGTTAAATTATAATTTAAGGTAAAATGCGATGATAAAATTAGTAATTTTTCTAAACTAATATTTTGCTCTTCATCTTTTAGTATTGCTTCATGCATTAACTTACTACATAATTAAATTATTATGCTTTTTGTTATGGAGACACCACATAATTCACCTAATACCCATAAAAAGAGTCATCCAGTACCTAGAGATGAGTGCTTTCATATAGTTTGAATGGTTAAATTATCATTTTAATCCTCATACTAAGAGGTATATGTTGATATTATCATTAATATAATCATTTTTATGAGTTAACTTTACAAATTCTTAGTTTCCGACTTTAGTTTTCGTCAAACTAAAATCAATAATTGATTCAATTTTAGAATCATATCATGCGCAACGCATTTGGCTATGATCAATATTAAAAATTCTAGAAGGATATAAAATGCCTGAAGTGTGTAATTCAAAATCTCATTTGAAACAGTCTGAACATGTGTAGTATAATCATCTTAGTGAATACCTTTTGAAAGAATGGTATGGAACAGTTTAATTTGTCCATACATTTTTATTAAGAGATCAGAATCATGATTCACCATTATTGCTTTGTATTTAGATGATTTGAATGTTATTGGCACTCCTGAATACAGAACCTTCAAGAATAAGCTTGAGAACCCATTTATGTATAGGAACCCACGAAGCATTAACGTGAAAACTCCAATAACTAATTCGGCAACAACCCCAAAGAAAGGCTAGAAAAATAGATTTTTTAGATAGATGATCAAGAACTATAATAAATAAAACTTATTTCTGAATTCTAGTTTTGAAACACTCCACAAGAAGATGATCAATCTACTTGAATGTCTCTTAAAACATGTATTTTACACAAGAGCAAAAAGATAAAAGAAAAATAGCTTTTAGGTTTATAATTATCAAATCTAAAAATTCACCCCAAAAACATTCGTCCAAGGCATATTTAAAGTATTTACAAAGGTTTTCTAAAAATAAAGGTTTCTAAAAAAATAAAGGTTTCCTGAAAACAAAGGTTTCTTAAATATAAATGTTTCTAAAAAATAAAAGTTTCCTAAAAACCCTAAACACAAAATAGGAAACTAGCCTAATTATATTTTAAATAGAAATAAACTAGATTAAGTTAAATAAAACTAATGTACCCTAAATATAAGGAAACTTTCTCCCAACCCTTATGATTGCTTTAATGATATGGGAAAAAGTACTGATTATCATTTGCCCTTGTAATTTTTTAGAATCAGCCCAAAACTCCTTGATAATCATTTTCTTTGAATTTCTAAGATCTAACCCTTATAATTGACCCATTTTGAATATGTAACTAATTCCCTTTGAATTGCTTCATGGTTCACATCATGGTGATTGTATTCAGGATAACATTATGGGAAGTAAAAAAAGAGTCCACTACAAACATTGTATTATTTTTCCTTTACCAAGATTTCTTTCCATTAGCTTTTCCTATCAATGTTTAAATCATATGATTAAACTTTACATGCCTAATAATTTTGTATCTTTCTCCTTCACTAAATTTTTTTCCTAAAGCATTTTTTCCTAGTAAGGTTTTAACGAGTCATATTCTTTGTATGATGGATATCTAAGGCGAGTGTTGTAAACACATGAGTTAGATGATGCCATTCATAACTCTCTCTTAAATAAATATTGTAAGTTTCTTCTTGTAAGTTTCTCCATAATGTTGCCTATAAAAGAAGACTTGAAACATGAATAAAATTAATTGAAACATTTGGTTAACTTCTTTCCTCTTAAGCTAATTTATTTATTACTTTCATTTATTTTGTTAATCCTATATGTTAAATAAAAAAAATTCACATATTGTTAATATAATTGTCTGGTGAAATTAATAATAATAAAAAATATTTTTACTAACAACTGCTTTCATTCAAACATTCTCCAATTAAGTAATATAACGTGGTGGGTAAAAAAATTGAAATTCAGGATCATGAAAGGATTGGTTCACTTAGGATCAAACCGAAATCATATATGATTGGGAGAATATCAAGATTAAGCCACTTTTAAAAAAAATAGCCGACGTTGAAAGAAATAAAAAGTAGCAACCCTCAAACAAAAAAAAAAATCGGCGCCAAAAAATGGACCACGCACCCAGCAAAATTAAATGGACTGTTCAGAAAGTTTATATAAAGTATACCGTATATATATAATATTTATGTTGTATATTTTATATATACAATATATATTATATAAACTTTTGACAACTAGAGCAGTTTTCTGCGAGTGGCGTCGAATTTTTTTTCCATGTGATTTTTTTTATTTTGGGGCACGTGCAGTGGTGTTTTTAAGTTTTTTATACTTGTGATTATTTTTTATGATTTTTTTTCAACATCACATAGTTGTGATTGTTACTTTATATGATTCATTCACATGGAATTTTGGATGACTCTTATGTGGTGCTAAACTGTTTGAGGTAATGCTCTCAAAGCATACGTACTGACATTTCGATATTAAAGTTAATGAAATTACATTTTTCTTATAATTTTTCTTTTAAATTATTGTTGAATAATTTATATAAATATATAAAAATTTCATATTCATTAATGAGACTATGATATTGTATTAGTACGAGAGAATTAAGATCATAGATAATGAATAAAATCGTTAGCAACATATTAAAGTATGAAATCTTTAATGAATAGTTGCAAGTACGGTTTACTAAGCATTATGAATGCACGTGACCTAGATCTGGATCGTTGATGTGGATAGATATCTTAGTGATAATACTTTATATAATAAGATTATATATGATATGACCGATGTGAATTAATATCTTTGTTAACTTACCGTTTATCATAAAAATTGAATACACATCAATTTAATGATCATACTTAAATGAGTCGGAATCCTGAGTAGTCATGAACCCCAATACGTGTATACTAGATCTTTTGATTCACTAGTTAATGTTTATTTGTAAAACATGCTAGTGACTTTTATTTTGGAGATTCAGTATTATGGATGGCTGAGAACATAATCTTACAAGATTTGAAATCCAAGCTTTACTAACAGATCGTATATTGGTTCCTTTAAGTGTTAATTCTGAAACTGAATGGTTATTAAGCTCAAATTTATAATACGATTATAAATTAGTCATTCACTGGTGAATTAAAAGTACATAAGGATCATGAGATAATTACAAGGGTAAAACAATAATTTTGACTAGTTCTAATTTACGAACCAATAATTGGAGGACAGAACTACGTGAAATGATTAAATCAATGGACTACACGAGAATACTCTGTTAATACATTATATAATCCCTAAGAGTGCAATTCCATATTTATAGTAGAGTAATAATGAAATACTAAATAAGATTATTTAATTAAAAAGTTTAATTAATAATATGGTTTATTGGAGCATAGGATTATAGGTTCATGGTCTTTAAGTCACATCTGTACTACGTAGTCTAAGATGTGAATATTTAAGGACATGAGAAAAGAATCGACTTGTAAAAAGAATTTTTATTTTGGGACAAGTACATAATTGTGAGATAATTATGTGTGATTAATAAATTAAGAAGTATTTAGTTGAATTATATATATATATATNATTTATGAAATTAGATAATTGTAAATTATTAGATAATAATTTAAATAAACTAAATCTGTTATTTGTGAAATAACAGATAAGTTAGTTGATAGGATAATTGGATATAATAATTTTAAATTAACTAATATCTAGATATTTATCTGATTAAAATAAATATATAACTAACAATAATTATCACATGTCAATCAATGATTGAGTATCAGATATTATCATGGACTACCGTAGTGTCACGTGGCACTACAGTAGTGCCAAGTGATACTGCAGGCATGCACAGTTGCATTGAGTCACAATGCAATGGCAATTTTATGATTAAACATTATTTTCATTTTATTCCTTAAAATTTGATATGTTATCTTCTAGAAAATATACATATATTATTCTAATGGTCTCAGTTGATGAATTAGTTCATCAGTTCATCATCAAATCAAATTGAGAACACAGTTGCTGTCAGGGTGTTTTCTCTCTGTGATTAAAAGTTAGTCAAGAACTATGAAAGAATAATCATCATATTCTTTTGTAGTGTTGTCTCACTAAAATAAATCATTCTCAATAAATCTCTAGATTTCATGTGTTGAGTATGTCTAGAGACAAAAAGTGTCTTTGAATTACTCTACGTACCCACACACGTTCTAGTGTATTTGAGGATTGACTTGGAAGATCTGGGTGTGGATCTCGAAGTCCGTTGTTCGTCGAAACGAAAGATCGTTGATTTGCGAGGATGCTTGATTTAAACTACAAGAAGTATATGATTCATATCCATGTATACCTTCGATTCAATATATAAATATATAATGGATCCTGCTTGAAAATAGTTTTCACTAAAAGTTTTAATTTTAGAAATCGTTGCGTCGCACTTGTTTTCTTTTATTGAAAAAGATTTGTTTTTAATAAATTTATTTAAAAAGTCACCACGCCTTCACCACGCAAGCACTACGTTGTCTAAAATAAACATCCCATTGTGTACATACATACATATGTATATTGTTTTATTTTTGTAGAATATACATGCTTGTGTGTAGTTATATTATTAGTCTTTTACAAATCCAACAAAAGAAATTATAATTATTATTTCTGGAATGTGTGCTAAACCTAGAATATTTATATAATTATTAGAGAACCTTGCTACAACACTTGATGTGAATGACAATGTATCTATGATTAGAGGTGTACTCAGTTCGGTTTAGTGTGGTTTAGAGGGATTTAATGAACCAAACCTTAACTACGGTTTTCAACAACAAAAACCGAACTGAACCATAAAACATATAGAAACTGATTCGAACCCAAACCATAGAAAAATAAACTAAAACTGGACTGAGCCGCTAAAAATGAACAAAATGTGTGTAAACCCAGATTATACGATAGATTAAAATCTGACAATCTGGGTTTATAAACGAAGAACAAAAAATTGAGAAAAATGAAAATTGAATCAAGCATTTCTAACAAATGAAAACTAAAAATGAAGTCCTAAAATTAGAGCTAGAACAAAATATATAATATAAAAAAATCACCAAGTGTTTTCAGTTAATAATATAATAAATTATCCAAATTTTACCAGATCTCTAAACATAATACAAAAATCTCCATATCTGAGGAATTAAGGCCTCAAATTTGTCTGAGTTGGCGTGAACTAGGGCTCAAATCTGGGAGAGATGAACACAAATCGAACCTTTGTTTCGCGCGGGTGTGAGCTACAACAATGATGGAGCCCAAAGGAGGCACGGACCTTCGCGACAGTTCGGCTGGGTGCGAGAGAAAGAAACATAGATGTACAGATGGAGTTTGTCGGTGATGGAGTTCGAATATAGATCTGCTGGTCAATGGAGTTCGACTCCATGATGGAGTTAAACTCGATGATGGAGTTCTGCTCGAGGGACCATTAAGAGAGAGAGAGAGAGGGAGATATGTACATAGAATAGAGATGTACAGAGAGTGTGTAGAAAGAAGAAGAAGAATAACAAATGAAGATAAAAGAAGGACACACTTAGAGTCTATGAGAGAGAGAGAGACTAAGAGAAAGGAACTTACAATAAATGAAGGCGGTGGAAATTTTTAGGGATTAGGGTTTTGTGAAAATGTTCTTAAATATAGATAATACGGTTCTGTTTGGTTTGGCAATAAAAACTGCATACCGAACCAAACGTGCATGCATTGTATGTCAGGCACCAAACCAAACCGTTTTAAACATTAAGATCGACCGAACCGCATTGGTTCGGTCAGTTTAGTCAGTTCCATCAATTTTTCTTACACCCCATCTATGATTAAGAAATCTGTAAAATTGGTTTCAAACATTGTTCTTGAACCGACTACCTCTTCTAATTCAACCAGGCCGATTAGCCCTTTTCCCTCAGAATGCATCCATTAATGATGATGCTAATGTAGACACTCAACTAGCTCATGTTGATGATCATTTGGATGCTTCAATAGTGCCATCGCGGCTTGATAATAATAAGATAGATATCTCAGACGATCCTATTGTTTCCCATTTTTTAGGCTTCCACCTATTGAAGGTCCAGATCCTCCACTTTAAGATGCAACTCTTTCAGAGTTTGACAGTGAGAACATTGAGTCGGGTTTTTCTCATACTGATGTTCAAGGGGATTTTGTTTGCATTGCTAAACCTTTATGTAGTTTTGATTCGGTTCCTTCTACTTTTAGAGATCCCTTGATTTACATTACATTTGTTCTAATTCTAGCTCTTTTATTAAGTTATGGATCTTTAGATCTTATGCTATTCAAGATGCTACGTTTATTTTTATTTCAATTTCTACTAGTTTATGTGGTTTTATCCATAAAATTTCTTTTATTTATGGTAGTGTGAGTTACATCACCCATAAATCTCTTTGAAGTTCTCTTATGAACATTTCAGATTCTGATATTTTGTGGCTTATTTTTTGGGATTTTAATTCTATTTTAGGAAATCATGAACTACTGGTAATATCACGCCTAATTCTTGTGAAGACTTCTGGGCTTCTTTAGCTATTTGTAATCTTGTGGATATTGAGACTAAAAGAGCTTTTCATACTTGAATCGGACAAAGTCGTCGTGGTATGGTTCTTTCTTGCTTGGATAGTGCTCTTTGTTCTACTTCCTTTCTCAATACTTGGTCTTAGGTCTCTTGCATTAATCTATCGAGATTACACTCGGATCATCATCCAATACCGTTTTCTTATTCTATGGGCATTTCTTCGGGACCTCAACCTTTTTTATTTCAGGGTATGTGAGTTTCTCATCCCTCCTTTCATTGATTTAAATTGTTCAGTTTGGTCAACCCTTGTTGTAGGTGGTGGTAAAAGAATTTTTGTTCAGAAGTTAAACTTCTTAAGACAGCCTTGAAAAAATGGAATTGGGAGGTTTGTTGGAATGTTTCCCTGAATGTTTATAAAGCTAATGAGAAAGTGATAGTCATTCAAGATGGGATCATATTTAGGGCTTTTCTGATACTCTTTTCTAACTTGAATTTGATGCTCTTGCTGACTTAGATACGATCCTGGGACAACAACATGTTTTTCTGAGAGAAAAAAGTAGGGTTAAATAGCTTGTGGAGGGTGATCAAAACTCTAACTTCTTTCACTCTTTACTTAAATGTAAAGGGTGTAATAAGCATATTTCTTCCATGAAAATTGGTGATAATATTTCTTATGATCCTGTGGAGATTGGTGAGCATGTCATATTATATTATCAACATCTCTTTTCAGGTTTTGGTGATTGTAATTTGTGTATTTCTATCATTAGGGAGCATATTCTTTCTTTAGTCAATGATATGGAGAATGTGTCGCTTCTTCCAGTTCCTTCTTCTAATGAGGTGAGGAAGACTATGTTTGACATGGATTCTCTTAGTGTTCCAGGCCCAGATGGCTTCTCAAGTAAATTTCATTATCATTGTTAGGATATTGTGAGATCAGATTTGGTATTGGCCGTGCAAGAATTTTTTCCGTACAAGACAAGTTTTACCAGATTTGAACTCAAATTTTATGGTTCTTATTTTGATTATTCCTAATGCTATAGTGATTACCAGTTTTGAACTATTGCTTTAGGTAGTTTTCTATTTAAAATTATCACCAAGATTATTAGTGAACGTCTTTCTGTTATTTGTTCACGAATTATTTCTCCCAATCAGTATGGTTTCATCAGCGACCGTCAAATTGTTGATTGTATTATTGGTCTATCTGAATGTTTTGATATTTTGAGCAATAGTAGTCGTGGTGGTCATGCTGCTATGAAAATTGACATTCATAAAGCTTTTGATTCCATTAGTTGGAAATTTCTCTTTGAGGTTCTGATGTATTTTGGTTCCTATGTGCGTTTCATTGCATGGATTAATAATATATTTGACTCAACGAGGAACTCGATGTTTATTGATGGGTCTCCTAATGGCTTTTTCAGATGCTCGCGAGGTGTGTGACAGGGTGATCCCCTCTCCTCACTTCTTTTTTGTTTGGCTGATGACTTTTTGAGCAGAAATCTTTAAAATCTAGTAGATTCAGGTTTATTGATTTCAATATTTTCACCTATTGGAATGCGTGCTCCAACTCACTTTCTTTACATAGATGATGTTCTTGTTTTCTGCAAAGCTTCTTCTAAAAATCTGCAAATGATTTAGATGCTTTGAGCCTTATGGTTCATTATCTGGTCAATGGATTAATTGGGATAAATCCTCCATTTATTTCGGTAGGGGCATCTCAGGTACCCGTATTATTGATTTTTTGTCAATGTCTAGAATGCATAGGGGAGAAGATTCTATGACTTAGAGGTTCCTCTTTTTGTTGATGCACCTAAACGTCACTGGTTGACCCATTGAGGTGATAAAATTAAAAACAAAATAGAATCTTGGAAATGTTTAACTTTATCTATGACAGACAGATTATGTCTCATTATTCGTTGATCTATTGTGTACTTAGAACCAAGGTATGGACAAATTTCCTGTTCAAAATCCTAAGGCACCGTCTATTTTTTAGTATCTTGCTCAAAGAATTTCCCTGTTCAAAACCTGAAAAATTGCCCATCTATTTTTGCACACAAGACTACAATTTTATTTTCTCTTTAAATCTGGCTGTCCATGTTTCAACCACGGGGAGCCAGGAATTAATGGTATGGGTTTTGAGAATCTCTCTATCTCTCTCTTGGCAACCACCATTCTCTTGGTTTTCTCAGTCTCTCTCTATCTTTCTCAATTGGAAAACAACCACCATTCTCTTGGTTTTCTTAGTCTCTGTTTATTCCTTTTTCTTTTCTTCATTTATGTTAACGGAATGAGGGGAATATATAATATAGGACAAAATTTGCATGTCAATTTTCTCTTGCAACGTGGTTGGACCCTTCCTAGTTTCTTCTTTTTTAGATGGGGACCTTTGCCTGGATGTCCTTTGTGCTTTTATATAGCATGTTTATCCTTGATGAATGATTCCCTTTTTCTTCGAATAAAATCAATTAATAAGACATTTAGGGGTATTATTAGCATATATCCTAATGTTGATGCTGATAGGATTTCAACATCTGAAATTAATTGCATGCTAGAAGAGTTAGGAGTGATTGAGGTGAATCAATTTTATTGTCTGAATGATGGACATGAGTTGCATTATGGTCTGAACCTCATTTATGATGATCAAGATGTCTTAGACATGATAACAAGTATACCATCTGACCGAGTAATACACATTTATGTAGAACATGATGAAGTTAAAACTGTACACGATTAGAATGTGGGAGATGCCACATGTATGGGGTCATAACTCTAGGACATGTAAGGGAGTTATTGGATACAACAACATAGTAAAGTTACCATTGAGGAGAAATGCTAAGTCAGAGGAGTATGAATTTATGAGCTTTAATGTATCAAACACACTAGAAAGTACTCAAGTATTTCTTACCAACCAAAATTTGAACGGAGGTGATTGTTTGTTCATTGCAAAATTTGAAATCCGTGATAAAAGTCAAATATTTTCTTTCGCACGGTTTGAATTCAGCTCTTGAGATTTCAATTTCTACTATTTTATTCATTCATTTTGACTGTATAATGTTATTTGGTATAATTCTTTTAGGCCACTCAATGGGCCTGTATATGTTAGTTATGTTCTTTTGTATAATTAATTGACTTGTGGTTTTTACATGCAGTCAGAAGCTAGATCTGGACAAGCTTTTACATCTGAACATGGAATCTTAGTTTCTGGACATAGAGCTTCAATAACTGGAAAATGAAACCAAATATTGTTTTCCTTTATGGAATTTTCCTCTACTGGAAAATGAAACCACACTTGATATACTGAAATTTTATGCTTTTGAAATAAACTTATTGGTAGTTGTACTAATTTTTTAGTGGACGAACACTTTATATGATTATCAGGTTCACAGTTCTATTTTTTGTGAATGAATGTATTATGTAATGGACAATTTTGTACTTTTTGGATGAGAAATGCATTGTTGGTGGGATAGATGTAGTAAAATTATATAAAATAGTACGTTACTTTCATGAAATTTAAAATGAGAAATGACAGAGCAGGGGAGAAATGGTAGAGTATAGATGATTGATGAGTTAAAATGCACTAAGTTCGAATAAATAAATTGAAAAGTAAAAAAAGTTAATAATTAAAATATCCATGTGTCTCTGACGTGGATGCCACATCATCAATGTGTGAAAAAATTACGGAGTTTAACATAATTACTAAAATGAGAATAAAATTGAAAGTTAATGAATGATTGTGTTGGATTAAACTTTTAATGGATCATTTTTATACATTTAACAAAAGATTAAAAAGTAAAAAATACAGTTAAAAAGGTCAAAAAAATAAAAAAAAATTAATAATTAAAATTACCCATAGAATCATGATGTGGCATCCACTTATGGATAAATTGACGGAGTTTAAAGAAATGATTAAATTGAAAAAAAATTGAAAGTTTTTTTTTTCTTCAATTAAATTAAAATTTGATGGAAGAATGTAATCATATTAAAAGTTAATTAAACTATTTTGATACATTAATGGATTAAAAAGGTAATTTATTCTAGATTGTTTTTGTCCCATCTTTATTTTATGGTTTACAAAAGCACAAAGTTGTTTGAGTTTTATAAAAATATTTAACAAATTAATGTAGATTATGAATTTTTAGTAGAATAAATTGACATATTTTTCGATTAAACAAATTGTGCCCTTATGATCAATTGTTTTCGATCCACCGTTGCTTTCATCGAAGACCTACTACATCAACCCTCAGAGTGTGGCTCTTCTTCTTCCTCTTCTCCCTACTCTTTTGTCACACATTTTTTCTCCTCCTCTTCATTCCTCGTCTTCCTTCTTCATCTTTGGCTTATTCTTCTTTCTGTTCTCTCTCCTCCTCTTCTTCCTCTTATTCTTTCATCTTTCTCTCTTACAGAAGCCTTTCTATTTTTGGAAGGCTTCTTCTTAGGGTTATTTGGATAAATATACTCTTTCTATTTTCCTTAAAGATTTTTATACCCATTTTTTAAAATAAAGAATTTTATAGCTCTGGCTCACCAACTTCACATCACCACTTGTCTTATGCCTCTTCTCTCATCATTTCTTTTTCTTTTTCAATGTACATGTCAAATCAATTTAATAATATTTTATTCTTATTCTTCTTTATTTTTCAAACAAGCTTTTTCTTTTACTTGAAGTGTTCAAGTAGTATTTTGTGACTACTTGAACTATTCAAGTAATTATTTTTTTGTTAGTAAACACTCATACACCAGACGACTACTTGAAGAGTTTAAATAATTATTTTATGACAACTTGAACCCTTCAAGTAATAGTTTATGACAACTTGAAGAGTTCAAGTAATTATATTTTATTATTATTCTTCTTCTTTATTTTTCAATGAAGTTTTTTCTCCTACTTGAATGATTCAAGTAGTTTTAAACTACTTGAACGCTTCAAGTAATTATTTTTTATTACTCAATACTCATACATCAGACGACTACTTGAAGGGTTCAAGTAGTTATTTTATGACTACTTGAACCCTTCAAGTAGTTGTTTATGACAACTTGAAAGGTTCAAGTAGTTATATTTTATTCTTCTTACTCTTCTTTATTTTTCAACGAACTTTTTCTTCTACTTGAAGGGTTCAAGTAGTAAAAAAATTACTACTTGATCCCTTCAAGTAGTGACGAGCTTACTAGATAATAAATTTCAAGAGAAAAAAACTACTTGAAGGGTTCAAGTAGAATAAAAATACTATTTGAACCTTGCAAATAGTGACGAGCTTAATGGACAATAAATTTCAAGAAAAAAACTACTCGAAGGGTTCAAGTAGTATAAAATTACTACGTGATCCTTTCAAGTAATTATTTATTTTGACTTCTAGAATAAAAAAAATATTACTTGAAGGGTTCAAAAAATAGGAGAATGAGATTTAAAGTGCGTCTCATTAAAGAAGAATAAGAAAATCAATGGGTCTCGCTAAAGAAGTAAAATGGGTCTCGCTGAAAAAGAAGAAGAATGAGTCATATTCTCACTGAAGAATCATAGAGTCAACTGAATAATAACAACAATAATAAGAATAAGAACAAGAAAATGCAGAAGAATAATAAATATGAGCTTTGTTGAATAAAATAGAAGAAGAAAAAAAATAAGAAAATGAAGAAGAAAAAGAGATGAATAGATTGATTTAATTGTGCATCAGGAATGTAAAAAAAATTGATAAGATTATTAATATCTAATGAAATTGTGTGAATCCTAGGATATAGAAATCTGATTTTTTTCAAAATAAGAATACATTTATTAATCCAAAATAAAAAGGATATATAATTCTAAATAACTCATTCTTGTTGAGAGAAGTATTTCAAAATTCATTGACAGAAAAATGACATGGCTTGTTGAGTCTCCGTACTATATTTTAAACATTGACTCAAATATCCTTAACTTTCTCGACGATAAAATAACGTCATTTGATAATACCCAACACCCATAAAGCCCACCGGCGTCAGGGTCCTTCTCTGAGTTTCAGTAGCTCATCCTCTCTCGGACTCTTACCACTTACAAACCTAGAAACGCCATTCATATCGCTCTCTCTTTCTATTTCTCTGTCGCAAACACTCTCAGTTGGTAATTTCTCTCTTTCTCGCCTAAGAAAACTCCCAAATTTCGCGCTAATCTCTCTCCAGACACTTTTAGGTTTTGTTCCCTTTTTATCTTTAAAACATGATTCTCATCTCTGATTATATAAGGTTTCACTAAGTGTTGAATGTATTTAATAAAACTAATTGGTGTGTAATCGACTGAGGTATGAGTTTAGCTAAGATCTCTCTATTTGGTTGATTTTTCTCGGTTGAGTCGATTTTTGTGTGATTTGTTATTGATGCAGATCGAATCGAACTTGACAATTGAATTGGATAGTCTACATACAGTTGATTGAATTTGGTCTGGTTGTCGTTCAATTCAGCAAGCAACTACATTAACTTTGCCAAAGATCACTAGTTCATCAATCATGCGTCCGAATTTGTAAAATGAATGTTCAGTATTGCTTCTTTCTTTTAGTATATCTAGTTTTAAGTCTTTATTGTTTCCACAGTATTGTGCATTTTAGCTTACAAAATTGGCGGTCAATAATTTTAAGGATGATGATGGTGATGGTTGAAAATATTTGAGATTTTAATATGATTCTTGAATTACTTGTACTTGTAGTATGTTTTTATGACATAATAATGAACGTATTATGTTCTTTTATAATTCAACTTTCGATTAGTGTGATGTATGATGTGATTGGCGGAACTGATTTCCTGGTGAACAGAAGGGGAGAAAGGAAACTAAACCGACAAGCTATCAGCGACATACAATCAAGTAATTGTGGCCTCGAGGTGTGTTATTTGAGACATGTCGAATTTCAAGTATTTACTTGGCCAATCTAGATTTGGATTTTCATATTCTCACGGTTTCTTATGGAGGTTGGGAATCTTCTCTCCATTCCACTAATTTGTCATACTCAATTCCAAATCTGAATCTGAATCCATCTTGACGTTATAATTGATGTCAGGATCGATCGATTTTAAAATTAAAAAAAATTATATTAGAATCACAAATAGTTGGTGGACGGAATATAAAATTTGTTTGATTTAATTTATTTAATCATATTAAATAATTTAAAATCAATTTTAGTTTAATCATACATATACGATATTAAAACGAATAGATTAAGGAAAAATATTTTTTCACATTTACTCTGTATCGGATGATTTCTGAATTGGTAGAACTCTCTTGAGCGTTCTTCGTGTTCTCCAAGCTTTAAGATCAAAATCATGAACTTGATCTTCCACGAATAATTTCTGAATTAGTCCGCCAACGACCACCCATTAATTTTAAAATTATATCTCAGAAAAATTTTACGTAAGAATTTGACTGCGGGCTCTCAAAACGATTGAAGAAGAAAAATCAACTATTCCCTTCTTCAGATTAATTTCGGCGCAACTGTAGTGAGAGGAGAAAACGTTTTTCTCTTTTTTGTGTTGATAACAATAACTGTATCATATACACATTATCTCTTTGCAATCAAATTACTATTAGATATTTATTAAAAGGTGATTTTTGGTATTTACAAATATATCCATATATTATAAAATTTCTGAAAATTCCTCTAATTATCTATTATTGCCGAAAATTACATAATCTCCTAGAGTTTTAGTTGTATCGAAATTCATCAATCCAATTGATAAATATAATTTATCATTATCAATTAATTAATTTATTTATTTTAAACAACTAATTATCTAATTAGAAAATAATAAATAATTAATTCAATACAATAATACAATTAACTAACTTAAGTGATATCACCTAACACATATATGTTGATCCAATTTAATTCGTTTTTCTATTCCTGTTCTCTGAGTTATTTCTGAGATCGAATGGACCCACATAAACAAAGTGAATCTATCTCCATAATTCCTGACTTATTTAATCCTGAAATTGTACGAATTTATTAGAGGTTCGATGCCGAATCAACTCTCGATTCATGCGCGCTACATTTTCTGTTGGTGTAAATAAACTCTATTTATTTTCATGGTCCACATAATATTTTAACATAATACCCATCATAAATAGCAGTAACAAGAGCTAAATGTAAAATTACTATTTTAGCTCTCTTATTATTATTTCATTCACTCATTTATTGACTGTGAATAAGAAAGATATTATAGTGAATTGTCTCGTATAATTCACAAGTCTTATTCAATGACTCATTTCATCGAATATTTTGCCAAGTTAATTTATAAACACACCCATCAATAATCATAAAATGATATTATTGCTTTCACAATCTAACCATGAATTTTCATATTTGTGAATCACGTAACTCCTACTTAATTAATTTAAAATCCCAACAGTCGAGGTATTGCCCGTCAATTCAAACTTACTCATTTGACATATGTAACTAACCAAGTCAAGTTATGTATTCACCTCAGGATTAAGGTAATTATGAAAACACTCTTAAAGTGTAACAATTAGATTTAGAGCTACGTAAACGGTTTTGGGCTCTAAACTAATTTGTTACCGGTCTATTCAGCATGTCCATAACATGTCTAGGTTAGCTATTTGAGTCCCCACTCTTATGCCCTAAGACTGACATCAACGGTTCAACCTAACAGTCATAATCAGATTCGATTGTCGAGTCGACCAATATCATTCTAAACTATTTTAGAAGAGTTCGTCTGGAGACGCTTCTGTCTTCACTCTTCTTTCATTGACAATAGTTTCAAGACTTGAGTAATTTATAAACACGCTTTAATTTAAAATAAAATTTTCAATTTATTCATAAAAAAATTCAATAATACAAATGTCTGAGAAATAACTAAATACAAATAAATAGTTATTACGCGCTACTTTATGGACATATTTAAACAATTTCCCACTTGGACTAAAGTAGGCGTGTATAATCTGTAAAAGCCAAGCCCTCTAGATGACCATAAAAAACTTTACTGCTTAAAGTCTTTGTGAATGCATCTGTCAGGTTATTAACCATCAAAATATGTGTAACCACAACATCTCCACACTAACAATCTCTCTAATTAGATGATACTTACGTTCTATGTGTTTGAATATCTTATGGCTTCTAGATTCTTTAGAATTCGCTACATCCCCAATGTTATCACAATAAAATGTCATGGGTTTGTCAGCGTCTGGAATAACTTTCAGAGTCTTCAAGAACTCCTAAGCCATACAGCCTCTTTTGCAGCTTCACAATCTGCCACATATTCATCTTCCATGGTAGAATCAACAATGCAAGATTTTTTGATATTTCTATATACAACTGCTCCACATTCAAGATGAATACCGATCCTGAAGTGGACCTCCTAGAGTCCTTATCAACTTGAAAATCAGAATCTGTATACCTTGTCTATTCAAGTCACTACATGAAAACACAAGCATGTAATTCCTTGTTCTCCTAAGATATTTAAGGATATGCTTGACGTTATTCCAATGCTCAATTTCAGGATTAGATTGGAAACGACTTATTACGCCTATGACATAGAAAATATCAGGTCTAGTGTAAAGTATCACGTACATGAGGCTTTCTTCCCTTTAGGTATCATTCTCATATCATCCTCTTCTTGAGGAGTCTTGGGAGACTGCTTCTTGGAGAGACTGACTCCATGTCTAAAGGGAAGAAATCCCTTCTTGAAGTTTTGCATGCTGAAGCGATTAACACCTTATCAGTATAAGATGCTTGAGAAAGTTTCAATTGCCTATTCTTCCGATCTCGAAAGTTCTGAATACATAAGACAAATACAGCTTCTCCAAGATCCTTCATGTCATATTACTTTGCAAGCTAAAACTTGCCATTAGATAATTTGTCTACATCATTTCCAATGAGTAGAATATCACCTAGGTACAAGACTAGAAAAAACACATTCCATTCGTGTATCAACTTATACACATAAAGTTCGTCCACCAACTATTCAAAACCATAGTTCTTAACAGTTTTGTCGAATCTAAAATTTCACTGCTGTGACGCTTGCTTAAGTCAATAAATGGACTTCTACAGTTCACAAACTTTTCCCTCTTTACCTTTCTCCATGAACCCATCTGGTTGAGCCATATAAGTGAGCTCTTCATGACTTCCATTCAGAAATGCATTATTGACGTCCATTTGCCAGATTTTATAATCAAGGGTAGTAGCAATGGACAAAAGGATTCGAATGGATTTAAACATGGTTACTGGTGAGAAGGTATTCTCGTACTCTATACCTTCCTTTTGGGTGTAGCCCTTGGCTACTATCCTAGCTTTGAATGTCTCTACATTCTCATCCGTACCTCTTTTCTTCTTATAGATCTATTTGCATCTTATTGGTTTTACCCCTTTAGGAGGATCTACAAGTTTCGAGATTGAGTTCGAGTACATCGGATGTACCTCAACGTTCGTGGCTTCCTGCCAAAAGTTTGCTTCAAAACCAGTCATGGCCTCCGAGTAAGAGATTGGTTCATCTAGGTCCTTGTCTGAGATAGTTTTCAAAGCTCCTCAATAGGACATGTACCTTTCAGGTTGTCTCACAACTTTTCCACTACGTTGAGGCTCCATAATCTCTGGCCCCTATCGTGGTTCTTCCATTATTTAATCAGAAACAATTTCTGATTGGGGAGTCGGTGTCCTCTCACTCAATAATTCCTCTAGCACAACTGTGCTTCTCGGCTATACACTTTTAATATAATCTTCTTCGAGAAAATGAGCATTTGTGCTTCTCGGCTAATGAATGTTTTCTTGTCAATCATATTATCGAAGATATACCCCTTCGTTCCCACAGGATATCCTATAAACATGCACAATTCTGAACGATTGGCTAACTTGCCTGTATTCGGTCTTAGAAAATGTGCTGGGAAACCCCATATTCTAAAATGGTGAACGGACGAATTTCGCCCATACCATTTTTCATATGGTGTACTAGGCATCGTCTTTTATGGAACTTGGTTCAGAATATATGCCGCTGTTAGTAAGGCATATCCCTAGAACGAATCTGGGAGGGATGGGTAACTCATAATGGATCTAACTATATCCAACAGAGTTCAATTCTTTCATTTTGACATACCATTTTGCTGTGGCGTACCAGATGTTGTAAGATAAAAAAGAATACATTCTTCCTTAAAAAAGTTTTCGAACTCTCTTAGCATGTACTCTCCATTACGATCAGATCGTAGTGTTTTGATTTATTTTTCCAATTGCTTTTCAACCAAGGCCTTATATTCTTTGAACTTTTCAAAGGTTTCAGACTTTTGATGTATTAGATAAACATGACCAAAACGTGAGTAATCGTTAGTGAATGTTACAAAGTATTCATAACCTCTTATTGCTTGGATATTCAATGGCTCACATACATCATTATGTATGAATTCAAGGCATTAAGTAGCTCTTTTACCTTTTAATGAAAATGTCTCTTGGTCATTTCGTCTTCTATATAGGATTTACAAGTGGGTAGTGAACCCACACTTGAAGATTGCAAATGACCATCTTTCAGAAGTCTTTTAATCTTGCGAGGCTAATATGTCCATGACGTAAGTGCCACAGATAGGTTAGATCAGTTGAGTCATAGTTCAACATTTTACTATCCCCATGTGAATCAATATTCACTTCAATGTCACAAATCATTGGTGCTACAGGTTTTATGTGATACAAATTATTAATCATTCGTGCAATAGTAATTAAGCATTCATTTATAAAAATACAAACATCTTTATCAATGAATTTTAGATCAAATCCTTGCTCAATTAACACACCAATAGAAATCAAAATTTTCCCAAACTCGGGACATAATAAACATCACGTAAAATAAATAAATGTTTCTCAAAACATAATTTAAAAAGTCTCTCCAATGCGGCCGATACTAATGTTTCATTCCCCCAGCAGAAGCTGAACTCGTTCTTATCAAGCTTTCTGATTTTCCTGAACCCCTGCAGGGAGCAACATATATGGTTAGTAGTTGTATAATCTACAATTCAAGAAAAGTAGAGTCAACTACATATCAGGCCTCCATAACCATTACTATACCTTTAGATCTTAACCATTTGAGATACTCTAGGCAGTTGCGTTTTCAATGACCAGCAGCTCTACAGTGATGATACTTGTCTTTCGACTTATCTACTTTCCCGGTGCTCTTGCCTTTGGCAGCTCTCGACTTCTACTTCTTCACTTTCATTGGATCCCTTATTTGTTTCTTCTTAGAGCTAGAGGTGGAAGACATACTTTCAGTAAAGTTAGACTCTCCAAATTTCCTCTTGCCCTTCAGAAATAGGGTATCAGCAGCTTGCAGCTCCTTCATGAGCTTAGGAAGTGAGTAGTTCAGCTTATTTGTTGAATAATTAAGCTTGAAGTTCTCAAATGTACTAGGCATATTCCTAATCTATATGACATGTTATATGATGATGCGCGATTAAAATTAAATCATACATTTAAATTTGACCTCCATCTAAGCTCATTTTTAATTACAACCCATAAAAGAAAATAAATAAATTATAAATTAATTTATGAACTAGACTCCATGGCGTTTGCAATTTGTTCATTCGTCTCCATCTTGTTCATCCATTTTGTAACATTTTACAAAATATTAGTCCCATTTTTAAATATAATTTTCAATTTAAAAATTTTAATTTTTCAACATATTTTTACTTTGATAAACATATTACCAAGTAAATAGTAAATTGATTTATTTTTAAAATAATTTTAAAAAAATTTACAATTATACAAGTGTTGATAAATTTAGCAAATTAAATAAGGGACTAAAATTGATTTTGAAATCATATTTCAAAATTTGAATTTCAAAAATCCTAGATTTTCTAAAACCACGGGTTTCTAAAACTTGTAGGTTTCCTAGTCTGATTAGGTCTCTAGGACAACACATGGCAGCAACGGCGAGCGGCGACCAGCAGTGAACAGTACCATCGGTGAACCGTATCAGCAAAAACAGTACCACTGGTGGATAGTAGCGCTTCCCCGTGTCTTCTCGATAGATGTCCGGCGACTTCTCGACGGCGGTTAAGTGATTTTTGGCGATGATTTCGAGGCGACAATGAATTTACAACGAATCTAAAATTTACAGAAATTGTAATAATTAATTAAATAAATTCATATGCCTCAAATTCGGCATAGAGTACATCAATTCTAAATAAAAAATGCCTAGAGTCAATAGTTCGGGATCCAATCACAAAATATATTCAAAATGATTTCGAATCTACCATACAAATATATGCTAATATCCATAAAATTCACGATACGTTCGTTTAATTTATCTATATGCATAATCTTAAACATACGCTTTGATACCAATTGCTAGGATCAATCGGTTTTAAAATTAAAGAAAATTAGATTTAAGCCGCGGGCGGAATATAAATATTTTTTTTATTTAACTTATTTAATCATATTTAATAATTTAAAACTAATTTCAGTTTGATCGATGCATATATGATATTAAAACGAATAGATTAAAGGAAAATAATTTTTCACCTTTACTCTATATCGAAGATTTTCTGAACTGATGGAATTTTCTTGAGCGTTTTTTGTGTTCTTCAAGCTTTAAGAGCAAAATCATGAACTGGATCTTCCACGAACGATTTTTGAATTAGTCAATTAACAATCACCCGTTAATTTCAGAAATATATCTCAGAAGAATTTTACATAAGAATTTGATTGTGAGCTTTCAAAACGGTTGAAGAAGAAAAATCAAATCTCCCCTTCTCTAGATTAATTTCGGCGGCAACTATAGTGAGAGGAAAAAATATTTTTATCTCATTTTTGTGTTGACAACAATAACTGTATCTAATACTCATTATCTCTTTGCAATCAAATTACTATTAGATATTTATTAAAATGTAATTTTTGGTATTTATAAATATACCCATATATTATAAAATTTCTGAAAATTTCCCTAATTGTTTTTTATTGCCAAAAATTACATCTTCTCCTAGAGTTTTGGTTGTATCAAAATCCATCAATCCAATTGATAAATATAATTGATCATTATGAATTAATTAATTAATTTAGTTTATTTAATTAATTATCTAATAATTATAAAATAATAATTAATTAATTCAATATAATAATGACACTTAACTAACTTAAGTGATATCACCAATCACATATAGGTGTAGTAAATATGCCTTGACACCAAAACACATTTTGGTCCAACTTAGTTCATTTTTCTATTCCGGTTCTCTGAGCTATTTCTGAGACCGAATGAACCCACATTAACAAAGCTTAGGATTCAAATGCCCGGTGGATTTATCTCCATAAATTCCTGACCTATTTAATCGTGATATCGTACGACTCCACTATAAGTTCGATGTCAAATCAACTCTCGATTCATGCACGCTACTTTTCTGTTGGTGTAAATAAACTCTATTTATTTTCACGGTACACAAAATATTTTAACATAATACACATCGTGAATATCAGTAACAAGAGCGGAATGTAAAATTACCATTTTACTCCTCTTATTATTATTTCATTAATTCCTTTATTAACTGTGAATAAGAAAAATATTATAGCAAATTATCACATATATTTCACAAGTCTTATTCAATGACTCATTTCATCGAATACTTGACCAAGTTTTTGTTAATTTATTCACACACCCATCAATAAAGCAATGTGATATTGTTGTTTTTGCAATCCAACCATGAATTTTCATAAATGTGAATCACGTAACTCATACTTAATTAAATTACAATCTCAACAATTGAGATATTGCCCGTCAATTCGAACTCACTCATTTAACGTATCAAAGATTGCAACTAACTAAGTTAAGTTATATATTCACCTCAGGATTAAGATAATTACAAAAATACATTTTTGGTGTGACAATTAGATTTAGACTTAGGTAAACGATTTTGAGTTCTAAACTAATTTACTACCGGTCTATTCAACATATTCATAACATGTCTAGGTTAACCAATTGAGTCTCCCCACTTATACTATAAGTGGAATATGTCTATAAAGTAACGTCTAATAATTATTTATTCATATTTAGTTATTTCTCATACATTTGTATTACTGAATTTTTTATAAATAAATTGAAAGTTTTATTTTAAATTAAAGCGTGTTTATAAATTACTTAAGTTTTGAAACTATTGTCAACGGAAGAAGAGTGAAGACAAAAGTGTCTCCAGACGAACTCTTCTGAAATAGTTCAGAACGATATTCGCAATTTTAAGATCGACTGAATAATCGTATCTGATTACGACTGTTAGGTTGAACCGTTGGGTGAGATCAGTAAATTATACTCTTTATTTTATGACAAAAACTTACGTTTTTGCTCTAATTTTGTTGTTGTTGTTATTAATGTTTGCATAGCATAGTGCTTGATTTCAAGATTAGGTGAAGAGTATGCACCCACCTTTGACGTTATACAAGCACCCAATGTGTGCTGAGGTGAGCTCATATCTTCATGGCTTTTCTACATTTATTTTACTCGTCCCTTTTCTTGCATTGACTAAATCACGGGTTATGTTATGCTTTGGTTGCTTTGTCCTCATGGTTAACAATGACCATAATAAAAAAAGGACTATTCATCATCTTCGTCTTCCTTTCTTTCGATCAGTGATTATCTCATCTTTTCTAAATAAACTAAATTGCAATTTTAAAGGACATTATAGGATATCTGCATTTCTGAATCACACTATTAAACCTCGTAGGACTTTCTCTAACCTCTTTTTGTTGGTATATTTGGCAGTGATCCCATTGAGAGCATGTACCTGAGCTCAACTGAACTAGTAGGCTTTAATTGCACAGTGCCAACATGGGTGGAACGGTGTTGAAGAAATCTTGCCCTGTTTTCTTTTGAATCAGTAATAAAATCTTGTCCATTTTATCTCAAATTGACTGGTGGTATAAGGCACATTAAGTTTGAGGGAAAACATGTTTTACTGATGCAACTTTCGCTATTGAGTGGAATAGAAGGGAATAAATGGAGGAATGTTGAATTGCTCTGATAAAGTAAAATATTTTACTGTTTTTGCACTGTCAATACTTCCGGATCCTATATGTAATTTTAATTGTTATTTTTTTAACTTTTCAACCTTTCTTTAACTTAATGCATTTTAACCTACCATGCCCCAACCACGATTTCTTCATTTAACTTTTTAGGAACATACACGACGCTGCTCTTCATTTCCTCGTGTACTTGCCGTCGCTGCTACGCCGGAGATCACCGCTAGGTCGTCGTTGTCGTCTGCTTTGGTCACCGTTTGGTCGATCTATTGTGTACTTGGAACCCAAGGTATGGATGAATTTCCCTGTTCAAAACCCTAAGGGACGGTCTATTTTTTAGTGTCTTGCACAAGGAATTTCCTTGTTCAAGACCTGAAAAATTGCCCTTCTATTTTTGCACACAAGACCCACCATTTTTTTATTTTCTCTTTAAATCTGGTTGTCCTTGTTTCAACCACGGGGAGCCAGGAATTAATGGTATGGGTTTTGAGAATCTCTTTATCTCTCTCTTGGTAACCACCATTCTCTTGGTTCTCTGAGTCTCTTTCACAATCGGAAAACAACCACCATTCTCTTGGTTTTCTTAGTCTCTGTTTATTCCTTTTTCTTTTCTTCATTTATGTTAAAGGAATGAGGGGAATATATACTATAGGACAAAATTTGGTCTAATTTTTTTGTCGTTGTTATTAATGTTTGCAGAGCATAGTGCTTGATTTCAAGATCAGGTGAAGAGTATGCATCCACCTTTGACGTTACACAAGCACCCCATGTGTGCTGAAGTGAGCTCATACCTTCATGGCTTTTCTACATTTCTTTTGTCCCTTTACTTGCATTGACTAAAACACGGCTTATGTTATGCTTTGGTTGCGTTCTCCTCATGGTTAACAATGACCAAAATAAAAAAGGACTATTCATCATCTCCGTCTTCCTTTCTTTCGGTCAGTGCTTATCTCATCTTCTGAATACACTAAAGGACATAATAGAATATCTGCATTTCTGAATCCCATTATTAAACCTCATGAGACTTTCTCTCTAGCCGCTTTTTGTTGGTATATTTGGCAGTGATCCCATTGAGAGCATGTACCTGAGCGCAACTGAATTAGTAGGCTTTAATTGCACAGCGCCAACATGGGTGGAAGAGCGTTGAAGAAATCTTGCTCTATTTTCTTTGGAATCAGTAATAAAATCTTGTCCATTGCATTTCAAATTAACCGGAGGTAGAAGGCCACATTAAGTTCGAATATTGAATCGCTCTAATAAAGTAGAATAGATGGGAATACAGGGATGAATGTTGAATCGCTCTATTAAAGTAACATATTTACTACTGTGCACTGTCAATACTTCTGGATCCCGTTCTGGATCACCATGCAATCACCTTTGAAACTTCTTGCCCTTGCACTTGAATTTGATGGCATTTTCTTTTCTTTTAGTTTTTAGTTAAGCACTTATGCTATCAATGGAAAAGAGTAGCTAGTCACAAAATGTTTTTAGTTAAGCCTTATGCTATCAATGGAAAAGAGTAGCTAGTCACAAAATCTTCATCTCAAATCTTCTGTACTACACTGCAGATCATTGAGCAGTTCCAGAAGTGTCATTCAGACCATCCGCTTGCAAAATTTGTCGGTGAATGCACGGATCTTAAAATAAAACTTGACCGATGTTTCCGACAGGAAGTAAGTTTCGGACTATAGTTCTCTTCATTGTCGTGACCTTAGTAATTTCATTGCGGTAAAACTTTTCAGTTTCTTGACAGAAAGCTCTGAAGCGAAAGGCAAACTTTGAGCAGAGTAAGAAGATGAAAGAAAGGCTGCAGGCTTTGAGGGAAGGTTCTGAAAGTACCGAAAAGACTTCCATGGAAACGTGAAGCCCAATTAGAGGAGCTTGAATTCTTGAAGAGTTCAGAATTCAAATACAAGACCCGTCAAAAATCATTTAATTACTATAATATTTCTTGCAGCAAATATGTTGCGGCTCTTTTTATCATAAATCATATGACGGTATTATTCATTGAATATTGGTTGCTGCAAATGATTTTGTTAATTGCGTGTACGCTGCAGCAGATGATATTTTTTTTTAATACTGTTTAATCATATTGAATTAATCAAGATAGAATCCTCTTTCAATTTCAAAAATTGTTTATTCAACCTTCAAATTTAATTGTGAGATACTGAGATATTTCATAGTAGTTCGGCCTATTGATGTATTTGAACTCGAGTCGCAGATTTTCCTGATAAATGTTACAAAGAATTCATTGCTTTTCTATGAGAAACAAGATTTGAATTAAGGTGTAAAATTTGGAGGATAAGCAATCCAACTGAACACCAAAAAACAACTCAGCCTGTTTAAACGGCTAGCCGGTTAGCATTGATAAACAACGATTGATAAAAAACGATGGAATGTTCTTAAATTATTCGGTAGAAGACACTCAAAGGGGAGATTCATTGCTTGTTTTTAAGCTTGATTGTTGCCGCTTATGGCATATTTAATTTTCTTGATGTGCATTTGGTTACTATACACATTATAAGTCATGAAAGAGGAACTAGATATGAAGTTATCTTTTATTCACCCTAGTTTTATATACATCATCTTGTCTATCTGTCACCTCCAGCAAAGTATGTTAAATATATACAAAAGGTAGAGAAGCAATTCACGCATTAATATTCTGGTAAAAGCTCATGGGATATCATCACTCGAAATTACTGCCTGTTCTTGAGTCTGACCATTCTCCAGACCTTGAATTTCAATTCATAATGCCACATGGACTTGCAGAGTACCACAAGGAGCTATTTAGGCTTTTAAGCATCTCCTTTTCACAATCATCTTTCCATCTTCAATATCACTCGAGCAAATCTTGTTAATGATAGTTTAAGTGGTGAAGATTTGGAACAGATTTGGTCTACCTGTATAAGGGACTGGTGCTGGTCACTTTGAATGTTGCGATTTGGGAGTGCAGGAGCAAGAAATTCATATCTATTAAGCTGTTGTTCTTCAAGATCATATACTTCAGAAACGAGCTTCTCTTTTGGAATTGGCGAACCCATAAGGTGTTCCTCTTTTGGGGTAAAAGCTGCCAAGTCATCTAGTGAAAATCATATATATGCACAAATAAACTTGGTACTCCAATATAAGGGTGTGCTCTTGTTCATTTACTTTCTTATAATGTTACATTGTTTCATTTTCAAAATCATTAATGGCCATTGCTATTAAGAAGTAGTGAAAATTAGATGACTAGACAATGTAGTACACCTAATTAAATTTTGGTCATGAATTTTAAAAAGTTAGATTTTTGTCACTTTTATTAAGAAGCCAGAATATTAGCATTAAATGTGCCGTAAAAATCCTTCTTAATTGACTTAGTAGCATAAAAATAGAGAGTTTAAATTCAAATATTTAAATAACTATTAGCTAGGGATTTTAGTTCAAATACTATCTCTCTCCCAAAAAATCACTCACTCATTTACCGTTGAAATAAATACATTAGCTTTCAAAAATTATAAATCTAAAGCAAAAGAAATAATAATGGTAGTTCTCATATTTACAATTAAACTATTACAAATAAATGAAAATTATTTCATTTATTATATAACTAAAAATACTAAACAACAATTTTTTTACATATACACAATAACTCATTGTTGTTGACTGAAATAATGTTTATAATTTAAAGATCTCTAAAATCATATATATAATCATTTACATTCCTAATAGCATGATAATATAAATACTAAATTTTATAACGTATTAGGAAAAGAATAATTAGTGAATAGAATTATAAATAAACTAAATACAAAAAACTTAATCTTATACTATATTTTGTGGGGCTTAAAGGGTAAAAGAGTAAATAAAAAATTTCTCTCCTTTGAGTCCATTTTAATATAGTAGAGATATGTAAATAATTAATTGCATATAGGTAATTACCATGGTTTAGTTTCATTGTAAATGTGATTGTAATTTTTTAAGTATGTAACTTTCATCTCTGTGAAATTACGTATTAACATGAATATAATGCCTTCATGAAATAATAATACATATTCTTGGTGTCAATGAGTATTTACATTGGTTATATTTTTTTGAATAATGTAAATATTTAATTAATGTATTAAGTCTTTTGTGCATTAACATGACATATTCTCAATGTAAATATCTATTAATGAACATATAGGGAGAAATTTTTGGAATCCAAAAAACGAAACTACCTTGTTTCGTTTAAAAAAAATTAGCACTAAAGAAATCATATTAAAACTTAAATATATGAAAAATAAAAAGTAAGACAGTTAACATAAATATAAGAAGATAACTACCTTAATAGAGATAGTATATTTAAAATTTATAAAAGTAAGCTAGATTATATATATTAATAAAAATATAAATTAAACTAAAATAACTAAAAACAGTTGAGCCTCAATACCCTAAATATAAGAAAGTTAATTAGTGAAATGAGGATAAATGGGTCAGAGAAAATAATTTAATTAAAAATAAAATAAAAATGAGAGATTTCTAACAGATGCAATTCAATTGTTTATCCACAATTTTTGAGAAACATAAGAGACTAAAAGTTAAACTAGACATAAAAACACAAAAAGTATAACAATGTTGTGTAGAAATGGCGTTTGCCTGGCCTATAACTCTTCCTAAAGGGCTGAAAAATGTGACCAATTTATTAGCTAGCTAACTAAACTCGACATCACTCTGATTATTGTAGGTCGACCATTCATCCTCTCTTCTCAATCTCATGTCGAGGAACGTGTCATGTTTAAGATAGCAGAAAGAACGTTTCTCCATCATTTTCAATCAGAAGTAAATTCAATAACAACATGACATTAGTTAAGAATAATACATTTTTTGTAATGTCTTCATTCACTAGACAAAAGATTTTCTTCACTTTCATTTGTCTCTTCTTTAGGAGTGAGATTGTCAAAGATAAATGATATTGCTTATGCTTTTACTTCCAAAATTATCGTTCCTAATCTGGGTTGATTGATTGGGTTAAAGGGGCAACAAAGGCTGGAACTCCTCCTGCCAAAAATCAGGGATCTACTTCTCATCCTTGGAGTTAGCATGTTTGAAAGAGTCCCTTCTCTGTCTGCCTCTCCGAGTTTCTACTACTAAGTAGCCCTTCTGCTATTTAATCATAGAATCGATTCCGGTCAAACTGAAAAGCCCAATCCCTATAAAGAAATGAGAGAGATGCAAGAGTATGACATCAGTGAATGGAGAATTAGAAATGAATTTATGAACTTTGAAATGAACAGAAACACAAATGGAATAAAACTAGAATTGAAATTAGGAGATGACTAAAAATAGACGAAACACGGTAAGAAAATGCATAATAATTTTTTTTCAAACAATAAACTAATCTTCGTTAATGTAGATGCAAGATGCTAAAAAATGAACCTAGAATAAAGAGTATGGTCAAGGAGTTTTATAATGTTTCCCACCGGAAATAATGAGATGAAAGTGTCAAACTTTATATTATATTAAACGAAAATAGATCCCTGTTGGGGATCCAACAAGAGGTAATATGTTAGCAAAATCGTGGTCGTCCGTAAAAAATAGACGGCCACGATCATCTTAACACATCTACCGAGATGATATGACTATTTTATATCTGTATGTTTTGTCTTTTAGTGATATTAAAATGGTAGTCTAGATTCAATAGGATTCTCTCATGTTCCAGGAACAGGAGAGAATCATTATCATATATATATATATATNTATATATATTAATAGTAATTAAAAGACATGATATTATAAGCAAGAATTTACAATGATTTTATTGAAGTAAAATAAACTTACAAGTACTGAACATTATTTTACAAAAATTAATTAGTACTCCGGCTCACTAATTAACGTCGAAGAAGAAAAAGAATAAAGTTTACAATTGATTGGTAATTAGATCTGATTGACCCAAATATTTTTAATTAGGCTTGGTTAGAAGTAGAAGATTACTCTTTAATTTGAGCTTTAAGGACCAATTGTGGAGTCTATGACTCTCCTTTGATTCCAACTTTTAAGGCATGGGGCCTAAACCCTGTCTTGACTATCCTGCAAAAATTTACAAGTAAGGAATTCAGTAATTGAATTATTAATGCATTGATTAATTTAATATCAAAATAAAAAAAATACTAAGAACGTACTACTATTGAGCAAAAAATTGTTTGGAAGCAATTTTTTAACATCTTTCTCCAAAACATGTTTTGTAGATTTACAATCAATTTTTAAAAAAAATATTTGCTTTAATAAGTCATCTTGAAATTTTTGTATACATAATAGAATGGCTAAAATTTCTTTCTTAATAATACTATAATTAACTTGTGATTGATTCCAAGTCCCAAATGTCTGACAATTTGTTCAAGTGATTCTTGAAAGATGTTTTTGTAATAAGATATCTCCATATCTAAGTTTAATCAGTTTGAAAAATTTTAAAGGAATTATTAGTAAGATAGGGGGTGTGCACGGGATGGGGCGGGTTTTGGGCCTTTTGTCTCGTCCCGATCAGGACAGGACAATTTTTTGTGAGTTCTGTCCCGTCCCGTATAGAGAGGAAATCCCAAGCTGGATGGGATGGGGGTCGGGATGGAACGAGATGGGATGGATTTTTTCCCATTTTTTTATTGATTTGTTTTTGGCTTTTTGGACTATTTTGGGTTGAATTTGATTTTTTTGGATTTTAGGTTATTTTGTGTCTTTTTTAGAGATTTAGACTATGTTATAAAGGTTAGAAATCAATTACACGTTAAAAATCAAAAGAATTAAGGCTAAAATTAAATAAAATAAAATGTATATATATATATATATCAGAAAAGGACAGGACAAAGTCGGGACAAGGACTCTTGTCTCGTGTCCCGTCCCGCACAAGATACAAATTCTGCGTCACATCCCATCCCGACTAAAACAAAAAACTCATCCCGTCCTGCTCGGTTCGGGATGATTTTTCAGGACGGGATGGTTTTTTCAAGACGTTTGCACACCCCTGTCCTGTAGTAGGGATGCCAAGACAAAGAAGTGTCTTAACATGCGTTTTAATTTTCTTAATTAAATTGGTGTGGACAACTGTCCAAGGAGGGGGACTTTTCTTAAACCTTTCAAAGATAGGCTTGCAATCAATTCTCAAATTATTATAAAAATCAGATATGTAATTTAAAGATCCTAAAAATCTTTATAATTGAGTTTTATCAAGGATTTCATCAAGAAATTTATCAGCATATTGTATGACTCGGTCAGTTGGTTTAATAATGGAATGATAGATCTCAAATACTAAAAATCTAAACTTTGATTGAAACAGTTTTATTTTACTTGCAGAGATAACTAAACCATTTCGCTTTATTATCTTAGCAAACAATTCAATATGTTTTCAATGTTGATAAATTAATTTGAAAAAAATAAGAAGATCATCAATGTAAACAATTGAGAAGTCAGTGAATTGATTGAAAATTTCATTCATTATATTTTGAAATTCACTATGAGCATTTTTAAGACTAAAAGGTATTACATTACATTCGTCATGGCAAATGGAGTTACAAATTTAGTTTTGTATTTATCATTTTCATTTATTTAGATTTGCCAAAATCCAGATTTATGTCAAACTTAGAGAATACAACATATCCAAGTATGTTGATTAAGTCTTTTTTGTTTGGTATAATATATCTTATCCATTCTAAATTATTGTTAAGAGGCTTGTAATTTATTACTAACTGAGAAACTCCTCGTTCAATTTCAATGGCCTTTTGGACATAAAAGGTCGAGCGAGACCAAGGAGATTTGATCATTTTGATAATGTTTTTGTTAAGAAGTTTTGCAATTTCTTTTTTACAGAACTCAATCATTTCACACTTCATCTAAATTGGTCGTATCTTTGTTGGCATATTTTTCTCATCAAATCCTTAAATGTAAGGTAATCTGACAGTACGATACTTCATGTGCCAAAAAGCATTGAGAATGCAGTACATAATTTTTTACAATTTTTTTGTTCTAAGATTTTAATTTGCTTTTGAAGAGCAAGATTTTGAAGTTCTTCTTCAATTCTTTGAATTTTGTTTCATCTTGTAGAAAACAAAATTGGTTTTCTTTAGCTCATTGGCTTCTAAAACTGTCCAAGCCCTTGTTTGTTTACAAGATTGGCTTTGATCTTCGCAAATCAACATTGTTAAACCATTTGAGGATAGTGAAAAATTGGATAAAGGTATCTCATTTTATATTTTAGTTTTTATTACGTTAAATTTTAGTTGTGCTATTAATCTTAATGTATATTTTTTGTTTGTTCTGTAGAGTTGGTGACTAAAGAGGAGCATGTAATCGTAATAGTGGAGGACGATGCCGAGTAGTATGACATCATGTGATGGGTGGAACTGATTGTGATTGTGACATTTGGTCGTGATTGTGACATTTAATCATTTTTATGTTTATCATGGATTAATCTGAATCTGAGTATATTACATTAAGATAGAACAGAAGCTGCATAGGTGATGATCATACTGATAAGTAGTTTTGTCATTTATATTAGAGAAAGTCTACTACACAACTAAGTATACTTATATTTGGCTTATTTGTTGGTTTACATATTTATATAGGAAAATGGGCAAATTCAAGCAGGATTGAGGAAAGCAAATCTACTGCATCCATTCTATCATATTTTTAAGTGGTAGTTATGTATTTTTCTGCAATGGTTAAGTGTATTAGAAATGATATTTGTAAGCGTATTTTCTAAGTCTAAGTTATGTAATAATTTTATAAGTCTGAGATCTTGAATTTAGAAATAGTATTTTGTAAGTGTATTTTTCTGCTCCTATTATCTTCAGTTTCAGTATAATTATGTACTTTTTTATATATTTTTTTGGGTAGAAAATGGTTTGGTTTTTTCTCTTTTTTATATTTTTTAGGCAGGTAAAAACCACAAAATCGAACCGAGCCGAACCGGTTTTGGATGGTTCGGTCCGGTTCATTTTACACTAAGCCATCGATTCAGTTCGATTCTAATATTTAAAAAATGATATTTTCGGTTCGGTTCTAAAAATACCCCTAAACTGAGCCAAACCGAACCGATTACACCCCTAGGTGCGGCTAGCTTAAAACTAATTGCACTAAATAGAAAAGTTTTGTAAGTTAAGACAAGGGATAGCAGGGTTTTCAAATTTTTAGGTAAATAGCAAATCCTTGGATGCCATGTCATCAAAATTCTGTTAATAATTTCTGATTGACAATTTTGCGGCCTTTTGCCCCTCATTTGATAGTTTCAATTATTTAATTTTGTGAGGCCATGTAAATTAATGAGATATCTTTATCTTTAGTATTTTTGGTTTATAATATTATTAATATATATTATTTTAAATTTAAATTAAATTAAATCTTATTGATTAATTTAATTTTTTTTTTTAGTGATTTCGGTTATGGAAACTATCTTTTTTAATTTCCCCTTTTTAGTGCTTTGCTGATCCATTCCGGACCATCTCTTCGCAATATCAAAACTTCAATGTTATGGAAATATCTCTTTGGATTAAAATCATCAATTCAATGATGAGGATGCTGCATTATACATTCTCCTATTGAGTATAAGTAAAAGACCTTCGGATTCTCCTTCAGCTCAAATTGCCCACAGAATGTGTCAATAATGGATTTTTTGTGAGAAAATAGTTTTGGATCACGTCCAGTAATCTTCTTTTCCTTAATTTTATTTTTTTGATAAATTCAATTAATTAATTTTAATTACTCATTGACCTTTAAAAAGATTAAGGTTGAGCTTGTTCTTTAAATCACTTCGTTGACTATAGGGTATCCATGTTACGTCACTTGTTAATTAAACAAGTTCAGTAACAGCGTAACCCAAATCTGAAGCTAGCAAGGGGACCATCAGGATAAAAATACTCTTACCTACATAATTAATAAACTCTACCGATTATACACACAATGAGATTTATTATATATTAATTATGATTAACTCCGCTATAATTGAAGTTCAAGTGTATTTTATATTATTTGATGTAACTATCATTGACCTATTATTCATTATGAAATTTTCCTCCATAATATAGTACCATGTATAATTAGGTGAAGCACTATCGACCTAATATTAATACACTTCTTAGTATCCTTTGGGTTCCAAATTCATTCTATCGGTCAACTATGACAATTTTCATACTTGATGCCTCAAGTAAAATTATCAAATCTCTGGTACACCATTAGAGATACTAAACGCTTAGTTTACTATGATCACACAAATGAATTACCTAAGAGATATTATGTCATTTAATTAAAAATGTCTATGGATTCTACAATTGAGAATCTATGGACTCCCTATCCAATAGCACAATCATCCAACCTACGAAATATGTTGACTCATAGAGTCTCATTCTCAAAAGATTAAAATAACCAAGCTATTAAATATAAGGTCATAAATTTCTCAAGATTGAGAGCACTCATAAAATAATAGCATAAGTCTTGATTTTCATCTGATTGTAATTTTCTGAAAATCAGATTCATTAGTTTTTTCAATGCATTCCAAATGCACGAGCACATTAAATAGGTAAGCCATCTAGTGACCATGGTAAGTCACTCTACATAATAGAGTCAATGTACTACAGTCTTTTCTTAGTAAAGTGCCCAACTTTATCAGACTGTAAAATTAAATATTTACATGTCATAAAGAACTCTCAGTTTATATCTTGTGCGTATGAGCTAAACTCCATAGCCCAAAAAATAAGTGACAAATGCTTGTGGACCTTCTACTAAAAATGTTCACATGTTATACATAAGAATGTCAATTTTTTAATTCTTCATAAAACAAATCGTCAAAATTACATAGAATCGTATGCTTTCAGGGCACAATTCTAACAATCTCTCATTTGTCTTAAAGCACATCTAGTGCAAGCCTAACACCCATATTGTCTACATGAGACTAAAACACACTAGTAGTTAGAGTCTTTGTAAATGGGCTACTAGATTTTCTACTGAAGCAATCTTAGTGACAACTATATCTCCCCATTGTACAATCTCCCTAATAAGATGATACTTCCACTCTCTGTGCTTACCTCCTCGATTATTTTGAGGTTCCTTGGATTGCACAATTTCTCTAGTGTTATCATAATAAATTATGATTGGGAGTCTCTCAATCTTGTCAACCTCGAACTCTGCTAGGAACTTACGCAACCAGACAGCTTCCATTGCAGCTTCAGAAGCAGTTATATATTTAGTTTTCATGGACAAGTCTGCTATACAATTCTGTTTTGCACTCCTCCAACTAATTGCTTCCCTTCCCAAAGTAAACACATATCTCGAGGTAGATTTTCTTGAGTCTCTATCAGATTAAAAATCTAAATCTGTATACCCTATGGGTATGAGATCCTCACCACGATATATAAGCATATAATCTTTCGTTCTCCTAAGATACTTAAATATATGATTTACAACTATCCAATGCTCTCGTCCAGGATTCGATTGATATCTGCTGACCATGCCTACTGCGAAACAAATATCTGGTCTTGTACATAACATATCATACATAAGACTTTCCATTGCTGAAGCATAGGGAACTATTTTCATGTTATCTATCTCATCTTGTGTCTTAGGACACTGGTCCTTAGATAGATGGATCTCATGTCTAAAAGGTAATAAACCTTTCTTATAATCCTGCATTACGAACCATTTCAGAATCTTACCAATATACACAGTTTAGAATAAGCATATCTTTCTAGATTTTCGATCACGTATGACCTTATTGTTGGAATTATGTCCATAAAGTAGGGTGTAATAACTGTTTATGAGTATTTAGTTATTTCTCTGACATTTATGTATTACTGAATTTTATGAATAAATGAAATGTTTCCTTTAATTAAAGTGTGTTTATAATTTACTTAAGTGTTGGCACTATTATCAATGTAAGAAAAGTAAAGACAGAGAGGTCTTTCAGACAAAATTTTCTAAAATAGTTCATAAAGTTATTTGCAGTCTTAGGATCGACTGGACAATCGAGTCTCATTATGACTGTTAGATTGAACCAAATGATGTTGGTCTCGGGGCATGGGAGTGGAGACTTTAATGGTTGACCTAGACATCTAATGGAACATGTTAAAAATTCATTGTGAGATTGCAAATGCAACAATGTCACATTATGCTTTATTGATGGGTGTATGAATAAATTAACTTGGCCAAGTATTTGATGAAATGGATCATTAAATAAGGCATGGTGAACTGTATGAGATAATTTACTGTTATGTCTTTCTTATTCACATTCAATAAAAGAGTTAAAAAAAATGAAAAATAGAGGGGTAAAATTATAATTTTACATCCCGCTCTTATTACTAATATTCACGAAGGGTAATATGTTAAAATGTTCTGTGGACCATGAAATAAAAGAGTTTATTTGCACCAACAGAAAATGTAGCACGTATGAATCGAGAGTTGATTTGGCATCCGACTTATAGTGGAGTTGTACGATCACTACAAGAAAAGATGATAATAGTGATGGTTTTATTCATCTTTTGTGGCGGTTAAAACCGCCGCCAAAACATTTTGTGGCAGTTCCAAAACCGTCGCCTTACTCACTGTCGTAAAGTTTTTTGGCAGCGATTTTTCCAACCGCCGGCAAATGGGTGACTTTGCTAGCGGTTTTAATTCTCTTTAACGGCGGTTTAAAACAGTCGGTAAAGAGTATTTCGTGGCGGTTCAAACTGTCACCAAATGCCCAGAAATGGGAAGAAAATATATTTCCCGAGTTTCTTTCCGACGAGTTTTTTCTCGTTACCAGCGGTTTTAAACTGTTGATAAAGATTATTTAGCGGCAGTTCCAACCACCGTCAATTGCCCAGAAACAGGAAAATATATTTTTTGGTGGTTTTAAACCGCCTCTATAGGCTCCAAAATCGTCGCTATAAATTAAAATTTTGGTCCAAATTTTTTATGTTTTTTAAACATCCCATAATTTTCAAAAATACATATTTCAGGAAATATTCTATATCACAGATTTCAGAATCTCCCAATATAAAAAATCTAACAGTTCAGAGTCCATCAATTCAAATATTCACAAATTCTTGCATTTTAAACATTCACAAATTCAATCAAATGAAACTTTCACAAATTTTAAAGACAAAGCAATATACGTTCAAACTTTAGCAAATATAGTATTTTTCATTCTCACTGAACTTTATGCGATCATGAAGTTGAGGGAGGATCTCCAGAATCCTATAAACACATAAAAAATGAACAAAATTAGTATTAGTGTTGGAACATAATTTGTAATTATGTAAAGTATATATTCCTTAGAAATCTTACATGATCACCACTGGTGAATGAGAACGAAGGATTTTGTGCGTGCATCATTTTTATAAGGTACGTCACTTGGGATTGAAGTTGAACTTGACCATCTTGAAGTTTATGGACCTGTGACTTAACTCTCTCGTGTTCTATACGTGGAACAAACGCCTCTTCAAAAAACTGATGGCTGCTCTACGATTCAAA
The DNA here is from genome assembly GCA_003255025.1 of Datisca glomerata. Taxonomy (NCBI): domain Eukaryota; kingdom Viridiplantae; phylum Streptophyta; class Magnoliopsida; order Cucurbitales; family Datiscaceae; genus Datisca; species Datisca glomerata. The sequence goes on from QANY01008646.1 coordinate 289,162, forward strand.
TGTACTGGTGGGAGTTGGACCTATTCTCATTCCACGGACTCGTCCAGAATGCTCTAGACCCATAACGTCAAAAAATGCATCTCTATGGATGTTATTATTCCCATTATGCGTTTGTGTTGCCAAAAGTATTTTTCTCCTACAAGACAAATAAACAATTTGGTCGCATATGTGACAAATATAGACTTAAAAATAATTCTTACAGCTATAGAATTTGAATCTTGATCTACCCAATTCCCATCTTTGCGTTTATGTGTTTCTATGAACAGTTTGACCGCATTGGGCTCTCTCCCCAACACCTCCGTCTATCATCATGTTCAAAAAAAATTATATTTTGAGCACACTACTAAAAATAAAAATACTACTTATAATAAAAAAGAGTTACGTACAATTTCATCTTATTTTTAGCACAGCTTTTCCTTTCTAAAGAATGATGTATACTTTGTTGTGCTCGTACCACAATGTTTTTTTCACTACGAGCATGTTATTTGAGAAACAAAATTAGTATTTATTCTACGTAATAAACAAAATTCAATGTCAAAAGAAAATATTGTAATACCATTCCTTCATAAGGGAACCAAAAATGGACAATAGCATTCCATTGATCTCGTGGAATTTCCTCAGGTTTATGTCTTAGGCATTCTTCTTCACTAGGATATTTTGTCGTATTCATTGTTTTCAATGTACTTTTGCCGTCCTTCCAACTCTTATTAATTGAAGACAATGCAAATTTTCTGTTGGCGTCGATAACTTCCCATTTACTCTGAAAAATTACAAAGGTATAGTTAATAAATACATAATGGAAGAGACAATTACAAATAAGTATTTATACCTTCACAATATCCCATACTGCGTTCTTGTACATTTTAGGCACTTTCTTCCAAGTTTCATAGGTGATCGGCAATAGATCATAGTTGTGTCCTAGTCAAGCCAAAAAGCTCGTATACATAGATGCTTAATCCTTGATCAATTTTCCTGTTGCGTTGAATTCAACTTTCACTTTCTTCCCTTCAGGTAGATTCCCTATATGAGCTAATCGTGTCCGACCATGAACCTTTCAAATAAATACATACCTAATTCAGTGGGAGTGTCGCATGGTGGAACTTGATCACCAACGGACTCATCCTCAGTTATGCGCAAACGTCTACCATGGACCATGATGGTTATACTTGCACAACAAAATAGATAATAACATTATCAAAGAGAGACATAGCTTGTCAAAATTAAATATTAACACTATCAAATAAAGACATACTTAATTCAAATAGTAAGATGATCAAATTGAGTCCTCATTATTCTGATCAAAATCAACATTCATATGAATTGTATCTTCTATGGTTACACCAACAGCATCTGTCCTAACTAAATTGACACATTCTTCATTCTCATGTAAGACTTATTCTAAATGAGAATGATCATGTATGTTTCTTTCAAAATTCATCTCTACTTCATTATCAAGAGTTGTATCATTATTATGGTCACTCATGTCAAACATGGCTCTTGGTTTTGTATGCACTACAACACGCCCATCTTCATATATCTGATCTTGTACGTAATACACAAGACGTGCTTGAGATGAAAAGATGAATGGTTCAACTTTCAAATCATCACCAGTGTGAACAAAACGAAAGATTACTTTGAACTTATGGTAATAGTTCATATCAATAATCTCCTTCAATATCCCATAATATTGTACTCCTCATGTTATTGGATTTGTATCCCTCGAACTTGCGTAGCTTCTAGTCTCAACAGTCACTAAAATCTGATAATTTTGCATCATTAGTGCTGCATCACTTTCTTTGGTGTGAAATACAAATCCGTTTATATTAAATCCCACATATTTTTTACACTTTATTTAGACTCCGAGGTAACCACCTTATTTCGTCTGATGCTTCGTTCTTGTTGGCCTATTCAATAAAACTATATTCAGAATTAACTTATCAAAATCACATGAAGTTAACAAACAAACTTAAACTTACATAATTTTGAAGCCATCCAACAAATTTTTCATGTACCAAATGTTGGATCTCATTTAGTGCAAGTCGACGTTGAAGATTTTCCCTCTTCACAACTACTACACATTTTCTACATGTCAAGATCAATGAATAACATAAATACTCCACAATTTAGTTGAGATATATGTAAATGGTAAATTATTACCGTTGGAAAGGTACTGTCAATTGAAAATTGAATAATACAAATATATGTGCTTGTAGCAGGACTTCTCATCAAAATACCCTCCTTTTGCGATTTTTGTTGGTCTTTCTTTATTAGGAAAAATATCGTCATGTGTGGTTTACTCATCTTCACCATCCCAATATGTAGAAGGACGATTAAATCTTGTAAGTTCCTTCAAGGTATCTCGAGTAGAATGTTGCACACTCGTGTATTATGTATCCCTCTGTTATGGAACCTTCCGGATGAGCTTTATTACGGACATGTGAAAGCTTACCAAGATACCTAATACAATATTGTGTAAGAAATTAACATCAGCGCATGTAAATTTTTACCTTGTGAAGTAATGGACAAAACTTTTTATATTGATACCTCTCAATAGGATACATCCACATATAATGCACGGGTCCAACAATTTTTGCCTCGTTTGCCAAGTGTACTACTAAGTGTACCATAATGATGAAAAAAGGATGGAGGAAAGATTTGTTCCATTTGACAAAGTATGACCACAATCCAAGATTGAAACTTGTTGATCATATCTATTTGCATACTTTTAGAACATAATTCTCTGAAAAATAAACTCAATTCATATAAAACTAAGTACACATTCTTTTCCAAAACACCTTGTAATGCTATGGGTAAAAATTGTTGCATGATAATTTGACAATCATGACTTTTAAGACCTTGAATCTTGCGTTGCTTTAAATCGATGAAACGAGAAATGTTTGATGCATATCCATCAGAAACTCGAATACTCTTCAGCACATTAAAGAATATGTATTTTTCATCATTCATCATTGAAAACAAAGCAGGAGGTAAGTAAGTGGTATCACCTTGAGTCATTGGATGAAGTTGACTCATTATACCCATATGTTGAAGGTCTGGGTGGGCCTTATAATTATCTTTACTCTTCCGTGGATCGTTAAGAATTGTCCCTAGTATGTTATCACATATATTTTTTTCAATGTGCTACATCAAGATTATGACGTATAAGATTAAACTCCCAATGAGGTAGTTGAAAAAATATACTTCTCTTTTTCCAATATCGCACATTATCATCACCAGATCTTCATTTTCGGCCAGATTCTTTACTTTTCCCAAAAGTGACATTAAGTCCTTGGACTTGTTGTAAAACATCTAACCCCGTAGGAGAAATAGGAGTCGGACTATTCTCAATTGCGCTGTTAAAATTTTTACTATCACGACAAAACCTATGGCCAGGCTCTAAAAATCTCTTATGGCCCATGAAACAGAATTTTTTACTATATATAAAGCGTTGTTAATCTATCTCATTATTACAAATGAGGGCAAGCAAAACATGATTGTGTACTCCACCCACGTAAATTATCTAGTCCTGGAAAGTCACTAATCGTCCACAACAATTTCGCACGCATCTTAAAAACTTCCTTCCTTGATGCATCATACGTCTCGACACTTGTTTCCCATACTTTTCAACTCTTCTATCAAAGGTTGTAAATACACGTCAATATTATTACCAGGAATTTTAGGCTCAGAGATAAGAGTAGAGAGAATCAATGGTGTTTGTTTCATGCACATCTAACGAGGTAAATTATATAGAATCAAAAGAACAGGCCACATACTATAACTAACACTCATTGCTTCAGATGGGTTGAAACCATCTCTAGCCAAACCAAGTCTGACATTACGTGGTTTGGATGAGAATTCAGTATGTCTAGGGTCAAATGATTTCCAAGCAGTCGAATCAGTAGGATGTCTTAAAACACCATCTTTAATACGCTCTACATGATGCCATTTTATATCGTCAGTAGTTTTACACGACGTGTATAATCTTTGTAACCTTCCTTTTAAAGGAAAGTAACGCATCACTTAAGCAGCTTTTGGCTTCTTCCTTGAGATTGAGATGTACTCTCACCATCCTTGGTTATCCACCTTAAAGTACCACAAGTAGAACGTGATTATTCTTGTTCTTTGTCTTTCTAATATAATATGCAGTCATTTGGACAAGCATGTATCTTTTCATACCCAATACCCAAATTTTTTATAATCTTTGCAGTTTCATAAAATGTTTTTGGCAACTCCCATCCAACTTTACGCAATAACTCAAGCAACCCTGATAGTGCCTCATTACTCAATCCATGAAGACACTTGAGGTGGTAAAGATGCACAATAAATGAGAGCTTTGAAAATTTTTTGTATCGTAGATATAAAGGTTCATTACTATCTCTAACTAAGTTAGAGAAATCATTCACCTCTGTGTGTTGAGCATCATTTAGTTGCTCATTCATATTATTAGAAGTTGTATCTGTTTGCAAATCATATGTTCTTCTCTCATTATCCACAACTCTGAATGCATCGTGCAAAAAGTCATGCACATTGTCATAACAAGCTTCATACACAGATGTATGCTTCATATTTCTTTCATTAAGCTCTTCTCAATTTGAATTCTAAAATATGGATTCACATGGAAAAACCAACGTGTATAACCAATGCAAAACCCATTACATACCAAGTGCCCATGAACACTCTCCCTATTCATCCTCAGCGTATTCACACAACGTTTACATGGACACAAAATCTTACTCTCTACAGAAACTCTTTCAAAAGTAAAATCAAGAAACTCATCAACTCCATTAAGGTAATCTTGACTAACTCGATATTATTGGATGGTATGATATACTCTTATATTTCATTGTGTCTTTGGATCAATTTCTTTTAATGAAAGACAACAATCAAAACATGAAAATAAAAGATAATCTAGAGAACATACCAGGAACTACGGAGAAGAAGTTGACTCGATCAAACGTATATGATCTTGAGAAGAGAGAAAATAAGTTAAAGCCTATCTGCAAGAATAATGGAAGGTAGAAGAAGATCTAAGAAAAAAAAGAAACTTATTTGACTCACAACACATTTTATAAAGTAATTTATAATTAAATAAATTAGAGAAAAAATAAAAAGTAGGAAGAGAGCATCGATCTAAAGCCCATAGTTAGTTGGAATTGATTCGAAAATCACTTTAAAAATAATAAAAATATTATTCTTCTAATTTTTTTCCTACTTTCATTCTAAAGGGATAAAAAATTATAACAAGATTTTCTCTTTTACCTTCCAATGGATTTCCATTGAGCTTTCTATTTAATTAGTTGTTCTATGTACTTCAGCCTGAGTCTTGTGTGAGGGTTTTAGTTTGTTTAATATTTATTTTCCTTTTCATCTTTTACCTTGTAAATGTTAACAAGATGACTCGAAAGTTTAAATTCGTCATTCAAAGCCTTGTTTTTCCTGACTATTTAAAGTATTGGTCACTAAAATCCTCTCACTTTTTCTTACGTGTCAACTCATACCCTATGTTGATAGTGTATTACTCGAACTCACACCCAAATAAATTTCGACACGGGTCTTAACTATCTATATTAATCAACCAACTTATCAAGTAGGTAGTATCGAATATACATGCAAATATAGGTAAAATTTCTTATAGCTAGGCCCCATCGAAATCCATGCATATACGATCAATAAATTTGAACACAATAAAATACATACATTTTTTTTGTTAAAAGTTAAAAATATTCAATCGAAGTACATACTACAAATTTACAAGAGACGTACACGAGGGAAAACATACTCTCATAAAAAACTTTAAAAAACTATCAAAGGATAACAAAGGAGAGAAAACACACTACACTAACTCATGCATGCTAGCTATCAATTATCAAAAATTGAAAAAAAGGAAGTCCTCAATTCCTTTGTAATAACTCATATTCATCTATATATTTTATAAACAATAAATTTTCACTCATAGTTCCAATTCTATAGTTATATATAATCTTATCTTCAAAAATTCTGCCATTTCTTCACACCCAAACAAAATATACAAAAGAGGTAACAAAAGCAAGTCTAAGAAGGCTGGATTTCAAAATTTTCCCCATAGCATATACATTATATAAAATATATACATTACACTAATAAAAATAGCCAAAGCGTTTTTAATTACAACGCTACCTTAGAAATGCATTATCACCTAGTAATTATTTCCTAATCTAGAAACTAAGTGAGTTGTAAAAGTTGGAATATATTATAGAGAGAGTGAGATTGCAGAGAGAGGGGGAAGAGTGGAAGAGAGAAAGGCTTGTTGCAGAGAGAGGGAGAGGGAGATTGTAGAGAGAGAGAGGCGATAATTGAGATGGTACATGTAGATCGTGGAGAAGCTCGTGGTGGGGGAACTTGCGGTGGAGGAGCTGACAGCAGAAAATCATGGCGGAGGTCGTATCGCCTGTTGCAGAGAGAGAGAGAGAGATGAGAGAAAATTGTGAGTCTAGGAGAAAGGAAAAATTAGGGATTTAAAAGTTATTTAGTTGCGATTTTAAAACCGCCGTAAAACATCTTAAAATCCACCGCTACACGTAAAACATCTCACGCGGGTTTGGACAAAAAGGGAAAATAAGGGATTTAAAGGTTCTTTAACGGTAGTTTTAGAACCGTTGCAAAATGTCTTAAATACCACCGTTACACGTAAAACATTTGGTGGTGGTTTTTAAAAGCTGCCGCCAAAGTTTTGCCAGCTTTTTTTTACCGGCCATAAAACCACCGGGGAAAACCATTTTTCTTGTAGTGGATGTCAGGATTAAATAGGTCAGGAATTTATGAAAATAAATTCATCGAACATTTGAATCCTATAGCTTTGTTCATGTGGATTCACTTAGTCTCAGGAGCAGCTCATAAGGATAGTAATGAAAAACAAAATCAATTAGATAAAAAAACTGTGTTTTGAACCAACGTACATTTCCCGAACCCATATGTGATGGGTGTCGTCACTAAAGTAGTGAAAAGAAAAATTAATGTTCAAATTAATTAATTTATTATTTTCTGATTATTAGATAATTAGTGAATAAATGAAATTAATTAATTAATTGATAGATATCAATTTAATTTATTAATTAGGATTCGTGTATTTGGACACAATATTGACTCTAGGGAGATGTGTAATTTTGTCAATAGCAAAGTAAAAGGGATTATTTTTGGATATTTACAATATAAGGGATTGGAATAGGGTATCACCTGCTGGCGGATCGGCGGCTCTTCCCTTTCCCTCTGAATTGTGGTTCATCCCTCATGGAGATCGCTCCCTCGCTCGTGTCATCCCTAACCCTGAACAAAGTGTGTGATTACAGAGAGAAGAGAAAAGAGATTCACTCTCATCCCTAACCGTTGCCGTCCAAAACCAATAGGGTGAAAGAAAATTTTGATTTTTCATCTCCAGTTGTTTTAAGAGCTCATACTCAATTCCTGAACAACATCCGATTGAGATATACTTTTGAATCTTACAAATGGTTATTGGTGTGAAAATTGATTCAAGTTCTACAAAGAATGAAGAACACAAGATAATCAATATGATTCTACCAAGTCAGAAAATCTATGATATTAAAAAGGTATATTATTATTTATACCTCTTCTAAATACGTCAATCAATATACGCATAATCATAAAAAAATTTATATTTAATATGATTAAATGGTTTATGTGATATTGTTTTATTTTCCACCCATGAACCTTTCATGGTTCATTGATTTTTTCTCAAAAATTCGATCTAACTTTAATCCCATAGATATATGTTGCATCTCCCAAGTCCTTCATATCAAACTTATTAGACAACCATAACTTCACAATTGACAATAATCCTACATTATTTATGATAAGAAGAATGTCATCCACGTAAAGAATCAAGAAAATAATCATGTTTCTCTCCTTTCTCTTGTACACACATGGTTCATCGGGATTTGGTCAAAACCAAATGGTTTGATTACTTGATCAAATTTGATGTTCCATGATCATGAGGCTTCTTAAGTCCATATATGGACCTATGCAACTTGCAGACCATATGGTTCTGGCCCTCAACAACGAATCCTTCAGGTTGAGACCTAAAAATATTTTCTTTAAGATCGCCATTAAGAATTGCGGTCGTGACATCCATTTGTCAAATCACATAATCGAGATAAGCCACAATGAATAATAATATCCTTATAGACTGAAGCATAACTACCGGTGAAAAAGTCTCATCATAATCGATCCTTTCTTTCTGAGTATACCCTTTCGTAACAAGCCTAGCTTTAAAGGTTTCCACCTTCCCATCTATGCCTCACTTCCGCTTGCACCCAATGGGTTTAATCCCATTAGGTTCTTCTACAAGCTCCTATACTCCGTTGGAGTACATGGAATCCATCTTGGATTTCATTGCTTTGTGCCATCAATCTGCATCTACATCAATTATAGTCTCTATGCAGTTCCTGGGATTTAAGTCATGCTCCTCAACAATATCCTCAAATTTCTCTCCCAAAAGCATTTATCTCTTAGGTAGGTGTATTTCCCTCCCACTACGACACTATTGTGTAGTATTAGGAATTAATTCACCATCATTCTCTTCACAAACCACATTCTCCGTAACTTTCTGAATTTCTTAAAACTGCCAGAATTGCTTCAAGTGTGCTTCATGTTCTTCGAGCTTCGGGATCTGAATCACGCACTTGAACTCTAATAACGATTTATGAATTTCATCCACCAATAACTACCCGTTAATTTCATAAATATATCTCACGAGAATTTTGTGTAGAAATTTAAGTGTGGTCTCTTAAAATGATTGAAGAAGAAAAATTCATCCTTCAATATAATTTTCGGCGACAACAGGGAGGGAGTGGAAAAATATTTTTCTCCTTTTGCTTTGTTAACAAGCAACTATATCTTATCTAAGATCTATCTGCAATCACATTGCTGTTAGATATTGAAAAAAAATGAAATTCTTGATATTTACGAATATATCAATATATTTTTAAATTTTTGAAAATTCACCCCATATATTCATAATTGCCGAAAATTGTAATATTCCCTAGAGTTTGAGTTGTATCGAGGTTCATCATTCCAACTAAATTGTTAATTGATCATTATCATTAATTAATTAATTAATTTTTTATTTACTAATTATCTAATAATTAGAAAATAATAAACTAATTAATTTCAATATATATAATCACACTTAACTAATTAAATAACATCACCCATCACATATAGGTGTAAGAAATATGTCTTGGCTCCAAAATATATTTTGATCCAATTTACTTCATTTCTCTATTACTGTTCTTAAGAGCTATTTCAAAAACTGAATGGACCCACATGAATAAAGCTTTGATTCAAATACCCGGCGAATTTATCTCCATAAATTCAGTTTCAACAGTCTTCTTATGGATTCTGCTCTGGACCGTAAATGGGACCTTTTCCTGAAGACCATTTTTATTCATGTTGACAGTACCGTATAAGGCCAATAAAGAAGATAAAATAATAAAAGAAAAAAGAAATACAAAAAATGGTATAGTTTTCCTTTCCTCATTATTGTTTGTATTATTTGTAACTCGCCACTTTCTTTGGTTCATCATTAATGCTCTTATCTTTGCAGATGAATTACATATGAATTTCCTCTTTTCCCATCTAAAATCAAAGAATTAGTCATACTTACTTATTTAATCTTGACATCTTACGACTCCACTATAGGTTCGATGGCGAATCAAACATCATTTGTCTTAATAAAAAATGTGACAGACAAAATTATTTTATGTTTACCATTTGTTTATGTGTTATATCATTTTACAATAGAGTATGATGGGATAGTCTTTTATCTCATGGATAAACTTGTCAGATTCAAATTTATTTATTTTTCTCACAATGAGAAATTGAAAACTTTAAAAGGCAAATATGAACTTTAGAGATATCATAATTGATATGCATTTTAGTACCATTTACAGAGGACAAATTTTTTTTCTTCTTGAAGTACTTGGTAGGCACGAATCCTTCCTGCATACAATTCAAATCAGCTCATGAATTGATACGAGCCATTGAAGTGAATGGTACTAAAATGCATCAATTATGAGTCTTTTAATTCTTTTATTTCATTTTTAATATTTTTTATTTCTTTTAAAGTTCCTAAAGAGTAACTTCTCTTTCCTTTCATTTCCTTTAATTTTATTGAATTTTTCAAGAGTTTGTGAAAGGCTTATAGTATTGTTATTAGACTTAGTATTTTCTTTCTTTTGAATTACATTTCTAAGACTTTCAAGGTTATCTTGTTTTAATTAAAGATTTTTAATTTTACTAATTAAATCTAGTAAAAGAATTTTTGTTCTTCATTTTTATTCAAAACATTAATAATTTTCTGACAACAACTATCATTACATCACATAGAGATGTTTGGAGAATCACTGTCAGAGCTTAAAGAGTTTAATTCATCAGATTCAGAGGATTCAAATTCTTCTAAATTTTCATTACTACTTTCATACTAATCTATGGATTCTATAATTATGAACAATTCTTATTTTTCTTCGTCAGAGATTCTTAATTGATTAATTTTATTTTTTACTTGGCAAGTATTGAAAAAATGGTCATTCTGGCAACACTTAAAACACTTAAATTTTCTTTTATCAACAAAATATTTTCTTTTTTAATAATTTTTATTCTTAGAAAAGTATTTGTCAAAATTTTTATTCTCGTTTTTTGTGGATTTTTTCCTATAAGGTTTGTAAATTCTTTTAGGATAATGATAAGAATTTTTTTTATTCTTTTGGGAAGGAGTAATAGCAGATAATCCATATTACTCACAGAAATTGTCTAATTCATATTTGACAGTTTTCTTTTCCGTTTTAATTTGTTTATTAATTTTCATGTCTATACACATTCTTTGGCCTTCTTTTTGTATTGTAGTGATAATTGTACCGTGGGTGAGACTGTTGTAGTCTATATTTCCTAGGTTATCACTAAGGACTGTTCTAATTTTATGGGCAAACAAATTTGGTAAGTCATTTATGAATTTTGCTTTTCAAAAAGATGATTACTATCATCCCTAGACATTACTCTAGACGAAAATACATTTTTGTACAAGTCAAAATCACTTGACGTTCATGGATAAGCGAAGTAACATTATTTTACGTTCCAATAAAATGTTTAATTATTGTGTAGAAGAGTGTATTAATGACATCAGATATTGTTTTTAACTTCTCCAAGGATTGGGGTTCCTTCAGCATAAATCCTTATTGTTGTAAGAGTGGCACTTCTAGATTCTTCAGTGAGATGCTTTTCCCACCAGGAATGAAGCATTTCTATGAATCCTGTAACTAAAAGTTTTATTACCACATTGTGATACAGATTGTGTGGTGATGTAATTTTTGGCTAGCAAAGTCATGTGCTGTAATTTGTGAAGACTTTATGTTCTGAAAGACCATCATTATCCCATTCATATAATTTTTTTATAGAAACAGAAAATTGATTAACTAAAGATGATTCAATAAGTTGGGTGTCTAGACGAATATGCATTTATGCCATTTCCTTTCAAGTTTGTTAATTTATTAATTTTTAAAATTTTCTTCAATATTCTGAGTGGTTGAAGATTCATGAATTATGGATGATTCATAGGTGAAATCTGACCTATCACTTACTGATTCAAAACTACTGTCTTGGTTGATTACCTTAACCGAAGAAGATGACTCAATGGATTTATTCTTCAATTCTTGAAGCATTTTATCAATCTTTTTATTGAAGGGGACAATATTTAGAGCAATTTTATCTGAAAATTTTATTAAATGAGTTTCTTTTAGAGATTCACTAGATTTAGGTTCATGACGATCATCAATCTTATTCTCAATTTTGTATATTGTTTTCCTATTGTTATATGACTTGGGTTTGTATAATTAAGTTGTTCAAAAACTTTTTTATTGGGTTCTTCTTCCTTCGAAATCTTAAAAGGAGAAGCGGTGATTAAAGATTTTTTTTTATTAATTATAATTTTCTCAGGTGGGAGATGGCTAGCAGTCACCTAACTAGAGTCTTCATTGACCCATTTGGTATTAGAAATAACTTTAATATTCTTTTCATAAATATTCTCGATATAATTAAGGAAAAACATATCAACTCTAAATTCTTACATGAACACCTTCCATTCAGCAAGGATAATTTTTCTTTGATCCACATTGTATGTCTCTCTGAACCTATTATGTCTATTGAAATTGACTGGGTCATTCATGTGTTGCGTTAAACCCTCCCAATCAGACTTGTACTTTTAGCTCAGGGTGTCTAAATTCAAAGCTAAAAGTTGGGGATTGACAGGAGGTAAGACGCCTTGGATATTAAAGGCAGTTGCTTATTCATATTCGTCAGATTATTCAGTCTTATTATCAAAGATTGGCTTACTGACTTGAAAAGTTTGTGGCTATGCCTTTAAGTCTTAAATCTTTTATTTTTAAAATTTTTTAATTCTTTTTCTAATTGTTGGATTCTTAGATCTTGATCATTATTAACAGTGGATTTAGAAAACAAATTTCTAGGAGTGCTAGACTAGCTAAATTCCCTAAATTAAGGATTAGAAATGGAAGATTGGAATTAATTTAACAGTATCATTTATGCACTGCTGGATATAATCAATATCTTCAATTGGGCGTTGAATTGGAGTGGGTTGGCTACCACTGGTTAAAAGCCAATTCCTAGGCAAAATAATATCAGACCACCTAATGGTTTTAGGGACTATAATATTAACATTACTTTGGCTAAATTGAATCAACAGAGTTTGATTTTTTGAATTTTTATTGATGGCATGGAAATTCATATTGGTTTTGGAAAACTTTGTAATGTATTCTAAAAATCAAAGCTAGGAGTTGGACACCTTCAAGGATTTGATAACTACTAGTCTTGATATTCAAAGTTAAAGCTTTAAGAATGTGAGGGTGAGTTAAACTAACAGACAAATTCTGTAAACAATCAAAATAGATTGGACCATTACAAAGTGATGATTCAATTAATCTTAAAATACTATCATTAAAATTGGTGAATCTTGCATCTCGAAGGCTAGCAAGACAGAGGTATTGAAGCCTCTTCTTAAAAGTGATTTTACTCCAATCTAGACTAAACCAAAGTGAATGAAATTGTATCCTTCTTCAATGTGATATTTAATTACATTAGAAGAGAGTAATTGACATTTTTCATGCTCTTTACCAAGAGCATATATTTTTTCATTTTTTGTGACACGATGTTGAGGCTTAAAAGAAAATATATACCATGTTGATTTATAAATTTCTTTAATAGGAGATTTGGGTATATTCCATACCCAATGATCTACATGATCATCTCCTAAATATTCAAAATGTTCTTCATTAATTATGTCTAGAATTGTATTCATTGTAGACCTACTGCTATAAGACGAATTACTTCTACATAACTTACTCATTGCTCAAGATAACTAAATTATTCTTATGATTAAAAATTTCATCATGTATTTTGATTATCAAACCTGCTATAGCTTCTGCAACCTCCTATAAAGTCTAACTATTCTCCCTTTTGCCTCTATAACTACCCTATCCTCAGGATTTACGTCTCTAAACGGTCTTATTGTGGTGTCTGAAGTAAACCTAATAGAAACTGATACGTCAGATTCACATATTAGAAAATCAAAGATTATAAAAAAAATAATCAAGCATAAAAATAACCATCCATTTGGGTGGAGAGTCAGATCAAATAGAAATAATTAAGCAACTAAACAATAATAGCAATAATAACCAACCACTTGGGTGGAGAATAACAATAATTAAGCAAGTATTAAACAGTTGTAAATATCCTACCAGCTTTTGCTCTGATATCAAAAGAGGAGAAATTGCGTATAATACCCTGTCTTTTAATTACTATTAAATTATACACAATTCTGCCTCAGGAGGAGTTATAGGATGGGATGATGGAATATCTAATTTCAACAATTATACTTATAACATTGAGGTTGAAGACCTTGCATACTCAGGATGCTAATTTACTTGGACCAACAAACACCATGATGGGGCATTTATCATGTGTAAGCTTGATAGAGCCATGGGTAATACCCACTGGATTGATAAATTTCCAGGAACTAAGTGCCACTCCCCCCCAAGGCATTTCATATCACAGCCCCATTATGCTTGAACTGGAAGAAGACCCTCACAAGCCAAGAATTATCTTCAAATTCTTTGACTTCTAGTTTGATAGGGAAGTTTTCTAGAACCTACTGGAATAGACTTGGAGTACTCAGGTATGTGGATCAACCATGTTCTAATTGTGCAAGAAGCTCAAGACAACCTTAAAACAGTTCAACCTATAGTTTTGTAGTGACTTACCTTCTAGAGTCAAGCAGGCCAAGGCATCTCTTGATACCATCCAGAACCAACTATCATGTGACCCTTCAAACTTAGATCTCCAGTCCAGGGAAAGTAGAGCTTGCTTTGAGTTCATAGAGTTTAATGGCTAGAATGGGAGACCAGAATACTGAATATTTCTTTCAAAGTGTGTAGAAGAACAGAATTAAGTAAAAGATTAACCAACTTGATAAGCAAGGTACCCTCTAGAGTTCAGCTGAGGATATCTCAAGTCATATTCTTGATTTTTACCAAGGTCTGCTAGGCACCTCAAACCCTGAGCTAGAGATAAATTGGAATATACTGGAATGTGCACTCCCAAAGAAGCTCAATGAATCTCAAGATACATGCATGGTATTTCCAATCTTAGAAGATGAGTGAAAGACTTCCATTTTTGGTATGGGGAGTAGGAAAGCTCCTGGCTTAGATGGGTTTTCAGCTGACTTCTTCAAAAGAAAATGGCCTTTTATTGGGCAAGATGTAACTAAGGTTGTCTTAAAGTTCTTTCACACTGGAAACCTCCTAATCAATCTCATTAATTCCCAAGATCCCTAACCCTCCGAGTGTAGGGGAGTTTAGACCCATCTCATGCTGCAATGTAGTCTATAAATGTATTACAAAGATCCTAGCAAAAAGGCTAAAAGGTGTACTCCATGACATTGTGAGTCCAAAGCAAAGTGCTTTCATTCTAGGTAGGAGAATAGCTGACAACATCTTCCTATCGTAGGAGATACTTAGAAGCTATCATAAGACCTCTAGGCATGCCTAGATATGCTCTAAAAGTATATCTTGAAAAGGATTATGATAGTGTAAATTGGGTTCTTATTGGAAGGTCCTCCAAAGTTTGAATTTTCTCGTTCAATACAGCGTTTGGTTAATGGAGTGCATCTCAACCCCTTCTTATTCAGTGAACATAAATGGTGAACTACATGGTTACTTTAGGGGAGCTAAAGGCATTAGACAGGGTGACCCCATATCCCCATATATATTTGTCGTCATCATATATGTACCGACTGAGATCTTGGGTCTTGCTACCAAGCATTAAGATTTCCACTATCATTGGAGATATAAAGAGCTCAACTTGGTGAATTTATGATTCATTAATGATTACTTTTGTTCTGCAAAGGTGAGAGCAGAAGTGTGCATATTATAAAGGAGTGCTTGGAACTTTTCCAAGGCATGTTTGGGCTCTAACCTAATGATTTAAAGAGCCAACTATTTCTCTTAGGGGTCAATTCTGAGAAAAGCCAGCCGATTCACATAAAAATGGGGTTTCTTGAAGGTCAAGTCTCGGTGAGGCACCTAGGGATGCCACTAATTACCATTAAACTTTCAAGGATTGATTGTGAATCCCTGGTAGTCAGGATAACTACTATAATTAGATCTTGGGAATCCAAGTATCTGTCTTATGCAGGTAGACTACAACTGATCAAAGTTATGATCATGGCTATGTTTAACTTTTAGAGTGGTCTATTTATTCTGCCAAAGAAAGTCATGAAGACTGTGCAAATCCTAGTAAGAAACTTTCTTTGGAATGGAAATGACACTCAACATACAGGGGAAAAAGTAAATTGGGGTGACTTATGCTATGAGAAATATCAACGGGGCTTAGGGCTCAGGGATTTGATCTTGGCCAATGAGGTTGTTATTGCCAAACATCTATGGTTCTTGACTCTCCCAACTTAAATGTCTCTTTGGAAGGATTGGTGCAAGTTCTACCTGATTAGAAAGAGTTCCATCTTTCTTGTACCCATCCCTCCAACCCATCTTGGGTTTGGAGAAAGCTCCTAAAACTTAGGGATAAGTTCTTGCCCTTTTGCTTAGTATAGATAGGTGATGGTGCTAGTATGAATCTGCTCACATACATGTGGCACCCTATTGGCATTCTTTGGGATAACTATGGTCAAAGACTCCTTTCTGGTACTATATGGACTTTTGAAACCAAATTCAGTGTGATTATTACAAAGAATGAATGGTCTTGGCCTGCCCGTAACACTAGAGTACTTCTAGAAATCAGAAATGTGCCTATACCTCCCTCCCAACTGCATAGGCCTAATATATGGTCATGGAGTGCGAGTAAAAATGACTTTTTTTCTGTTGGGCTCACCTATAAGGAATTGGCCTCACCAAAGGCCCATATCAAATGGTCTAGTCTTATATGGTTTAACCAAAATATTCCAAAGTGCAGTTTTATCTCTTGGTTGGAAGCTCAATAAGCTGGCCACGAAAGAGAGAATTACACAATGGAATTTAGCACCTGGTGGCAGCTATGACTGGGTCCTATGTGTAGGGAACTAGGAAACCCACAAACATTTATTCCTTGCACGTGCATACTCAACTGAAGTGTGGCATGTTTAATGGAAAAGTGTAACTTGAGATGTAGTACAACAGATTAGGACCAGCTTATTGATTTTCTTTTGAATCTATCAAAGGGGCATTCACTATAGGGGACTTCCATTAGGTTAGCTTTCTCTTCTTTCATTTATTATATCTGGAGAGAGAGGAATGTTAGAATTTTTTAGGGGAAGCTCAATGGTAAACTAGTGCTTGTAAAAGCAATAACTTAACTTATAAGATTCAGGCTATGGAATGCAAAGGGTTTTGGTAGCAATAGTACTAATTTGTTACTAGTGGATAGGTGGGAACTAAACCCCAATATTTTGTAAAACCTTTGGAATATTTTATAAAGTCTACAGGTTTTTTACTTTTTGTCTAGGAAAACTTAGCTTCTGGAAAAGATTTAAATTTGTTTTGGGCAAGGTCTCATATCTACTTGTAATCTATCATGCTTGGCAGTTCTCCTACTTTAGCTCCTGGCCTTACTGTGATGCATGTAAGTCCTGTTTATAGTCAATTTGTATTTTGTGGCTAGTTCTTTAAATCCCCCATTCTTTAAACCTTTATGTTGCTTTTTCTAATCTGGTTTCTTTTATGTTCTGGTACTTTATTTTACCTTTTAATCTTGTAAGAGTGGGGCTTAGCTTATAAGGGCTCCCTGGCTGGTGTTAATTTTATGCTCTTAGTGTGTTTGGACATCTTGAATATTTCTGTAAGATTGTAGGGCATGTACTATAAAGGCCTTGCATTTACCAATGCTCCTTGCTGTTCAGGATAGTTTTGCTTCCATGGTTTTACTATAGTTGGTGTTTACTGCTCTGGACTGGTTTTGCTACTATGGACTTATTGTAGTTGGTGTGAAACTTGATTGACATGATGGTTGTCTAGTTTACTATTGATTTTGTGTTGTAAGCATGGTGCCTATTTACAAAGTCTCCCATTGCATCTTTTTTAGACTCTTTTGTGCCTTAGGTTCAGGCTATCCGTGTGGTTGTCCTTTGGCCGCTGACCTTTTGATGTTGACTTAGCCTTTTGAGGTTAGTTTTTTATTTGTTTACTTGTAAGTGAGCTATAGGTTTGATTTTTGTAATCATGGGGTATACCCTTTGTAGTTGTGTAAGTATCTTCTCCGTTTATGTACAATCATTTACCAAAAATAAAGTTCGGCACAAGCTAGAAGATTCTCTCTATTATAATAGAAATAGGGGTTTTAGCGAGGGTTATTAGCATAAATATACTCTTACCATTTTTTGTTAGGATTTTTATACCCAATTTTCAAAACTCAAAAATTTATACTCCTGGCCCACTAAATCAAACTTTATTTACTGTTCACACAAGCTATCCAACGAGTAACCATCAAGTAAGAAAAGATGTAACTTGCCTCACACTCTTCTGTTTCCATTCTCATCTGTTTTCGTTCATTTGCTCTCTTCTTCCTCTTCGTCTCCATTCTCATATGTGCTCTCTCTTCCGGCATCTCTTCTGCTTCTTCTTTGGTAAGACAGTCCATGTAAGTCATGTTCTTCTTCTTCTGTTTCTAGAGCACTCTGGCATGATACCCAGGCACGACACCTACCTACAAACAAACTCAGGTACCCATTATTTTTTTTTACGCAGAAAATGACTTAGAGTTTGGAACTTTTTCTTTTGTTCTTCTTGCTAGACCTTTTAAGTTCTGGGGTTATGAAAAAATATTCTAGGGTTTAGGTTGTCTAGGTTGTTTCTCTTGATGATTATAACCTTTTGCATGTCTGGATTTGTTAATATTTTTTATAGATGAATGTGATAACCATTTGAATATATTGGCTACTTGAAGGGTTCAAGTAGCTGCTTAGGAATACTTGAAATCTTTAAGTAGTCAATTTGAAACTAATATCTCACTACTTAAAAACTTTAAGTAGTCTTTTTTATACTGGAAGTGAAAATAAGTGACAGCTTAAAGGGTTCAAGTAGTGATTTAGACTATGTAAGTCAAAAGAAGTGACTACTTGAAGGGTTCAAGTAGTGTATATGACTATTTGAACCCTTCAAGTAGTAATTTTGAATTTGGAAGTCAAAATAAATCACTACTTGAAGGGTCAAATAGTGTATCTGACTACTTGAATCACTCAAGTATTCAAAATAAGTCACTACTTGAAGGGTTCAAGTAGTTGTATCTGACTACTTAAAACCTTCAAGTAGTCATTTGTTCATTACTTGAGAGGTTCAAATAGTTTTATCTGACTACATGAACCCTTCAAGTAGTCACTAGTTCACTACTTGAAGGGTTTAAGTAGTTTTCTATAACTATTTTAACCCTTCAGTTAGCAATAAAGTGTTTTTATGTGTATAAATAAATGATGATGAAATTATCCCTGGAAGAGTGAACTGCCTCTCCAGCCTAAATTCTATTACAAAACTGAATGAGAAGCTCACTAAATCTCAGAAGATTCTGTTTAGGAATACCTATTTCGGTCATTTACTGGACATACGGAGTATCTAGTTTTCTAGAACCATATGTCCTCACATGCTTTCCAAAGAAGCTATGCCAAAGCATTTCACTACTAAAGATGAGATGTATTTTCTCATAGCTGGAAAACAATAAGATTCTCCAAGAGAAAATTTGATTTGATAAATGGCCTTCATTATGGCACTCCTCCTGACCTTGGGATCAGTACTCGACTACTGGTTCAATGTCAAATCAAATCTCGATTCATACGCGCTATATTTTCTGTTGATGTAAATAAACCCTTTTTATTTTCACGGTCCACAGAATATTTTAACATAATACTCAACGTGAATATCAATAACAAGAGAGGAATATGAAATTATCATTTTACCCATCTTGTTATTATTTCCTTAACTTATTTATTGACTGTGAATAAGAAAGACACAATAGTGAATTGTCTCGTACAATTCACAAGTCTTAATCAATGACTCAATTCATTGAATGTCTGGTCAGGTTAATTTATTCACACACCCATCAATAAAGCATAAGTTAGTATTGTTGTTTTCATAATCCAACCATGGATTTTCGTATCTGTGAATCACGTAACTCCAACTTAATTGAATTATAATCCCAACAGCTGAGATATTGCCCGTCAATTCGAACTCAGTCATTTGACATATCAAATATTGCAACTAACTAAGTCAAGCTAAGTATTCACCTCATGATTAAGGTAATTATGAAAATACCCTTAAAGCGTAACAATTAGATTTAGAGCTAGGTAAACGGTTTTTAGCTCTAAACTAATCTATTATCGGTCTATTCAACATGTTCATAATATGTCTAGGTTAATTGTTTGAGTCTCCACTCCCATGCCCCAAGACTAGCATCCATTGGTTCAACCTAACAGTCGTAATCGGATTCGATTGTCCAATCGATTCCAAGACTGTGAATATCATTCTGAACTTTCTTAGAAGAGTTTGTCTGGAGACGCATCTGTCTTCACTCTTCGTTCGTTAATGAAAGCTTTAAGACTTGAGTAATTTATAAACATACTTTAATACAACTTTCAATTTATCATAAAAATTCAATAATACTAATATCTGAGAAATAACTAAATACAAATAAATACTTATTGCACACTACTTTATGGACATGTTCCAACAATGTCCAACTTAGACTAAAGTAGGCGTGTACAATCTCTTATCCACAAACCCTCTAGATGACCATAAAAAACTTTACTGCTCAAAGTCTTCGTGAATGGATCTGACAGGTTGTTGATTGTCGAAATATGTTTAACCACAACGTCTCCACGCTGAATAATTTCTCTAATCAGGTGATATTTACGTTCTATGTGTTTGGATCTCTTATGGCTACTAGGTTCCTTAGAATTTGCTACAGCCCCATTATTATCACAATAAAGTGTCATGAGCTTGTCAGCATCTAGAACAACTTCCAGAGTCTTCATGATCTTCCTAAACCATACAGCTTCATTTGCAGCTTCATAAGCTGCCACATATTCAGCTTCCATGGTAGAATCAGCAATGCGAGATTGCTTGATACTTCTCTATAAAACTGTTCCACCGTTCAGGATGAACTATGATCCTGAAGTGGACCTCCTGGAATCCCTATCATCTTGGAAATCAAAATCAGTATACTTCGTCATATTCAAGTCACTACATGAATACATAAGCATGTAATTCTTTGTTCTCGTAAGATACTTAAGGATATGTTTGACGGCACTCCAATGCTCAATTCGAGGATTAGATTAGAAACGATTCACCACGCCCACGGCATAGCAAATGTCTGGTCTAGTACAAAGAATCGCATACATGAGACTTTTTGTTGTTGAAGCATAAAGAATCTTTCTCATGTTTTTCTCTTCTTGAGAAGTCTTGAGAGACTGCTCCTTGGAGATGCTGACTCCATGTCTAAAAGAAAGAAATCATTTCTTGGAGTTTTTCATACTGAAGCGATTTAACACCTTAACAATATAAGATGCTTGAGACAATATCAATTGTCTATTCTTCCTATCTCGAAAGATCTGAATACCTAAGACAAATGTAGCTTCTCTAAGATCATTCATGTCAAATTGCTTTACAAGCCAAATCTTGACATCAGATAATTTTCTACATCATTTTCAATGAGAAGAATATCATCTAAGTACAAGACTAGAAAAACCACATTCCTTTTGCGTATCAGCTTATACACACTAGGCTCGTCCACTAACTGTTCAAAATCATAGTTCTTAACAGTTTTATCAAATCTATTACTCCCCGACCGTGACGCTTGCTTAAGTCCATAAATGAACTTCTGCAGTTCACAAACTTTGCCCTCTTGGCCTTTCTCCATGAACTCGTCTGGTTGGGCCATATAAATGCGCTTATCAAGTTTGTTATTCAGAAAAGCATTCTTGACGTCCATTTTCCAAATTTCATAATCAAGGGCAACAACAATGGACAAAATAATTTGGGTGGATTCAAGCATGGCTACTCGCGAGAAGGTATCCTCATAGTCTATTCCTTCCTTTTGAGTGTAGCCATTGGCTACTAGCCTAGCTTTAAATGTCTCTACATTTTCATCTGGACCTCTTTTCTTCTTATAGATCTATTTGCATCCTACATGCTTCACGAGGATCTACAAGCTTTGAGACTCCATTCGAGTACATCGAATGTATCTCAATGTTCATGGTTTATTGCCATAAGTTTGCTTCAGGACCAGCCATGGCCTCTGAGTGGGAGACAGGTTCATTAAGGTCCTTATCTGAGACAATTGTCAAAGATTCTCCATAGGACATATACCTCTCAGGTTGTCTCACAACCCTCCCACTACATCAAGCCTCCATTAGCTCTGGCTCCTGTCGTGGTTCTTCCATTATTGAATCAGAAATAATTTGTGATTGGGGAGTCGGTGTCCTCCCACTCAATAATTCCTCTAGCATAACTGTGCTTCTCATCTGTACACTTTTAATGTAATCTTCTTCAAGAAAACGAGCATTTGTGCTAACGAATATTTTCTGGTCAGTCGTATGGTAGAAGATATATCCATTCATTCCTTTAGGCTATCATACAAACATGTATAATTCTGAATGACTGGACAACATGCCTGTCTTCGGTCTTAGAACATATGTTGGGCACCCCCATATTTTAAAATGGTTAATAGACGAATTTCATCCATACCATCTTTCATATGGTGTACCAGGCACCGTCTTCGATGGAACTTGATTCAGAATAGATGTTGTTGTTTCCAAGGCATATTCCCAGAAGGAATCTGAGAGGCATGAGTAACTCATCATAGATCTAACCATATCCATCAGAGTTTGATTCATTCTCTCTGACACACCATTCTGGTGTGACGTACCAGGTGTTGTAAGCTGAGAAATAATACGTTCTTCCTTAAGAAAGTCTTTGAACTCTCCTAGCAAGTACTATCCACCACGATCAGATCGTAGTGTTTTGATTTTATTTTTCTAATTGTTTTCAACCAAGGCCTTATACTCTTTGAAATTTTCAAAGGTTTCAGAATTTTGACGCATTAAATAAGCATGTCCAAAATGTGAGTAGTCATCAGTGAAGGTTACGAAATATTCATAGCCTCCTCTTGCTTGAATATTCAATGGCCAATATACATCACTATGTGTGAGTTCAAGGCATTGAATGGCTCTTTCACCTTTTGCTAAAAATTGTATTTTGGTCATTTTACCTTCTATATAGGATTCACATGTGATAGTGATCCCACCCTTAAAGTTTGCAAAGGACCATCCTTCATAATCTTTTAATCTTGTACAAGCTAATATGCCCGAGATGTAAGTGCCACAAATGGGTTAGATCGGTTGAGTCAGACTTCAACCTTTTACTATCTCTTTCTGAATGAACATTAACTTTAATGTCACATATCATTAGAACTACTAGTTTTACGTAAACATATTATTTATCAAACGTGTAGTAGTCATTAAGCAGTCATTTCTAAAAATATCAATATATTTATCGATGAAATTCAAATTGAATCCTTGCTCAATTAAACTTGCTACTGAAATAAGGGTTTTCCCAAAAATTTAGCTATAATAAACATCACGTAAAAACATATAACCGTTATCAAGTTCCAACTGATACAGTCAATACTAGTGCTCTATTCCCCATATGAACAATGAACTCGACCAAGATATCTACCAGAGATTATCTAGGCAGTTATGTATCCAATGGTTATCGACTCCAGAGTGATGACACTTGTCTCACAACATGTTCCCTTACCATATGCAACTTTTTAGTTCTGCTTCTTAGCCTTATTCAGACCTCTTCTCTTGTTTCCTTTTAGGGACAGAGGTGGAAGGCTTGCTTTCAGTAAAGTTTGCCTCTCCACTCTTCCTCTTGCCCTTTAGAAACAAAGTCTCAGCGGCTTGCAACTCCTCCATAATCGCAGGAAGTGAGTACCTCAACTTATTCATCAAATAATTAAGTTTGAAGTTCTCGTAGGTATCAGGCAGAGTCTCTAGGATCATATCCACCTGAGTCTCACCATCAACCTCAGCACCCATGATCTCCATCTCATTTAGATAACTAATTATCAGCATTATATGTTCTCTGACAAGAGTTTCAGGTTTTATCCTGCAGCTCATAAGGTTTCACACAACTGCATGTTTGGCTTAATGACCCTGATCTCCGAACATTTCGGTGATGTTCAACATCATATCAGTGGTGGTTTCCAAATTCTGATGTTGTTGCAACACATTGCTAATAGAAGCCAATATGTAATACATAACTATCTCATCAAAACGTAGCCAAGAAGCATAAACATCATTTTTCCTCTTGATTCGATTCACTAAAAGGCTCAAAGGAACATGGGTAGTGAGCACAAACTTGTGCTTTTCAATCGTCAGTACGAAATCAAGATTGTGTTTCCAATCACCGTAATTATCACCAGTTAATATTGTTCATGTTTAAGATAGTTGAGAATGGGGATATTGACATGATTATAAAAAAGAATAAATAAATGGGTGTAAATAAATGCTCAATTGTTTAGCAAAATATGATGCATGATGCAACTACTTAAATATTTAAAAATCCAATAAAAAATATTTCATCCATGATGTTACGATAAAAAAATGATAGCTTGTCTCATTGAGGGATGAAGTCCAAACTATCCCATATAGCATCAAGCCTCTTCTTATTTGGTTAACGCTCAAATGTCTCTACATCTAGCTTAACCAATCAACAATGGTTTTGGTCACGTTGGCCCCATTAACTAGCCCTTAAGTAAGGATTCCAGTGTGCTTTAGTCTAAATATTTAACCAACGCATCAACTCTTAAAAGTTGTTATGGACTAATAGTCTGTCTATGGGACGGCCCTGCCCCACCACTTCTTTTAGAAGTCTTAGCTTCTCAAGCAACTCGATGACTCAAAGCGACACGAGACCAAAGTTTCTCCCATTGAAGAGAGGATTGTTATGAGCGGTTCTAAACTATTCCTCGTGACACGATCAAGTTGGCGTTGGAGGTCTTGGAAACGTTTCAATGTAAATGACCCTCCCACTTAGTTTTTGAAAAACTTTGGAGTTTAGGTTGTTTTCAAAACATAACTTTTATTAATTTTAAAAACGTTATGAAATTTATCAATCCTTTATTTAATTTTAAATCTAAATTTAAAATCATAACCATTATAAATTTCACATTGTAATTATAACCATTATAAATTAATCTATAATGATGTATGTACATGCTACATGGAAATTTGATATTTACATATGCATAGTTCTATATGGCATGTTATATGATGATACACGATTAAAATTAAATCATACAGTTAAAATTAACCTCCATATTGACTCATTTCTAATTACAACCCAAAAAGAATAATAAATAAATTACAAACTAATTTATAAACTAATCGTCATGACGTGTGTAATTTCCTCCTTCTTCTCCATGTTGTCCCACCACTTTATAACTCTTTGCAAAAGTCTATTCCCATTTTAAAATTTAAATTTAAAACTTAAAATTCAAATTTCAAAAATTCAAAATTTAAATTTTGATTAAAACCCTTTAATAAGGAAAACTATTTTTTTAATTAAATAATCTCATTAATTATCCCATTTTTCTTTTGATAATTATCTTTTGAATTCAAAATTTAAAAGATAAAAAGATAAAATAGATCATTATCTTTGAATTTAAAATTCAAAGATATAAAAATAAATAGATAATTATCTTTGAATTCAAAATTCAAAAGATATAAAGATAAAATAGATAATCATCTTTTGAATTTTAATTATCTTTTATTCTTTTAAAATTTATAATTCAAAAATTTGAAAGATAAAAAATAGGATAAGAGTTATCGCGAAACATCATAGGGTTTCATAAACCCTAGTCACCATGTAGGGCACAGAAGCGGGCAGAGGCAGTGACAGCGCCAGAACAGTATCGCCAGCTGTCGGAATAGTCACTCTGGCATGAACAGTGATTCCAGTGTGAACAATGATTCTGAGATGAACGGTGATTCCGGCATGAACAGTGCTCTGACGTGAACAGTGCTCTGGCGACGATTTTGAGGCAACGATGACTTTTACATCAAATTTTATAAATTATAACTTTTGCAACAAAATAAATTACATAAAATCATATGCTTCAAATTCGGTGTACATCAATGTTAAATTGAAATAAAAATGCCTAGAGTTAATAGTTAGGGATCAAATCACAAAACACACCCAAAACAGTTTTCAATCTACATACAAAATCATATGCCAATATCCACAAAATTCATGATACGTTCGTTTCAAATATCTATATGCATAATCAGGAACCTATGGCTCTGATATCAATTCCTGGGATCGGTTGGTTTTAAAAATAATTAAAAATAAATTTGAATCACGAACGGTTCGTGGACGGAATATAAAAAAAATCCAATTAACTTATTTAATTGAATTAGATAATTTAAAACCAAACAACATGTGATTATGCATATACGATATTAAACGAGAAGATAATGTAAGAAACAATTTTTCATCTATACTCTGTATCAGAGAATTTATGAACTGACGGAATTCCTTTGAGCGTTCTTCGTGTTCTTCAAGCTTCGAGGTCTGAATCATGCACTTGAACTCCAAGAATGATTTACAAATTTCTTCCACCAATAACCACCCGTTAATTTCAAAAATATATCTCACGAAAATTTTGTGTAAGAATTTGAGTGTGGGCTCTCAAAACAATTGAAGGAAAAAATCGAATATTGTCCTTTTAATACTGTATTTCGGCAGCAATCACTAGGGTCGAAATTTATCAATTCAATTGATAGACTTAATTGATCATTATCAACTAATTAATTAATTTATTTTTATTTACTAATTATCTAATAATTAGAAAATAATAAATTAATTAATTTCAATACAATTAACCACACTTAAGCATTTAAGTGACATCATCCATCATATATAGGTGTATGAAATATGCCTTGGCACCAAAACATATTTTGATCTAGTTTACTTCCTTTCTCTATTCTTGTTCTCATGAGCTATTTCTGAGATCGAATGAACCCACATGAAAAAGCTAAGGATTCAAATGCCCGGTGAGTTTATCTCCATAAATTCTCGACCTATTTAATTCTGACATCGTACGACTCCACTATAGGTTCGATGCCGAATCAACTCTCGGTTCATGCGGGCTACGTTTCCTGTTGGTGTAAATAGACCCTTTTTATTTTCGTGGTTCACAAAATATTTTAACATAATACTCATCGTGAATATCAATAACAAGATCATAATGTAAAATTATCATGTTATCCCTCTTGTTATTATTTCTTTAACTCCTTTATTGACTGTGGATAAGAAAGACATAATAGTGAATTATCTCGTACAATTCACAAGTCTCAATCAATGACTCAATTCATTGAATACTTGGCCAGGTTAATTTATTCACACACCCATCAATAAATCATAAGGTGTTATTGTTGCTTTTACAATCCAACCATGAATTTCTATATATGTGAATCATGTAACTCCAACTTAATTGAATAACAATCCTAACAGCCAAGGTATTGCCCATCAATTCGAGCTCACTCATTTGACGTATTAAATATTGTAACTAACTAAGTCAAGCTACGTGTTCACCTCAAGATTAAGGTAATTATGAAAATACTCTTAAGGTGTAACAATTAGATTTAGAGCTAGGTAAACGATTTTGGGCTCTAAACTAATTTGTTACCATTCTATTCAACATGTTCATAACATGTCTAGGTTAATCGTTTGAGTCTCCACTCTCATACCCGAAGACTTACATCCATTGGTTTAACCTAACATGCATAATCGGATTCGATTACCCAGTCGATCCTAAAACTACGAATATCGTTCTTAACTTTCTCAGAAGAGTTCGTTTGGAGACGCCCCTTTCTTCACTCTTTGTTCACTGATGAAAGTTCTAAGACTTGAGTAGTTTATAAACACACTTTAATAAAAATTTCAATTTAGGCATAAAAATTCAGTAATACTAATATCTGAGAAATAACTAAATACAAATAAATAATTACTACACACTACTTTATAGATATATTTCAACATATTTGATATAAAAGTGAAGCCAATATACAATATAACAGATAAAACCATCGAGAACGGTATCGTTTCTTCTCATAAAAAGTCTTCTAAAATTAAATAATAATAACTCATCTTTTCAGTTTCACGACGCTTGCATCTTTTCACGTTTAGGTGATTGAAAAGCTTTACTTTCTGTTTTTGAGATCTTCCTAATATCTATTCACGCTTCTCAAAATGTCATCTTAACCGTTCATTTCTTCGAGGGAGTTGTTATGATTACTCGTGTTCTTACGATTCTGACACGGATTCTAAGTTGAGCGCGGCGCTTCTTTCCCAAAAGACTCATCCACGCACCCTGACATCCATCAAGTCACACATCACGTATGTTCATCCTCCCAGCCTTGTTTCACGTCCATCCGATGTATATTACTTTAGGGTTTAGATTTCCAATGTTTCAAATTTTTCAAGAGTTCTTCTATCACTACAACATTGCCCCATCCCAATTTACAATAAACACGAATATGGTTCTGCTTTATTTTGAATCGATGAATAGGTTTTTTACTTGAACTTAGGGTTTATAGAGTTTAGGATGACTTATCTGGTTAACTCAAGAAGGGGGGAATTACTACATCTGCCCTGGGAACGAACAGAGGAGGGTTGATTAGAAATCTCCCAAAAGAAGACAAAGGATGGGATCACGATATTCTAATGATATGGGGAGAATGGGGTGGTGAAGACTGTTGGATAGTTCCTCAGATATGGGGGACCTTTAGTAAGTTGAAACGCCCAAGCCTTGTTCTCCTCTTTTCATTTTCTTTTTTTCCTTTTTTTTCTTACGCATCATTTCTTTTTCCTCTTGTGCTGCTTACCTCTACCTTAACTCTCTTTCAGATAGATGATCCAATAGAAATCCCTTCTTCAACAGGAAGAACGTTGATAGGGTCGCTTCCACAAATCACACCCCTATCAGAGATTGGAACTCCCTTTTAGATCCGTCTAGAAGGCTTGTTTTCGAGGCCCCTCCCATTTTTCCTGTAAATATTGTCATCCTTCACTTCGCTCCCATCATTGAGGAAGAGTCCACCCTTGAAGACTCTATAATTGCTTCAGAGGAATCATCTGACAGATGAACCACATTGATCACCCACTACAAAGAGATCAGAAGACTTTGGACAATGGCAAGTGGCAGGAATATCCGACAACGTACTGGTAACTCTTCCACCTTTTGATATGCTCCTCATTCTGCTTCTTAGAAGGTAAATCTGCCTGTTACAGCTTCCTCTTCAAATCCTCCTCCCCTTATTATCATCATATCAGATACGGCCCCTCCTAGTCCACCCCTTCTTCTTTGGCAAAGAGGATTGCGACTGGGAAGGAACTGATAGCAGATGAAGAAGCTTGGATCCCAAGCTTAGGGAAACTCCCTAGCTCCCGTCTTCAATCAGTTTCCTTGAGGATCCGTTGACATCTCACATTCTTATTCGTGGGATTATTCCTAAGCGTGACTCGGCAGTTACAAGGCAAGCTGAAATCGAATCCATTTAAACAGCGGTGGGGCATGATCTTGCCCGGGTAAATAACTCATTCTTTTCACTCATACTTAGAGTAATTTTCACTTCTTAAGCTTTTCCTCCTCATCTTGTTCTTCTCATGCATGCCATTATTCATTTAAAATGCCCTAATGGAATACATTACCAAAGTCGAGGGGGCTGTGGGAATGATTTTTCAAAAATGGGATGAAGCCCGGGCTCATGTAACGGAACTTTAGACTGAAGTCGAGGCTGGGCGAGCGGAGATTGAAGAGTTGAGGCGCTCGACAATGGAATTGCGGGCCTTTTTCGGTAAGAAAATGGAAGAAATTGAAGCTCTTAAGGTTGAAAACCTTAAGCCTATCGAAGCTTTGAAAAATGCTGTCGCGGAGAAGGAGTCGGCCTTGATGGAGAAGGATCTTGAAGCCTAAAAATTTTACCAAGAAAAATTTGACACGGCGAAAGCTGAAGTTTACAGCTTAATATACCACCATCATAGTACGCATCAAAGACCTCCCCATTGTACTCTTACCGAAGAAGTCTCTTCTCCTCCCGCTAGCCCAACTCTTTCCCCAGCTGAAAACTCATCAGATGTTCCTATTATAATCCCCCCTTATCGAGTAGTGTACTTTTCTATCATTTCTATTTCTGCACTTTCTTTTTCTTGTACTCTTTTTTCTTTTCATTGTAATTTTCAACCATCGTCAACGAAAAGAAATTTACCGTTTATCTTCATAACTTTTGATTTTACCATTGTCGTGTACTTGGTGAATTTTTACACTTACAGATTTTCTGAAGCATACGAGTCCCTATTAAGAACCTTTCATCCGCTGAGCATTTGTTCCTTTGAGACTTAAGCTTTTTGTGAAACTTAGAAACACCATTATGCTTGCTTAGTTTCTCCTGAAGAGTTCTCTAGCTTTTTCTTGTTGTATATGCTGTCAATTTTTTAGCAATTTTTGACTTGTTAGCTAGCAAATTTGTTTTTTGGAATTTCTGGTTTCCTTTCGAGAAGAGTGTCAGCTGTGCATCCGTTCTTAAGGACTTGAACTTTTTAATGCTCGAGGGCTTTATGGTTTCCTTCTAAGAATTGTGTTAGCTGAACATTTATTCCCAAGGACTTGAGCTTTTTGAGAAGTTTAGGGGCCCTATGGTTTCCTTTTAAGAATGGGGTTCACTGAACATACGTTCCCAATGACTTGAGCTTTTTTCAAAGCTTAGAGGCCTTATGATTTCCTTTTGTGAACATCCATTCCCAAGGACTTGAGTTTTTTTAAAAGCTTAGGGGCCTTATGGTTTCTTTCTGAGAATGGTGTTTGTTGCACATCTGTTCCCAAAGATTTGAGCTTTTTTCAAAGCTTAGGGGCCCTATGGTTTCCTTCTAAAAATGGTGTTTGCTGAACATCCATTCCCAAAGACTTGATCTTTTTTAAAAGCTTAGGGGCCTTATGGTTTCTTTCTGAGAATGGTGTTTGCTGCACATCTGTTCCCAAAGACTTGAGCTTTTTTCAAAGCTTAGGGGCCCTATGGTTTCCTTCTAAAAATGGTGTTTGCTGAACATCCATTCCCAAAGACTTGAGCTTTTTTCAAAGCTTGGGGGCTCTATGGTTTCTTTCTAAGAATGGTGTTCGCTGAACATCCACTCCTAAAGACTTGAGCGTTTTTCAAAGATTTGTGGCCCTATGATTTCCTTCTGAGATCGGTGTTCGCTAAACATATGTTCCCAAGGATTGATATTTTTTCAAAGCTCAGAGGCCCTAAATATTATTCCACCCTGTGAAGAAATTTGATACTGAATTTTATGTGAAAAATCCTTAATGGGAAAAAACCATGAGATAATGCAATTCTCATTATAAAAGTGGGAAGTCATATATAGTACTTGCGCAAATGAAAAGCATTCTAGGGCTTGTGTAATTCATTTCCCTCACTAGTCATCAGATGAGAAGATCTGTTTTCTCCAACTGCTTTGACAATGAACGACCCTTCCCAGTTTAGTCCCAATTTACCTTCATTTGTTTGGGATACCCTTTTGCGCACGAGGCCCTCGCTGATATTGCTGCTTTCTCACCCTTTTCTAGAGATATTTCCTTCTCTTTTAATTATAGGTAGCCAATCTGATTAACGTTGCCTCCCGCTTTTCCTCTAGTAGATTAAGGTTTTCCATCATCCATTATGCATTTGTGACTTCATCAATGGTAGATTTTAATGTTGGGCACTCGATTTCAACAAGTATAGCGGCTAATGCTCTGTAAGCTTGGGTGAAAGGTGTTTTTCCTGTGGGTTCCTGAGGTGTAGTTCGATAGGCCCAAAGAACTGAATGCAACTCTTCAACACATCTTCTCTTGGCGGATTCTAATCGCTTCTTTAAACTACCGAGAATTGTCGTGTTTGATCATTTGTCCATTACTTTGGGGGTAATAGGGTGTTGAAAATCTGTTCGTTATACGGAAACCTTCACAAAAATTCTTCACTTGGCTCCCTGTGAACTAGGGGTGTAAGGAAAACTGACCAAACCGCAAAAACCAACTGAACCGGACCGAACCGCATTAGTTCGGGCGGTTTTGTCACTTTTGACGGTTTGGTTTGGTTCTAAAAGCAAAAAACTAGAATGGTTCGGTTCAGTGTTCGATTTTTGTGAAAAAATCGCACCAAACCAAACCGAACCGCACTTCTATATAAGCCCATTTACCCTCGTCTCTCTCTTTATCTCTATTTCTTTCTCTCAATGTCTCTCACTTTCTCTATCTATCTCTGTGTGTCTCTAGGGCCTAAATTGTATCTTTTTTTCATGTATTCTCTGTTGTTTTTGTAAATATTTTGTAT
Source organism: Datisca glomerata (assembly GCA_003255025.1). NCBI lineage: Eukaryota > Viridiplantae > Streptophyta > Magnoliopsida > Cucurbitales > Datiscaceae > Datisca > Datisca glomerata. The sequence continues at coordinate 321,131 of QANY01008646.1, forward strand.
TCTCAGTTGAAATATAAATCTGTCAAAAACTTAGTTGAGATTGATGTTGGTTTTATATGTGTTGCCGATTTGGTTGAGATTAGTTAAAATTTAGGTTGAGATTTGATTGAAATTTGATGAATTTTTATGCTTTGCTTTTCATCTTACGGTTCGGTTCGGTTTTTGTTATTTTTGAGCGGTTCGATTCAGTTTTTGAACATTGAGCGGTTCGGTTCGGTTGCTAATTGTGTAAAAATGGTATGTTCGGTTCGGCTCAGTAAAACTCCTTAAACCGAGCCGAACCGAACCGCTTACACCCTTATTGTGAATAGTCCATTGTCAATGACTATTGTTCTCGGAACTCCGTACCAGCAAACAATATTTTTTCACATAAATTGTTTCACTTCTTCTTCTCTTACCCTTGCCAAAGCTTCCACTTTAATCTACTTGGTGAAGTAATCGGTCTCAACAAGTAAGAACTTTTTCTGTGTAGGAACCATCGGGAGTGGTCCGACTATATCAATCCCACATTGCATGAACAACCATGGGCTTATTAATGTTTGAATTTCTTCTAGGGCCATTCTTGGCATTTATCACATCTCTTCATGAAGGATATTTCTTCTTCATGCATCTTTGGCCAACAATACCCCTCATTTAATAACTTGTTCGCCAAAGATCTTCCGCCTGAATGATTTCTGCAAATTCCTTCATGTACTTTGACTAACACATACTTCGCCTCTGTTGGTATAAGGCATTTAAGATAGGTCTTGAAAAAGACCTTTGATACGATTTCATGTTCATCAAAGTATACCTTGCCTCCGTTGTTGAATATTTTGTGCTTCCATCTTGTTGGTTGAAGGATCTCTGCTAAGTAGGTAACAGACAATACTTTTATGTCGATCATAATTCCAGCCTCCGCTTGTATGAGTGTCTTCTTACTAGGTTCGTTTACATACTCAACGGTAATACTCCTTTTGTAGGGGAGGTGTACTGAAGATCCCAAATTGGCAAGGGTATCTACCCTGAAATTTTCCATTCTCAGTATTTGTGAAATCTTATAATTTTTAAACAATTGTAGCATTTCCTTTTGTGTATTGTAATTATTCTGCCGTTCTTCTATCTTTGGCATTGTATTTTCCTGAAACATGATTAGCATCTAATATCGAATCACAAAAAATGTAACATGTGTTACCTTTAATTCATTCATGAGATGGAATCCGGCTAGTATTGCTTCGTATTCCGCTTCTGTAACACCCTGAAGATTGATTAAGGTTATGTAACATCCTGAAGACCAACTGAGGTTACTTCAGTAATTAAAAAATAATAATGTGGAAGCTAGGTCAAAATTTTTCTTTTAAAATCAATTCATGATACTTAATGAAACAACACATTTATTAGAGAAAAACTCAAAACACGTTTCTAAAATTTAAGATAAGAAATTTATAGAAAAATTTTATTAAGCTTAAATAATATTTCAAAGATCTTTAATAAATAAAAAATTAAAATAGTAATTTACTCAACTAATTAAACTTGATTTCTCGTCTTGTGCCAGAATGCTTAATCAGACTCTTGACATTCATCACCATCATTCATTATCTGAAAATTTAATATAAAACAGGATGGGTATAAAATATACTCGGTAAGTAAAATTTTACATACATAACAAACACATGTGTATCCAATCCATTCTAATCATTAACTTGCATTGTGTTAGACATATACTATTATAAATCATTTTTACATTATTGTCATTGCTTTAGCTTTACATCTTTCATTACAATTATTCCATGCGAACTTTTTGTATACACTTTTATTTACTTTAGATATCTTTAAAATTTTCATTGCATTCTTTTGTTTACATTACTAGCGAGCTCACGTGTGTAATGTTTAGTCAATCAAATACAGTGGGTCATTATTACTAAAACTTGTTCAACTATTGGATCATTGGTAGTATCGGTAAACAAGTCGAACGATCATTCATTAACATAGTATCGCTAGATAGGTCAAATGATAATTCATTAACACTAATCATTAAACATTGTCGAGTCTGCCGGTCCCCCGCGTCTCATTTTCCACTCACCACTTTTATGGCATAAACATACACCTAGTCTTTTAAGCTTTTATTTTAGTTCTATTTTATAAGCCTTAACATGTAAGTGTTAATATACATATTCACATTCATTACTAAAATGATATGTACACATCATTAATAACATAATAATATACAATTGAGCATAATTTCATACAAAAAAATATCACATATATATAATCATCCATTACAATAGATTAGACACATCATTAACAAATACATTAACATAAAATTAAACATCTAATCACATAGACACATTACACATATAGGAGATTTACATATGAGGGAAGATAAACGAGAGTATAAAGACATACAACCCACCCATCATGATTTTTAGACTATGACAAACAATTATGTATACGTAAAATCCTACTTATGTGATCACCCTATAGATAACTATGAAAATTAAAATCATGATACAATAACACTATATATATTCAGTACAAAACAATAACCCAAAAATAGAAACTAACGCTAAGCGCGGATTCGGTAAAATATGACACAACTTATACTATGATTTTTTTAAATTCTAGATCTCATACTAGATGACCTCGAACATTCTATGGTCTTACATATTAAATTTCTTGAAATTCCAATGTCGTTTAAGTGTCAAAACATAAAAACAAAGTTGTTACAGAAAACTGCTTTTCACCAAGTAAAACAGTAAGGTTCGAAAATTTGTTTCATTAAGTAAACCTTATCCAAAAATTATGAAACTTTACAGAATTACTAATGATTCATATAAAATAATACTATAAAAGTTTCAGATCAAACCGAGTCGATGTCGATACTGAAATAACCCTAAATTTGGACATTGAAAAACTGTTTTTCCCTGATCCGGACAGAAAATTTAGAAAATCATGTAAAATCATTGAGTACGAGTTTTGACCTAAATTTTTTATAGAATGTGAGACAATATGTTTCAAACATACCCTAAAAATATTAGACTCAAACTCTATTGTTTCTGTCTCAAAACTTGAAATCGATTTTATAGTGTGAAGAAAAATCCGAAAATCTCAGTTTCATAAAAAATAATATTTTTTATCAAAAACGTCTCTCTTATTAAAAAAGATTCATGGGACATGTATGAAAATAAAATAGCATTAAAACTCAGTATTATACAGATATATAAAGGCAAAACATGAAGAACAAAGCTAAAATATTTAAAATGGAAAATACAAAGTGACAAGGGTTTACCGAAAACAAACAACAAAACTACGTCTACGAGCCAACCGTTGCTGCCTAGAGCGTAAATCTTCTTTGAACAATAAGGCATGAAGGTGAGCATAGGGAGATGCTTGTTTTCTCTTTCTCTCTCCTCTCCCTCAAAACCTAATAGGCGCCTCTTCTTCTTCTTTTATTATTTTAATAAAATATTTTTATACTCAATTTACAATATTATCCTAATTATGAAATATGTTTTACTTGGTATATCTTTTTCTTCTTTACTCCAATTGACAAATCAAAAGTACCGTCAAATTCATCTCACCGAGTTTTTCGATTTGAGTACTATATTACATATAAAAATTCTACATTCATAATAATCTTTGAGGACACCATAGTCATTTTCCTATTTATAGGCAATAAACGTATATCTTAATGTTTAATCACATTAATCTGTATACATCTGATAACAACTTAAACTGCAATCTGATATGAAATTCTCACATGTTCCCAAAATAATAGGATAATCATTCAATCTCACTCTAATCTTACCCTTAGAGATTTTAATACGGTTAATAAATACTTGAAATATTGCATTCCTCCTTCCTTAAAAAATATTCCGTCCCCGAAATCTACCAATTATCAATAGAAACAAAATTCATAACATTCTCAAATTTATAGGCTGCTTCTTCCAAGCAATGGAACTACCACGATACATGGGATGAGATAAGTAAGTGACTTACCCATCTATCCATTATGATCAATATACTTATATAATATGCCATTATCTTTGTTGATTCCTTTTACATCCATTACTACATGATATCAACATCATGATCTTAACACACTTTGATGTTTCTATCTTCCTCTACCATTTAGATTTCTCAACTGAGTCAATACACTTACTTCCATAAATTGTGCATCACACGTGGCAAACATGTATCAACATGCTTGTCATACTAGAATTGTCCATATCTTTCATCCCAATAAACTCACCTCAGTCAACTTGGGCGAATTCTAGTTTGCCACATCCAAAATAATTACAACTTTGTCAATCCATACATCATTAGATGTGAAAAGTCTATGCATACTCAACGATCAAGGCCAATAGATCTATTATATATACATATAATCAATTCGATAACTTCTAAACTACCAATCACATATACAGTTACATTGTAACTTAACCACTAGTCGACTTGGTCTTCCAAATTATACAATTACTTCTAGCTCATAAATGCTTAAAATTTAAATTCTAACTTAATCACAGTCCTATCATATTTCAACATAAAGTTAACTCATAAATGGAATAAGCCATAACCTCAAATACTTTCACATTATCACCTCCCTCCCTAAAAGGAGTAACCATAAATAACATTGTAATCCTATTACAATGATAATAGGAACACAGAAACATCAACCTAACATCATATGATTTCATATGGAATAGTTCTGAAAAAATTTCACTTCTGAGTTTAAATACATACCAAGAAAATCTCATGATACCCAATTATAGTAGGTTGTAACCTCTATTGACCACACAATTTTTGTTAATCCATCATTTGAAATTTTTTGAATGACATTACTGACTCTCACAGAATCTTATCCATGGTACTTAGTGTATATCATCAATAATTCCAAATGTTAAACTAATAATAATTACAACCATTCACAATTTTTTCAACACAATACACATACTTGGATACATAGTATATCTCAATCATACTTCCTTCGGGTGTATCATCAACCATCACGTTAAGTAACCATCACGTATAAGTACTGGGAGGTCTCGTTATCTCCAAAACAAAATGTGCATGTACCTTAATACAAAGTGTGTTGTTATATGAGCCACCAACATTATAATCTCGATTATCAATCAAGAGAACAATTACCTATAAAAAGGCATGACCATTCACCTTTGAATCACAATCTTGAAACTTTTTAACTTCATAACCCAATAATAGCATAGGGTCTACATTCACATATGTGAATAGCAACATGAATTTCGTAGGATTTTTATTTTTGAATTCAAATCTTACATGTTCTAAATGTAAACTAAGCACTTGATTTATCTGCACCAACAATATCCAATACCATACAATTCTTTCAAATTTCATAAGATATCTAGTATCATATTAAATGAACTTAAATTAACCATTTGGTTTTGGAGTGAGACTTTCACATCCAATTAAACTAGCAGAATCATGATACACAAAATCTCTATAAAAGGACCCATACATTATGAATCCTTGTTAAAATTAATAAAATAGTGTTCCAATAGTATAATCAAACTTTTTACCAATATGTAGTGCAGTCTCAAAATTAGCATCCAATAAATACTAACGACTTGTTCCACATAGCTAATATTCCTTTATAAAATCAACGCTTAGGTGATCTAATGTTCATCCCAAATTCTAGAGTAAGGTCACTTACCATTGACAAGAACGACGATATCTTACTCAAGAATATAACCAAATATTCAGCTTTACCAATTAGTTGAACATAAACAAAATATAGTTTACCAATTAGCTAAACATAAATAGAATATAGTTTCTCAAATGTCAGTTTCCAATTCTTGTTAACAATATCATTTCAACTTTAAAAAATTAGATCTCAATATAACAACCATCACGCGATTTATTCAAACTAACAACGAAATCCCCTTATACTTAACTTATCATATCTAGCCTCACGAACCTTCTTATAAATCCACTTCATCCTCCCCTTAAAACGAGGATAAAAATTTTATGCCATGTTTCCCTCATGATATGTAACTACAAAATCTTGTATACATGTCAATTTCACAAAGTTATCCAAAATTCAAACAATGATAACTTCCATATATGCACAACACATGCAAATCCGAATAAATTATCTCTGACTTAACTTAAGTTGTCAATCCTCCATCTTTTTTTTCTTGTCGTATCTAAAGGTTGTACTTCGAAAACACTAAAGCACATTGAAGTTGGTCAAAATATATTTTATTCTCAAAATTAGGTGCTTATTCTTTATAAAGAATTGTTTAGGTTCTCTATGGTCAAAGTATAGTCTAATGGTCCATCCTTCTTCTTCATGAACAAAAATAGGTGTACCAAAAGATAAAACATTAGGTCATATAAACCTTTTATTCTTCAATTCTTCTAATTTCCCCTTAAGCTCACTAAATCCCTCTAGTGGCATACAATAAAGGTGTTATAGTCGTTAGTGTTATGTCCAGTAACGCTTCGAATACAAGTCTTGATCTAACGGTCAGGTGTGATCTTATTAGATCTTTAGATAAGATTCCTGGATAGTTTCAAACAATCTTATTGTCCTTATAAATATTTTTTATTTTCAGGTACCCATCTGTCAGGAGATCTCAAACTCAAATTGTCCATCATAGGCTAGGCTTGCAAAACGTGTAAGGTTTGAGGTGAAACCATAAGTTCTAAATCCTTAACTTTAATTAAGCTTTACCAGAGGGTTAATTGAAATCATCTCACATTCATAGTAAAGAAGGTACTAAACCATGCTAATTATCACTTTAAGGCCATGGGTAGCTAAAAGACCAACAATACTTCCAATGTCCCATATTCACAACTTAAGACTGCACCACACTTAAAGTATCATAAAAAATGTAATACATTTTCATAATGGTCATATAAAGCTCAAAGTCTATGATCATCAATATACTTCAGCTCATGCAATTATTAACCATATATAGTCAAACCTTCTTATAATCGTTAATAAAAAAAATACTCATTTTGGTTTTGTAGATGATGGAGTCTTCGGAGTCAGGTATAAGAGGTCACCCAAGTTCTCGACTGGGAGCAACTGTTGTCAAGCCTTCTACGATTGGAGTCACGCTTTACTCTTGTTATCTTTTAAGGATGGGATATTTAACAAATTCACATCAGCAATGTTTTTCTCAATGGACACCTTCATAAGATAGTTTATATGTTGCAGCCACTTGATTTTGAAGGGCCCTCTAAACCAACACACATATGCAAATTAAGCAAATCCTTATATGGTGAAACAAGCCCAAGAGCTTGGTATGGCAAACCCAAGGCTACCCTTCTTCGTTGGGGCTTCCATAATTCAATCTCACATGCATATTTTTTTCTACATTTGTTGGTTTTGAGATATGCTCATGGTTCTCATTCTTGTTGATGATATTCTCATCAGTGGCAGCAACCCTACGCTTATTCAGAAACTAATTGCTCAACATAGTGCTCAATTTGCTTTAAAAACCTTGGGTTCACTCAACTACTTGCTTGGTTTTGAAGTTTTCAGGAATAACACCGGTTTATTAGATCACACAATCTAAATTTCTTTATCATAACTCGCAATGACAGGACCTGTGATGTCAAATTTTATCTCGTCCCACTATTGAACATTGGAAGGCATGTAAAATAATTCTGAGATGCCTCCAAGGCACATCACATAATGGATAGTTTTCATTCCTACTATTAAATTAGCTTTGGAAGCTTATTCTCATGCAGATTTGACTTGCTCTATTGATGACTGAAAATCAACTCCTGGTTTTTACATCTATTTTGGTGGCACTTGACTCATGGAGCTCTAGAAAATAATCCATTGTAGCAAGATCTAGCACTGAAGCTGAATATAGAGCTTTGTCCTCTGCCAGCACTGAAATAATCTAGCTTAAATAAGGTTTCATGAAGTCAGAGTTTCTTTACCCTACAACCCATGTGTTGCTGCAAATATTGTTTTTCACTCCCGTATAAAACACATTGAACTCGATTTCATTTATCATAGAAATACTCCTTTCCAAAGTTCTTGAAGTCAAATATGTTCCTCCATCATATCAGATTGTTGATGTGCTTATCAAAGCTCTCCCACCTACTCAATTCAGTCTCTTGTGTTCCAAGCTCAATGTATCTCCTTCCTCATCTCGCTTAAGGGGGTTGTTGAAGCTACTGTTGCTCATAGCCATCTCAGCACTATCACATGTGCTAATATTCTAATTCAGCGCCTCTCATGTCCAGCCATCTCAGCTGCCATACAGTTGCACTCCATCGGAGATTCAGAAATAATTTTAGACATCAAACGGTCTTTGATTGGCTCCTCATTCAGCCAGTCACATGCTCATCAGAAAATGTCCTTGATTCCCTCTTGCATCACAATTGTGATTATTCCATCATGAAATCTATGGGTAGATAATAATAGATATTTTAACCACGTTCAAATTTGCTATGGAATTTTCTAGAATTATTGATTAATATGAACTACAGCTTCAAATCTATTTAATACTTATATTATAATTAAAATAATATCTACGTTAGGTATAACTATAAATTAGACATCAAATTCAAACAACTAGAATTAAAATGTATAAATTCAAAGAAATAATATTGGAAATATATTTAAAGCATGTATTAGGGATGTATGAAGAAAACAATTTATGACTTCTATTATTGAATTTTATATGATTTTACTGTCAAAAACAAAAATTAGTCGAGCCTTTTTCAATTCGTCTAAGATTAACTAAATATTTAATGAGTTTTTCTTTTCTTTTCTCTTCTTTTTCAAACTTAGCTTAATATGAATACTAAATGGTAATAGAAAACAATTAATAGAATAAATTTTTTAATTAATTGCAATGATAATTCATGACAAATCAAACTCGCTTATTTGATAATAAAGGGTAGATTATTGCAATCAAACACTTTATTTATTCGACGAATCACCACCTAAACATAGCCAAGGAGGCAATAAAACACGCAATAATATCTTTGGATGACCTTTTATTTAACTCAAATATTAGATCGATCAGTTTAGTTTTAGATAAATTTTCGAACCACAATTAAACTAATTTAGTCAGGTTCTTTAGTGAGCAAGCCAAGCTAAACCTATTAAAACTCACTCAAACCAACTAACCTTCCACTAAACTGGTTGGATTGATTTGGGACGTTACGTTTTTTATTTGCTGTTTTTTCTTGCACTTCAAGTTATGTAGCGAGAAGATCGATTTGTTAGACAGAACAAAGTACCTTGATGCAACATTAAATGTCCTTTTCAGTACAATTTTGTTGCAACCAAAAAATTTAAGGACAAATTATAAACTTGTAACTAAATGAACAAAAAAATTTCCCTTAACCAAAATTTTCCTTCATCTTACAAACATGACGTCTTTTATTGAAAAAGTGTCATGGTGGTAGCCATTCACTACAACAAAAAGGGGGGTTAGATGACGGGCAAAACCCGTCATTATAACCCTATATTGATGGGTAGTCGACTGTCATCCACCGGGCTGTCATCTAAATTCTTTTAAAATAAAAACCGCCAAAATAGACCTACCGCGAAAAGGAGATAGTTGACAGGGAATCCCCATCAACAAAATGGTACCGCGAAAATGAGATAGTTGATGGGGAATCCCCGTCAACAAAAGGTGCCACGAAAAGGAGTTAGTTGACGGGGAATCCCCGTCAACAAAGAGTGTCGCATGACAAATGGATAACGGGGGATCCCCGTCATCTAAAGTTCTGAAAAAGAAAAAAAAAGTTTCCGTAGCTATATATGTTAATATTTGTATCCTAGAGGTACCTTGTAGTGTTTCAAATAAAGCATGTAACAGACAACCTTGAAATTTGCAGTGAATACTATTAGCACTATAACTATATGAAAATCAACTCTGCAGTTCACGATCTCAAACTATATTTTCAACTCTAGATAAACATAGACTTATAAATAAAAAGTTCTTTTTTTTCTTACTTTTTCAGATAATAAATAACAGACATTACTAAAAAAATGGGATATAATGACAGCAGAGTATTAGTTTTTTAATGACAGATATCATGAACATGTCATAGAAAAATAGGTGGTGAAGTGAAATTTTTTTTATTTTTTCTAAGATGACAGCTTTTAAATAATTTGTCATAATATATTTACCTATTACGACATGTACTTTTTGAATGTGTAAAATATTTTTACTTTTTAATTGACAATTATTTTTACACTCTCAATATTTCTCAAGTTTTCTCTATTTATAAAATTGCCATGTTATAACCTAATTTTAACCAATTTCCATCTCGCCTCTCCCTCGACTCCATCTTTCTCTCGACTCCATCTCTCTATCGACTCCATCGCTATCGCCATCTCACTCTCGCTCAGTTTCGTTACCCATTAGGTCTCTCTGTTGCTCTCCGTTTCTTTTACCTAAATTTTTAGCTGCTTCGGTTGATGACTTGTGTGCTGAGGTTTGTTAAGCATATTTTTAAAAGTTCCTCTCTTACATTAGTTTTTTTCTATGGCAGAACTTTACTCAGTTTATGAGTATCTTATGATAAATTGACTATGTTTCTTGTGGATATTTATGCTGGTTGGATTTCAAATTTTATTTCTTGATGCCTGGATTAATGATCTGAGTATGTTTGGATCAGTTATTTGGTTGTAAGTTTTATGTTATAGGGTGTGTTAACTCTTTTGAGTATGTTTGTATCAATTGAAGGTTATGAAATGGTTAATATATATTATTTTCTTTCAAATATACAGCACTTGAAATGCTTCCTAATCCTGCAAAATAACAAAGTTTCATGTTATAGGATGTGTTAACTCTTTGGAGTATATTTGTATCAATTGAAGATTATGGAATGGTGAATATATGTGCAGTTTATTGCGGTTCTTACTGATAAAATATATGGTACCTCAGTGGAACACATTTCCCCTCCCATGAGTTTGGTACTGTTTGCTTCTTGGTGTTTTTGTTCTGACCATATTTTACTGAATTTTGTGTTATGGTTAACGAGGAAAAGGTATAACATATATGAAGCTATTCTATAGGTAATTTTTACTTGTACGATGTTGATGGCCTTTTTCCTGTCATCAAAATCAGTTGTCTAAGCACTTTCTGTTGATGATTGGGACTTCATTTAACTTCATGGACTTTTTCATCAATTATTTGACAATAATGTTGTGTAATTATCTTTTTATCACTGTATATCGTGGAGTATTGTTTTCTGCCATCATCATATGTTAGACTGTTAAAATAATCACACTTAGACTAATGTGCATCTTATCCCATGATTGATCTTATGTGGTACTACCTCTCAATGCTAAGAATTGAAATATTTTTTCTGTAAGAAACATTACTATTTCTCCATGTTATTCCATGTCTTCTGCAAAGTATCTATGAGTTAGCCCCTATTTTACCATGTTACTTGCTCCTCTCACATATTATGGAAAAATGATTAGTAGAGCATGATGCTTAGTATTACTTCTTATAGTGGTTGGCAATATGGTTGTCAGAGATCTATATTGTCGCTTGATAACACTTGCACTTATTTTCATTTATAGTAATTTCTTCACTTTTTTCGGAGGTCCATGAATATATGGTGTAGTTCTTTTGGTTCAAATAGAGTCTTAACTTCAAGTTCTTTTTTTTTAATTAGGTAGCAGTCCTATTGATGTTACTGATCCACATTGGGAGTTATATCTCTTTATTTAGAAGAAAACAGATCAATTGGGGGATCATAATCCTATATTACTTGGTTTTTCTGCTTTATATCACTTTTATCATTATCCAGATGTTTCTCGTTTGCGCTTAGCCAGGTTCTTACTCTTTAATGTTACTGTATCAGTTAGTATATTTCAGGCCAGTTAAGTCTGTTCATTTTGACTCATTCTTTCTGAATTTTGTAGTTTCTTTAGAATGCGTGAACATATGTAAGTTACCGAAAGGGGAAGGAAATGGTAGATATGACTGTAACTTTCTCTCATGTGCATGGAAAGCTCTAAGGGTCTTGTATGGGTTTCTTACGAGCACAACACATCCACTTCAGTGCTCATCTCTTCCATTATCATGACATGGAAGGAGAAACAAATTAAAATATGTAATTTTCTACACTGCCTAAACTACTTAGGAGTTTTATCATTTGGAAAGTGGTTTACAATTGTGCTGGAACTACTTATGATTGTGCTGGAATTATTGGTGTTGCTCCATGGTAAGTTCTTGATTATTTGGTCGGCTAGTAAGTAAGCAGTTTTGATTATTTACTTCATTTCTAAGAGTAGCTAATACGAGCAACGTCCATTCTCGAGCGTATTTTACCAAAAGCGCATCATATATGATTGGCATCTCTTATTGGCCCATCTGTTGTAATTGTCGTTAATCAAAATGTTTAAATGACTTTCTTTTTCTCGTGATATTAGGGAGTGGGGATTCTGTTCTCTGGTATATTGAGGGGATGAAGGGTTGTCATGGAAAGATAGGTTTTTGCCTTTCCATGACAAATTTTTTTAAAAAAATGACCCTTTAATGTTAGGGATTACCCGTCATTATAGGCGGCACTATAATGATGGGCAATACCCATCATTAAAGGTGTTTTTACAGCACCTATAATGACTGACAAGCCCCGTTATTAAAGGTATTTTTGCGACACCTATAATGACGGGCAATCCCCGTCATTAAAAGTGTTTTTGTGGCACGTTTAAGGACGGGGATTTCCCATCATCAAAAGTTGTTTTGCGACACCTTTTGATGATGGTTTTTGGTAAATGAGTTTACATGACATCTCGATAGATAACAGTCGCATCCCCATCATTAAAGGATTTTGATGATAGATTTTCACCATCATCTAAGCCCCATTTTGTAGCAGTGAAAAAGATCTCCAATTCGGCATGTGTGTTCTAAAAAACATCCACATTTACAAAACTGAAAGCAATATTCTTTTGAGAAAAATCCATAAAAAGATGGATAATTTACATAACAGAAGCTAGAATAGATTGCTAACCTTCATTAGAGTTCATTTTGTGATCTTAATAAAGCCAGTGGTTGACCTAGAGGACTTCAAGTGTAACATAATATGCACTACCAACAATATCATTGAGTCTCTTATTTTTACATAAATCCAAGAAAAGAAAATGATGAATCAATGATGTGCTTGTATCATTTTTTTGTATCAATAACCTAATATCACAGCATTCTAGTGAATATTATAAATAGTAACTACTCAGAGAAGGCAATGGCAACATCAATATAAGTATACCAGAATGGAATCAAGTTTTTACCATATTGATCAACTACTATTACTACAGTTTAAGTTTTTACATTTATTACCTGGTCTGATAAAGTCGGAAAGGCCAAAATCAATGAGCTTCAAATCAACATCTTTAGTTTTAGAAGTGAAAAGAAAATTTTATTAAGCACATAAGATAAAAAAGATTAAGCAGTAATAATAATAAATTCAGATAGAGAGGGAGAGAGAGAGTTAAAATACATGTGAGAAGATCCAAATCAGTGACACACTCTAGACAGACATAAACGTTAATTTATCTTGGCAAGGTTTGAATCCAACATGTTTAAGAATTTTTTAGATAGTCCATCAGAATGGAGAATAGCATAGACAAAGCTAAAAGAAACTAAGGTACCCAAAATCTTTTATTGTTCCTAATTAATTTCATTTTATTGTTCACCTATCAGTAGCTAGAGAGCTAATCCGTCTTCCATTTTCAGTAATTGTTCAAGGCTTTAAGCAATTAATTTTGCTATCTCGGCTCATTTCTTTAGGATATTGGTCCCTAAGCAAATGATATCCATTAGTCTCTAAAAAGTACGAAGAACACGGTCATAACCCAAAACTGAGTAAACTTCAAGAAAATTAGCTCAGCATTCAGTAACATATCGCCACAGGTTCCCACTTAAATTCAGGATTGATCCTGGTTTCAAACCCATGAGCACTGCACTTAATACATACTCACAAGCTCGCCTTCATCACTAGACTACCAAAGGTGAGTGACCAAATACTTTAGAATAAAAATCATTTTCACGAGCTCTCCTAATTCTAAAACACTAGTCATCGGGTACCTGGAATATAATTATTCATGCATAGCATAACATACTTGATCAATAAGTTCTCAGAACGTCATTAAAAAATTATTGTTATGAGCACGTGTGTACAAGTACATGCTTGTCGCTCTACATACATGAAATTACATGAAAGAATTAAAAAAGAGTTGCAAACATAAAGAAATGTCCTTACCTTAACAGATCTTTTCAGAAGTAGTTTCATGATACTGGTTTCGGCTTCTTCAGCAGCAACTCTCTCCTTGTTAATTGAACCAACATAAGGTTTATGTAGAAAAATGAGTTACATCCTTATAAGCTTGACTTGGTATAAGCCAAAACATGGTTTTAGGTATCCTAAATGATTCTTCATGAAGAAGATCAACAAAAGAGTTTTTGTTTTAAAGAAAATAACCCCAAATTATTTTCAAATAAAATCCCAAGCTAAGAAGCATGGACATGGAAAAGAGACGCATACACAGAACAATATGAACTTGTTGACATGCAATTTCTCACAAATTAAGATACTAGCATGATAGGTACATGATTATAAAATCTAAAGTTGAGATATAATATAGGGATGGTTACGAAAGCAATCATTCCGTAGATGTGCCACAAAATCACATACTCGTAGTATGCCTTTTTGTCTTGTTTAAGAGGCAACTTATAATCCATAAGTATGAAAAAGGATAACCATCCATGAAACTACAGAAACGGGTTCCTAAGTAGTGAGCATGTTAAAAACCAGAAAATTAGAAGATTATTTTAAGGTAACATCAAACCAAGTCTAAACATAGAAGTGCTTTAAGTTTATAGTCTGTTGAAAACCAAACCTAACTCCATATACACGCTTGAAAGGCCATTTACCGTGATATCTGACAAGATCGTGACCAAGTACCTCTCTTTCTTTCTTTCTGTCAAGCATACAATAGTACTGGCAGTCACTTTGACAAACCCATTGCTTCCACCTGAAGTAAATAGGTTCCTACATATACCATGGACGTTTGATTAATACACCATATGATGGGAATTTGCAATTAGGAAAGCATGTCTTCCCTATGCATCCAGTTTCTTCACATTGTGTTAGACTAACCCTATAATAAGAACAATAAAAACATAATCCCTTATCCATTCTATTTGATCTGTATGAAAGTTAGGAGAAAGTGACTTAATTTAATCCCATAACAGAAAATGATTTAAAAGATCTCATCACGTAAAAGAAAAGAATGACGGGATCTTATTATTGTTAAATATATAACATACATAAAACTTCAAAACAAGAAAGGTTAATATTAGTGAAATCTCCAGGTAGAGGACTCTAACATGTGAACTGGGCGACCTGATAACCAACACCAGTAAGGAAGTAGCGCTCAAACATTTGTGTCGAAAGATTGTAAAAAAATCACTAGAATTTTGCAAGCGTTCAAACTAGTAACTCCAACCATCCATGATTTTAGAAAATCCAATTTTATAAAAGCCATTTTCCATTTTAGTAATTCCTTTTATTCATTTTTAAAATTGGATGTGAAAATAAAGTTTAGATAGCATAGTCTTTCCTACAAACATAAATGGCTTCTATTGTAATGGAAAACAATGAATCAGTTCAAAAATGAATTGGTTAATGATTATGAATAAATGAACTAAAATAAATAACTCTTATTTTATTGGGTCAAGTTATGGGCTTTCTTTTATGGTTCATACTAAAATCGTGCTTTTTGGTATAATTATTTGCCCTTGCTCTATAGCTAGAAATTATTGTAATTCGTAAGCAATGATAATGAAAATCTTCATTTTCTATATCTCAAAAAATGGACTTCAAATGAATATTTCACCATCCACCATAGATAAGAGCCAACAAGGTGAATGATTGACTGAAGCTCGGATAAGGAAAATAAATTAAGGAGAGAGATGGATGCTTACATTTCTCATACGAAGGAGATCTAGGTGTTAGGGATTGAAATTGAAGCTCCAATAAATAGATGTCACCTTCTCTCAACCACTACCTCCTAAATCAGATAGTGGTAAATCTTCTCCTTTGTGTTTAGAAATATATTTTTGAGGTGCTCAGAAACAACAAAAAATAAACATAAAAAATAAATCTTACATATAATCCAAGGACAAAAATAAAATCTGAGAAACCTATGAGAGAAAATACCAAAACTTTGATAAACTATTACCTGAGAATGATAGAAAATACTGAAACATTGAGTTGGAAATGGGGAAGGTTTTTTGCCTATGAAAACCAAATCCCTAAAAATCAATCTCAAATCTAAAATCAGACCTAGAACAAAATATAGATCTACAAACCAAATCGAGCAACAAAACTGCATCTACAAAACTAAGCAACAAAACTTCATCTGTAAAACCTAATTGTTGGTTAAACTCACCAAGACCAGATCGAAGAAGACGGAGATAGAAAGAGATGGGGAGCAATAGAGAGAGGCTGAGTGAGTGACAACACTGAGCAAGAGAGAGAGAGGGGGAGAGAGAGAGATGGAATTGAGGGAGAGGCTCAAGAGGGAATTTGGTTTAGATTAGGATTTTAACATGCCATTTTGGTAAATAAAGAGCATAAAAATAATTGTTTAAAAAAATAAAAAGATTTTGACAGATTTAAGAATTACATATCATTATATGATGACATGTTATTTAAACCCTATCATAATAGCAAAAAGTAAAAAAAAATTTCAATGACAGATTTAAGAGGCAAGTCATCAAAACTAATATCATGCTGTCATTAAAACTAATTTTTGTAATAGTGATTAAATGTAGTTTTGACGCCTTAAAATCATATTTAATGAATAAACGTCATCTTATACGTATTTGTAAAAAGATAACATTGAGATAGATGGCATTTTGTCAGTAAAAGTTGTTTTTTTAGAGCTGATCATATCATGAATATAAGCATATCGTGTTGGTCATAAAATATTAAAATTAATACCTCCCCAAAGAAATCAAAGGTATAAATTTGAGCAACATAAATCATTTTTTCCTAGCAAAGAACACAAAATCATCTTATTCTCTCAAGTATATATGTCATGCGTGTGGAGAAAAGAAACTCAATATTCATTTCCTTAAAAATCATTGGGTTGCAAGATATGCAAAGAGGTTATGCTATATATTAGGGACAAGAATAAGTAGGCTAAGAAAACTTCTTGACACAAACTTCACGAGTATTTAATTATTAACATAACACAATGTCAAAAAAAATTGAAAAGCTGATTATTAATTATCTCTTATAAAGAAACAATGCTGATGAACAAATTCCTTGAATCCTTGGTCCTTTAAACACCATAGGAGGGAGAGAGGGAGAGAGGGAGAGAAAGCGGCAAAGGTGGCGTGTTTCTGCAGGTGCACCTGCACCTTGGCTTTCAGAATATGAAAGCTATCAATAAAGGTGCAGGTGCAAATGCAGAAAAATGCTCTATTGGCTTTCACTACAATAAATGGGTAGATAGATGACAGCCTTGTAAAATCTGTCCAAGGAAAATGGTTAAGGATGAGATAATTTGGATAAGATGACAGCTCAAAAATTAGTTGTCATCAATGTGTTATCTATTTTGACAGTTATTGTTTGGGCTATCAGTATAAATTCTTATAATGATAGTGAAAAATAACTTGTCATTGTTTTATGGTGTAAAATAAATTTATTAATTATCTCAAAATTCATTTTATTTATGAAAATACCATCATATATAACCAATCTAACCCTAATTTTAGTTTTACTGTGTTTTATTTTTCTTTAGACAGGGCAGTGGCGATCGACTCTTCCTCTTCCGACCGCGCGCCACCGAGCTTCACGGTGGCTACCAGACGAGTTTTGATGGTGAGGTTTTATGGTGCTCTTTCACGGCGAGCTTCACTGTGGGTCGAGCAAGGTTGTCGTCCTAAACACTAAGCTAGCAATTGGAAAAGAGTTTTCTCCCTCCATGCGTCTTCTCCCTCTATTTTTGTAATTTCTTCTTCGATGGTGAGGGTTTTCTTTCTCCATCACTGTCAAATATGTAATTTTTGTTTTGGATCTAGATTGAGATTCTTCACTTTTTCACCGTTTCAAAATGATTTTCTATGGATCTGGATTTATGCTTTTGTGCTGTAAATAATTCTCACTATTTCTATATTCTGAGTTTGTTTTTTTAGAGATTTTGTTCATAGATTCTACCTATTGGGCCTCAATCTTTAAATTTTTTTCCCTTTAAGCTAGTCAGTAACAGAATTGCCTAACATATTGCTTCAAGTTTTTCTTATTGAGATTGTCATTGTTTGTACTTTATTTATTCCTTTTGATTGTTATGTTGTTGGTTTTGTTTCTGAGCAAGTGAGCATGCCATATTTTGTATGCTTAGAGATCTAGTTACTACTTATATAATAAAATAATATATAATTGATTCTTATTCAGATTTACGTTAGGTAAAACTAAATATTTAATGAGTTTTTCTTTTCTCCATTGTTTTTCAAACTTAGCTTAATATGAACACTAAATGGTAAAAGAAAACAATTAATAGAATAAATTCTTTAATTAATTTGACAATCAAATTCGCTTATTTGCTAATAAAAGGGTAGATTATTGCAATCAAACACTTTATTTATTCGACGAGACACCACCTAAACATAGCCAAGGAGACAATAAAACACGCAATAATATCTTTGGATGACCTTTTATTTAACTCAAATATTATGGGTTTTATTTATTTAAAGAAGCATTCAACATACAACTCAAATTCTAAATTTTCAATTAATAATTCTCTATAACATATGTGATCTTAACGTTTTGAATAGAGCCAAGCTATGTTAATTAATTACCTAAAGTGTTAGTTGAAGGGAATATGCAAATAATTTTTTTTCCTACTTAGATCAAGGCATGAGATGTAAACATTATCGATTATGTTATCAGCATATAATGTGTGTAAGAATATCAATATGATATGTTAAATTTTAACTTAGAAAGGATGTATTACAATATCTCGTCTATACTTCTGAAAAAATAAGAGAATCGAAATCCGTCAAGCAGTCATGTGTGGATATAATAATGCAATGAGACTATGGGTGATGCTTTTAGTGATGAATATGCATTTTCTATCAGTCAAAGTGTTAGCCAACAATCGTCACCAACCTCCTCCTTCAATTTCCTATTATTTTTCATATTCGTCTGAAGATGATGGATTAAAATTTGTCAAACTCAGATTCCACAAAAAGACTAATAGTTGCGTTGATGAGTGTCTTGCTAAATGCAGTAAACTTTACCAGGATATGAATATTTTTGTTAGAGAGGTTAGTATATGTGAAGAGGATTGCATGAATCATGGAAAACATGGTAATTGTAATTGAGACCCTTTTGTCATTGTATATCTACTTGTGCTTTTTGTTTTGTGTGTTCTTGAATTGCTCCCCGTGTTCATTAAGTAGATCGATCGGTTTAGTTTTAGATAAATTCGAACCACAATTAAACTAATATAGTCGGATTCTTTAGTGAGCAAGCCAAGCTAAACCTATTAAAACTCACTCAAACAAACTAACCTTCTACTAAACTGGTTTGGATTGATTTGGGACGTTACGTTTTTTATTTGCTGTTTTTTATTGCACATCAAGTTATGTAGCAAAAAGATCGATTCTTTTGACAGAACAAAGTACCTTGATGCAACATAAAATGTCCTTTCAGTACAATTTTGTTGCAACCAAAAATTTAAGGACAAATTATAAAACTTGTAACTAAATGAACAAAAATCTTTCTTTCCCTTAACCAATTACAAAACATGACGTCTTTTACTGAAAAGGTGTGAGGTAGGTAGCCATTAAATGTAGTTTTGAAGCTTAAAATCACATTTAATGACATTTTTGAAAACGTCATGTTATATGTACTTGTAAAAAGATGACGTTTAGAAAGCATTGGTGTCGTTAAAAACGTCATTAACGGTTCTTTTTTTAGTGACTAGAGCTGATCATATCATGAATACAAGCATATCAGTTTGTCATCAGATATTAAATTTGTACCTTTCCAAAGAAATCAAAGGTATAAAATTGAGCAACATAAATCATTCTTTTCCTAGAAATGAACACAAAATTAAATCATAATTCTATTCTCTCTCAAGTATATATGTCACGCATGTGGAGAAAAGAAACTCAAATATTCATTTCCTTAAAAATTATTGGGTTGCAAGATAATGCAAAAAGAGTTATGTGAGTTATGTTTTATGAGGGACAAGAATAAGTAGGCTAAGAAAAATTCTTGAACACAAACTTCACGTGTATTTAATTATTACTATAACACAAAGTAAAAAAATGGAGATCAGCTGATTATTACCTCATAAAGAAACAATGCTGATGAACAAATCCTTGAATCCTTGGTCCTTTAAACACCTTAGGAGGGGGA
>QANY01008646.1:341523-390533 GCA_003255025.1 Datisca glomerata
GGAGAGGGAGAGAGAGAGAGAGAGAGAGAGAGAGAGAGAGCAGCCAAGGTGGCATGTGTCTGCAGCTGCACCTGCACCTACACAGCACCAAAAATCCAATTTGAGATTGGGAACTGCATTCAGAATTTGAAAGAGATCAATAAAAGGTGCAGGTGCAAATGCAGAAAAATGCTCTCTTGGCTTTCCAAATAAATATTAATGTCAACCCTTTTTCCGTTTCTAAACTCTCTGTTCTTTATCAAATCTACAAGTAGCACTAGTCTTATATATATAGTAGTCTCATCGTCAGTACATGCATTCATATTTTCCATTGCTTTCAGAGATAATGAGACATTGCAAGTTTTTTTGGAACCATCAGTGTCCGGGCCACTTTTTGTGCACTCAATTAATCCACAAAAGCTCTTGGATTGTGTGCTCAGTAGTTTTACTGCACTAAGATAAGTTGTTGAATTTAACGCTATCATATATGTGCATATCATAGTATTAAGATTGTTTACGAGTCAAGATAATTCAAACCTAAGACTTAGAACTTAAAATGTAATAAACTTCCAAATCCAGATTTGGATCTCTTCGTGTTGGAAAATTCAACATGAGTGTTATATTTAACTAATCTGGGTTGTTAAGTTTAATATCAACGGATCAGACAACGTCAGCTCATACGTCAAGAAGGAAAAACAGTTTTTTTTTACTTTTTATCTTTTAGTATAAATATATCTGGTTTATCCGTTTTCTTCAACTGATAGACTAGATGCAACATAACCTCTCTTATTCGTCAAAACAGAAAATGACTTTAATCCTCCAAATTCAAAGTCTTTACCACTTGGACCTCCTTAAAAGTGGAGACAATTGCAAGTTGGTAAATAAACATAAATCATATCAAGAAACGGAGCAAATATAAGATAAGATATTTGTTCGTCAAAACATGAGAAAGACCTTACTCCTCTAGATCTAAGGTCTTTACCACTTGGACCACCTCAAAAGAGGAGACAAATGAAGTTGACAAACAGACATAACTCATTTTTAATTCTATCACTGCTCAATTACCATTTTTTCTAAATCTCCATTACTAAAATTACTCAAAACAAAAAAAAAATCCAAATTAATATTTCCCTTCATTAATTTATATAAATTCCATAAGCAAAGTAAAATCATTCATTGATGACATGACCTTATAATATTTTATTGCCCGAGATGATAATATTTGCATTAATCATAAATTATTAGAAAGTTAAGTAATTTGAGGAGCATTACACATTAACGTGATATGAGGATATCAGATCTTATGTATCATTCTTTCATTTACTTATCTGTCCAACCAATCTGTTTTTGATTATTTGATTATCCAATGATAGACAAACCCAATATATACCATAAAGAAGGGAAAATGACTCCGGCGTAGTCTAAGTGAAGTCTATGGAAACGATAATTGAGCTTAAACATCGACTCGACTATCATATAACCATGCAAGGTCTAAATCAGACTTTAAGGAAAGCCGAACGACAAGCGGAGTGTCTTAACGAGGGTAAATGAAACATGACAGTGTCCTAATAAGACCGGTCAGAATCCCACTCAGCCAACCGAATAATATCACCAGGTCTAAGATGTGAGTGATCCATATCTATGGAATTATTATTTAGTGATATTTCCAAAATCAACATCTATCTACGAAATAAAGGTGAATATTCAAGATTATTATTATTATTCCTAAAGGATAAATATTACTGTGAAAGAAAGACAGATCTTAAAAATGTATTTCTGGATTATCAGAATCTCATTCATAATTGAGGTATTTCTTCTCTAACCTCAAACTGTTTTAGACTTTTAACACTCTAATCATATACCGACTTGATCGTCAGAGAATTAATTGACCAGACACTACACTTTATCTAGTTAATGCTCTTTCGATCTTTTTCTTTATTCTCAAGTCCATTCTAAATTCACTAAGTTACGCGTGACAGTTCTTCATTAATACGTAGATTTTTTGCATCTACGTATACCAAAGAAAAATCCTTACAACAAGCTTTCTGTTGAAATTAAATACCACACTTCATGATAACGTGAAAGGAACACATGAGAAAGCAACTTGAGGAGTTGATTATGGAGTAAGACCATCACGTGGGAGACACGTGATTGAAATAAGGTATGCACGTGAATATTAATTACCAAATGGCATCATAATGATATGTCAACATCGAAGAAAGTTACTACAAATTATGATCACGTGACCAATTTTGACAATATAAAACCATCAAATGTGTACATTTTCCCTTATAAAAAAAAGATATACGGTGGATTAACTATGTTGGTTCGGTGGTAGTACTCGACGCTCACGTTTAATACATCTGTAGAGTGGTTGGCTTTTCATAATTGTTTGTTTGGTTATATATTTTCTAATCTGCATCTAGGGTTATAAGTCTAAATAATGGTGTGCAGTGCAGACATTGTGATCAATGATTATTACAGTAATAATTAACGGGTTTGTGGAATTAATTAGGAACGTCAATTGGGAAGGGACGGGACAATCACACCGACCCCAATCCCCACCTTATTATGCTACCTCATCTTCACCCCATTCTCCATTAAAGAAGACGGGGGGCAGAAATGAAGAATCATCATAAGAGCAGGTTGCCACACTTCTCCATCCCCTTCTGTAAAGCTAGAATTGTGTATATAATTTTTTTAAAATAAAATAACTCTATATATATATATGATACAATTTTGAATAAAGCTACTGAATATACAATATCATGTATATCTCGAAGTTTCATAAATAAACGAAAACATTCCATATATGTGCAAAAATATATTTAGTGCTTGGCTAATGTTATGAGTTTTATTTTATGAAATTATATATTTATAAATACATTGTACTCTTCTCATCACAATATTTATTGATGGGTGATTTGATCATCCTTAAATAAATAACCTCTTACCAATTTGATTCGAAAACAAAAACAAAATATGGGGGCCACTTTTTTTACAAACAAATAACATTGACTAATTATTGAATATTATATATATCTACCACCTTCTGGATTTCTTTAGACATTACATTTGGCATATTTATATTTGTCCAATTTCAGATATCAAACATCACTGCTGACGTGGTACTACTTGTCTGTATCCTCCACCCCTCATTGATCCACGTTGTAACTCTACGTACATTTTGAAATTGTACGTCTTATTAATAACATAAACGTTTATAATTAATATTTATGTATGTAATTATAATTTATGTCATCAATAATATGAAAAGTCAATCTAAAGGACCCCGATTACCCAATTACGAAAAATTATTCAAATTAACTGGAAAACCTAGACAAACTTATACCTTTTATCCACTTTCAAAAGAGTAAAAAATTGTTATAATCCACCTTTAAATCACCTCAAATGAAGCCCACAAAGAACGATTCAAGAGATATCCCCCATACTGATCCAAAATCAACGAACTGATCTTTGCTAATGGAGAAGAGAAGTGTTTTTTTTTTTTGAAAGCACGTGGACAAGCAATTGTGAGAACTAAGAGATGAGACAAATGAGAAAAGTATTTTTGGTGTAAGGGAAAGTCTACGGTACTGTGATATGATATCATGACTACTTAAAATATGTTGAACAATTTGGTATCAATAATATATTTAAAGTACTTACAACCCATTTATAATATGTATCCTATTATGGACACTTCAAATATATTGTTGATAACTCATTTTCAACACATTTTGAATACTATCACGCACATGTGAGAGATACTGATGATAATACCACCCCGTAGACCTTTCCTGTTGTGTAAACCACATTGTTAAAAAGTGCTTATTAACATATTCAGCAACTAGGCAACGCAAAAAGGAATCAAGGACCCATTCATATAACACTATTTCAGTCTTCTTGTCCACCTCTGTACTGATTTGAGAGAGAATTCCAAAAAATATTGAAAAAAAAGGCCAGAACTCAAAAACAAAAGGCAAGATCCATTGGTCATTTCCAAAAAAGTTTGAAAAGGACGTAACACTGATTGGCATGAAAGCTTCCACATTTGTCACTGAATAAAGGATATAGATCCCCTCCTCTTGCGATTTTAACAGGAGGTCAGTTTAATCGTCCGTTCTAGAATGGACAGTCACAATCACTTTGATATTTTGTCACTTTGACAGGTGAAATGATAACTTTTTAATTTCTTTTTCTTTTTCTTTACCTTGTCTTAGGGCCGTCCATTAAAAGATGTAACATATCCTCTCTTGTTGCATATAATAGGAGATCCTCTCTTGTTTCATATAATAGGATAGGACTCTAATCTCTAAATAAAACGTTTAGGTTCAAAAGCAAAGTGAATACTCATTTCACCATTGAGATTAGGGCAGCAAGTTTACGATAAAGGTAATAAAACAGATTCAAAATAGTAACGAATAAGATAAAAGAAGAAAAAGAAAACAACATTTCTGTTAGATATGTTTAACGCTTTGTAATCGAAACAGGAAACAAAAATAAGTTATAATCATCTTTGATTTGTTTACTAACAACTTATAATCATAAACAAACTTGTACAATTACCAATTTAATCCTAGAAAAACTTTTGTTTACATTGTTTTGAACTTACTTTCAACTTTTAATTTATAAATAATTTAATTTAATTATCAAAACTAAATTCTATAACGTTTTTGAATTATGAAAAAAAAATTAATGATTTTTGATAAATAATAACAAGATAACATTGAATCGTTATGAAAATTAGTGTATTACATTTATTACATCAAATATAGCACCATATATAATACATTATCTAAATTATTAATTAAAAAAAACTAATAGATGAGAGAAACTAAACGAGGAAGCTCTGTGATGACTGTCTAAACAAGAGAAAGATAGCTAATTTATGAAGAAGAAGCTGGTCTGTGAAAAGTAGGTCAAAGACAAGAAGGAAAAGAGTTAAAAGGATGATGGTGTCCACACCTTGAAAGTGGTAAAGGGGTAAGAATTCTACTACTCAAGTTGAAGTCATTACCATTTTTCAGTAAAGCTGTTACTGATTTTAAGTGAGGCCACAGATCCTTTACCTTTGTTGCTTCTAGTAAACACGGTTACACAGATAATCAACGAAATCAATAGTCAATACCTTTCCCATTCTTTCCCTTTACCAATTGGTAAAGGTGTCCAGAGTCTAGCAATAAGAGCCCAACAGTTAATCTACATCCAATTTTTTTTTTAATAGTCACTTTGTTCAAACAAAACAGGAAAAGATCTTAATTTGTCTGATTAGTTAACAAAGTCTAGCTTTTCAGTTCAAAACTGGAAAACATCTTGAACCTATTAATTACCTTAGATTACCCAGTTCTGCTTTTCAGTTCAAACCCTGAAAACGTCTACAAAAAAAAAACCAATAACAAGCTCATATTTGTAAGAAGAAATTAACTAGAAGGCTAATTCAGGAAAAAAAAAATAACTTTGAGATCTGGAAAGAAATAAACTTCCTAGAAGTTAAGAAAATACATATCCAATCATAACTATTTTCACGGTTTTACAGACAAAAAGAATAAATCTTAACAGAGCAGATGCATATTTTTCTAACAATGGCTCATCAATAGCAATTGCATTATGAGACTAATTCTATGATCCTTTGCAGTTGAACACAGCCCAACAAACGCAAGGGATTCGCCAGAAGAACAATAACCTCCGAGTAAATGGTCATATAGCTCCAATATCACAAGAAATGGAGAAAACCATAGCTTCTGGCATATTACTGACACAAATATACAAATATATGCTAACCTTGTCAAGGAGGATGATCCAGCTTGAAGTTGCCGATCAATGCTCGTGTTTAACACGTGCTTTTAGAATTCCGGGAAGAGGTGGTGATGTTGGATTTCTAACTGGTGTGTTTGACATTGAAGGAAGATGGACCTCTGGCTGATACATTCCTGAAATGCTAGAACCTTCCCCTATATCTGTAGTGAAATTCTGTGCTGTATCAGCCTGTGGTCTTTCACAAAATTTCATTGCCTTCAACACGTAATTGTCGTCATGGAGCTCAAAAGGGGTACTGCAAAATAAACATCAGATAAAATGAAAAAACAAAACCAGCGAACATCTAACTGTCCATGTATTGAAGGATATCATTCGTTTGAATACTAGCGTATCAAAAGAAAGTTGACAGTCATCAAACGAACTATTATAACCCAAACCACAACTTCGGCTTTGTGAGTTCATACTATGATCATAGCATGAATAGTTTTTTGTCGCATTGTAAATAGAAGTCTCGTCATTGCATCCATTCTTCGTGACATCGTCGGAACAAAAATGACATGTATCAATATTCAAATATTTGGTACATGAAGCCGGTGATCTGATATATAACCTTTATTTATATAGGTAGAAATTTTGTGTTATGGAGTACCAAAAAATATATTTTAAATGGCTCGTATGTTGTGAGTTGGAATAAACCATTCTTGACATAGAAAGGGAATAGCAATTTATTCCTATAGAACAACTAGGAACAAGAGGATTGAGCCGGAAATATCTATTTCTGGAAGAAATATATGAAGGGCAGGGAATCGAAGCTTTTTTATGTTTTACCTTTTTTTCAAAAAAAATTTATCCGTACCTATTTTCAATCTTGTAGATGTAAAACACCGATCAATATGTAATTCTTATAAAATAACTAGAATCTAGAGGCAACAGTAGCGAAGAAATTTCACAAGGCCTAGTATCACTTGCTGAGGAAGGAATAAATATGTTCCCTACCTGTTGAAGTCAAAATGCACCAGCTGCATATCTTCTGATATTTCTACTTCAACGGTTGCATGAGGCCGTGTCTGCAGTTAATTTTGGTGATAACAAAATGAGATACGTGTATAGTTATGAACATCAAAAGCTTCTAATTCAGATGACATTTAAAAGATTGAGGGTGGGACTGGAATTTGGATAATTAATAGAGAAATTCATTTGCATCAGTCTGTTCTAGACATACCGTCTTTAATTTCAAATTAACAGAAAAATACAGCATTTCAGGTTAAAACAGAGAATACAAAAATTACTTCGTAGCCTACTCAACTTTTGTTTCACTCAACTCATATCAATATCCAAATAGAACAATGTGCAAGGATAAAATATGATATTGGTATCTAATTTCCCATCTTTCATTTTAAAAGCTACTCGATTGCTTGAATAAGACATCTAATCTCTTCAGATAACCTATCTTCCCCCTTCTTCTTCTGCCTTTTTTATTGCCCTTTGAACCCGGATGTCATTTTCCATGCTGAGCTACCCAATTATGTTTTCATATAATTGAATATGTTCCATTATGGTAATATTAATTGCCTCATACCTACAAGCCATGACTGAATGGGTCAATTGTTTTTTATCGATAACCGTGTGTATTAAATTTACCAAACATCAATACAGGAATATACGGTGAACATGGCATGAAATTCTTTTAAGGGAACGGGGAAATTTTTATTAATTAAAAGAAATAAAACGGAGACGGGCAAGAAAATCCAAAAAAAAAACATTAGTAATCTACATAATTAGCTTTGCAGTAAGAATCAAACAAAGGGGGGATTCCTTTAATATGTTTACTACCGTGATCCAGCGCAACGCTAAAAATTAGCCATAGACCAAACAGACAATTCATTTTTAAACATTCATTCGAAAAGCCTCATGTTCTGCTCAAGCCAGATAGTTCAGAAGGTCAAAAACCGCCAATAACCAAAGAGACTTCCCTTTCCTACTAAAGGGGCGACTGAGAAGCTCACACAGAGGGATTAACCCCAAGGAAGATGGAAGCGTTTAGCTAACTTTGTTCCACAAAAAGGTTGGAAAGGGCAATGAAGGAACAAATGGTCCACATCTTCTCCTGCCTTAAGACACAAAATTTGCCAATGTGGCAAAAAAGCCATGCAAGGATGTCTCTTCTGCACCATATCTCAAGTATTAATCCTTTTACAGGCAAGAAACCGAACAACAGTATTAAGGAACCTTTACCTTCCAAATCATTTTAAAGGGAAAGTCATTTAGAGCAATAGAGCTAGACAGAAGTGCATCGAAGAAAGACTTGCAAGAGAAAATGCAGGAGGAATCTAAAGACCGAATTCTTCGATGGGACGATTTGGATGGATGAGAAAAGCTTTAAATAAAGAAAGGTGAGAAGCAACTCTAATCTTTCTCTGTCATTATGACTCCAAAAGAAATCAGAGTTCCAACGATGGATGGAGAGATTGAAATTTGCTAGACTTGTGTGGCTAAGAGAGAACCGGCAAAGACAAGGAAAAGAAACTTCAAAGGAGTTTCTCCTAACCAAGGATCTTCCCAAAATCTAACCAGAGACGCATTACTAACAACTAGCTTGCAACAGGATAAGAAGCAACAATTACCTTAGTGATAAACTCGCATGGGCTTCACTAAGAACCTCAAATAACCTTAACACGTCTCTGAAAATTGCAACATCTACAAACTGGAGATAAGTATCCGAGAGACTCTAGAAACACCATCTTAAAGTCCTTAATCAAAAACCCCCTCAACAACCACAAGCGCCTGCCACCAGAACCCGGATAGAGGGTCGCCTTTTTTGACACCCCCTCGAAGCTCTGAATTTACGTCTAGGCTTTACCATAAATGATCAATGAAAATTTCGACAAAATAAAGACAACCATTAATCCATCCCCACCATCTCGACCCAATTCCCAAAGCCTTTGCTTTCTGAAAAGCACTTTAAACATTATGTCCTCATTTTTCTTGTAAAACTATAGTTTACTTCTCATTAGCAATCAAGGTACTGTAGAAAATTTTTGTGCCTTTAATCATAGCCATTGCAAGCATAAAGAGTTTTAGAAACTAGAATTTCTTGACTTAGGAAATCACTAAGGGAATCGTACTTCCTTATGCTTCCTTTGATACTTATATTGAAATCACTCGTAAATTCTTTTATATATTTGACAATATACCAATGCAGATAATTTGTTTAATAGCTATAAGTCAATGGAAAGTCAATGCAAGACAATGATCTGCTGGAAGCAATTACTGAAATTCATCCTAAAGACACTAGATATCTTTGTCTTTTATCAATAGTGATAGGCTGGCTGGCTGTATAAACTAATTTTGTCTTTTCTTGGAGCTCGGCTAGGATTTATAACACTTCTTGTTTCTTATAGAAATAGACATTACATATCTTCAGCATTTACTAACAGCTATAACATGGCATGAACTTAATCATGCAAGGAAAATAATAGTAACAGATGCACAAAACCCCTTGTGGCACACTTCAGATAGGATTGCAGTTTTAATTTATCTCTAAACTATGGAAAGAACCATCATATAGTGAAAGCAATAAGATGAAAATTACCTGCACCAAGATAAAAGGTAATGAGACACCACCACTGGGAGCATTTCCGGAGCTGTATAACTGTTCGTTTCGCTGTATCAGGTTCTGAAGACCTACGTACTTGATAGCCAGAGACAAAAATAGCAGCTTAAGTCCTTAAGGAAAGGAAAAGGAGCAAAAGAAAGAGTATATATCAAAAACTAATTTGTTTATGGATAAACAGAAAGGATTAATGAGAAACAGCCTGAGGTAAAAGCAACAGAAATTTAACATGAAAATTTTCAAACAAGAAACGGACAAAAAATATCTATTCATACTTGTTCCTCCAGCTCTTGCAAATATGCAGTTTTCTTCTCAATTCTATTTCTGAGCCCAAGACGCTCTGTCTGCATCAATAAAATAGATGTATAATCTCAATGTAATCACAGCATTTAAAGTTATCTAAGCTCATGAGAATATTGGAAACTATTGATCACTTGATGGACCTTAAGCTCTTCAATATCATTCAGACTTGTACGAGGCAGACCCTTCCATTGTATCTCCTTTTTATCCTTTGATATGATGTCCATTGCCATGAGTACATTAAGGGCGTCATAGACCCTTCGTCGGATGTTTTTCTCGTCATATTGTTGCTGCCAAGTCAAATTCTGAGAGTGATTCCTTTTCATTTTACCATAAAATCGTGAAAAATATGTTCATGTGCATTCGCACTGCGTGTGTAAACACATGCAGATCTAGAAATGGCATACGTAAACTAGTACCAAGCAAAAACAGTGTGTCAGTGCTGTGTGTGTACTGTGTACTAGTATGCATATGAGGGTGCACTTTCCTGCTATATCAAACCTGATCGGGGGAAGCAAGACCATTGCTAGGTTCAGAAAACTCCGCTACAAGTTCATCTGCAACCTGTAATACTTTAAACTCTCAGAAACAAAACTGATGTGAGAATAATTGGTCCTGAAGAAGAGAAAATAGAAACTAGAAGCCATGGAAAAACACAAATGAATAACAGAAACATGTGATCCCTGACTTTTTCTGGAATACAGGGTAGGTATTGCTTGTGTTTCTAGCATAATTTTGGTCACCCGCTTGAACTTCCTTGAATCTTGATCAACAGGGTAGGTATTGCTTGTGTTTCTAGCATAATTTTGATCCCTCGCATGAGGTTCCTTGAATCTTGATCATTCGCTTAACATCCAATGGATACCCCTCATGGACAATAATATTAGTTCCACTTTTGGAAACTTGAGGTTCATAAGCATTTGTGCAGAAACTCGAGGACAACTCGCATTCAGTTCCATAAGGAAGCTACTAGTCTCGCATATGTACAGTTTATATATTTAGTCTTTTGTTTTAGAGTCTAGGCAGATCCTGAATTTTGAGAGTTCTCCGAGAAACTTAAATCCTTGACATTTTCCCTGTAAATAATTATCCTGGACTTTCTAAGAGTCTTAGTAGTTCTGCTTTAAGTTACTAGGCTCAGTGTCTATGAGGTAATTTCTGAATATGATCTCCTAATTATTAAGGAAATACAATCTTAAATTTTTTAGCCCCATCAGCTATTAGTTTTCTTTTACATCCTTCTTCTTAGTGCTCTTTTATTGTCCGTTATCAATTTACACAACCTTCAACATGCTTGATGCTCTTTTGTTTGAGCTTTTATTTTACCGTGTCAAAGTTTAATTGAAAACTGATTATCATACATGCTAGGCTAGTCTTCCAGAGGATCACAACAATAGCATAAAATATGCTATCTAGTCCAACAAATATTGGGCAAAAAAGTAACAAATACAGACAACAGAAAGGCACAGCTGAACTTTTCATGATAATAAATTAAATTACATTTGAATGGACAGCTTACTATCCTTATAGATTGAAGGATCACAGACAGAAAGAAACTTAAGGCAAGCAACAAGCTACACCAATCAGGCAACTGATCTTAACTATTATTATGCTATCAAACATTTACATGCTCCAAACAAAATTAGTGCTCAATGGAAAATTTGAATGGACAGCTTACTATCCTTATAGATTGAAAGTAAGCAAGAAGAAAACTATACAAAAATATAATGCCAATGACACCAAAAGAAGACCAGTGCATGTATCCCAGTTGGTCATAAAGTGAGAGACATCATCATATTGGCATGGGGTTCAAGCCCCAAGTTGTGTAATTTCCCCCTCCCCTTGACAAAAAAAAGACATCAAAATAACGGTCTGACCTCATTATAGGTCGTTCTTCCCTTGCTCTCCACTTTCTCACAAACTGCACACAACCGGGGAAAATCAAACACGAGTCAGGAGGAAGGATTTCTAGGCAATTATCTCGTTCATGAGGAAAGAACTATAATGTATTTACTTAGCTCGTCAGGGGGAAAAAACACGATGGAAACACAGATAATGTAACTTCTAATTTAAAAAGAGGTTATACATGCCAAAATAAGCTGTCCTCCAATTTCCAAAGAGAATGCAAAAACAAAAAACAGGGATTTTGACTCAACGACCTTTCATACTAAATTGGCGAAGCCCTCTTCCACTCTTATCGCCTGCAACAGCTCGTTGACCCCTCTTTTTCTTCTTGTTGCTGACTCGCAATGATTTTGAGAAATTAAGTCCAAGCCGCGTGTCATAACCAACAATGTAATGAAAATACAACCATTAGAACAAATTCAATTATTACAATATAAATTGGTCTGTTTAATAATTCAACAATTCGGTCTCCCGACCGAACCAAGATCACTGCCACATTGCGTGAACAAATATAGAAGACTCACGAAATTGCTCCTTGCGACCCCGCATCGTCGCCATGAATATCAAGATGGTTTAATCGGAGAAATGTGTTGTCGCTGACAGGTGTGGCCATGGTTTGCTCGCTACGGCTAGAGGGAGAGCCCACGCTGCCACTCATGGACACTGACTGTCCCGAAATTGTCGTGGTACCGCGACCACCTAGAAGTTCGTCATCATCGTCCTCTCGACATGTTTGCTGGGTTCTGGTACCCATACCTTCAACCTCCCCCTCGATCTCCAACTTCTCCCTTGCTTCTATAGCCAGCTAGAGACAAAAATTGTAAGAGCACTGAACCGGGAATTTCAGTTCAGTTCGCGTTTTGGTTCCTGTTGAAAGGGGAAAATTTTGGTCGATGCGAGAGAGATTGGGATTAACGTGAAGCCAATGAGAGTGAGGAACAGTAGGATTGACACGGGGGTGGGTGAGAAGATGTGTATTTCTTTCTGCAATAAAACTTGTATGTGCACCAAGTGGACAATTTTAAGGGGACAAATTTAATATACCTTAAATTAAATTTAAAATGTTGTATTTCAATGTGTTGAAAATTGATATATCTCATCGTATTACATGTACATAATTTATGTTATACACCAAACAATGGTATTATACGATACCATAGAAGGATTTGTATCATGATATGCATTGTCTTCATGAGTTGATATTATATGTGGACTCACATTTGTATACTCATATAAACGAAGGTTTAATATCATAATATATCTCTCATTTGACCTAAAATCACTTTACCCCTTTAATTCTAACTCTTTCACTAATGGTGCCTGAACTTTTTATGTCCATGAAAAAACCCTTCATAACCATGAAATCGTAGTCAAGTATGTCGCGCGCAAGGTACATGTCATTTTTCTTTCAAAACTATTATTGCCTTCAACCTCATGATTGATGTTATGTTAGAATTTGATGCCCCAAAAATCTTGGGGACCAAGCTTCTTGTTTATGAAAGATATTATGTGATATTCCATTTTGAATGAGTTTCCCATTTTAAATAGGAAATGTAGGATTTTTCGTGAGTCTATAAAAATGAGATATTGGTAAAGGGTTGGGTAGAAGGCGTGACATGGCTCTACTCTAAAGAAATCATCTAATGGTAAGAAGGCTTTGCCTTAGGAGATAAATAGCAGTCTTAATATGTGAAGAGATTATATCTCATGAGAAGACACCTCGTGTTATTGAGAGGTTAGTCAGTGAACTTCGTTTGTGCTGAATACGATTTTCAAGCTAGCGGGTTATTCAAGTCTGATCAAAAGTAGTGACTTTTGTCTAACCTACTTATGATTTTTAACGTATGATTTATGTTTGTTGAGTTTAGATATAGGTGTAAGATTTGAGTTATATGGTTGCATTGACGTTGTGTATGTAATGATGATGTTATAATGAGATATATGTGGACGTAGGCAATTTGGCCGAACCACATTAAAAATGTTGTTTCGTTATTGTGTTATTGACGCTTATGTCACAACATGCTACATCCACAATTTTTCATCTCAAAACAGCTACGATTTCTTCTACATTCTTAGTAAAATGTTCATTCAAATGAGGGGACCTATAGACTATGCCCCACCCTATCTATCCTTCAATTTATCATGTCGCTAAACCAAGGTCAATCGGTGAGATCATTTGTGGGTGAATTGTGGTCGTTTGGGGATGAAAAAATCAATGAAAATGGAGACAAAATCACAGTTGTTTTGGGAGGATAAGTTTGAGAATGTAGCTTCAATTATAAAGCTTAGGACAATGGTAATTTTAGAACAATCTGCCATGCGTCGTGCATGTGTCGGATTTTCAGGGTGAGAGGAACTTTTTTGATGGACGATGAAAACTTAGTTATCGTTAGGGATGATAATAAATTTTAGAATGATAGTGGTTTTGGGTCAAAATAGATGAGGTTCTCATCATATAAACTTATGAGTGAATATTTAAGGTAAAAATATGTTAAATTGCGAGATGTAAAAATAATCACGGCGAATGTATTGTTAAGAAGAGCATCAATCCTGCCGTAAAATTTTTGTTATGTGCTTAACTGTTGGTGTGCTCGTCGTCAAATAATGATGATTTTATTTCGGGCACTTATTTTCTTTTACGTGTGAAATTATGGAAGATTTATTTTAAGATCAAACAATTTCATCGAGGTAAGTATGATTGTATGTGTTATATCATTTACTATAGCGAGAATATCAATGAACACGATTATTGGAATTACTTAGGATATCCTTTTTAGTTTAGTTTCTTGAATTTATCTTCTAGTTCAATATCCCTCATATTAACTAGAATCAAAGAATTAGTAGACCTGTTCCGTCTAAAATGAGAATGAGCTAGAACTATGAACTTATAATCTAGTATCTAATAATCGAGTTGGTTCTATGATTGTATGTTTGGATTAGTCCGAAATGACTTAATCTATGGATTATGACAATAACTGCATGGAAATTATGTTACAGATTAAAGGATTAAAGTCTTCATATAAAAAAAAACCCGCGAGCCCGACTATTTGAGCAAGGAACGAGACGGAAAAGGGGTGCGAACTCCGAAGTGTCTGTTTGGATTCGAAAATAGCAGCTCAGAGGCTCTACAATGGCTGGGTCTACCGCCGGGACCGGTTCTTCGAGTGCCTCACCATCCCCTCCTCCGCCCAAAATCTTATTGGCAAAGCCCGGACTGGTCACTGGTGGACCCGTTGCAGGTAAATTCGGACGCGGCGGTGGAGAGGAGGAAGCGGCGTCCCTACGGTCCCGTCTCACTTCTATCGGATCCCTCAACCTCCTCTCTGATTCTTGGGAATTTTATTTTGACCGCTTTCTCCCTGTAAGTTAAAATCCTTACTCTCGCATGTACTTTTCTTTTCGATTCTGATTAAAATTAAATGGCGATCACACTTTTTCTTTGTGTGGAAACAGAGTTAATATGGGTGACGATCTGTTTCAGTTAAAGTTTTCACATTTTGACGCTTTGTAATGCTGATTGTGGAATGTTGTTAGATTTTTCTTCCGTGGAAAGAGTAATATCTTCCGTGCCAAACGGTGGAAGGTCTAATTCTTTTTAGTGTAAGCAGTTAGCTGCTGATTCTACTGGCAGATCTTCTTGCTAAACACATTAGTCATATTGTCCAGGTAGAAAAACGGTACCATTGGACTATCGGATCACCAGTTGTCTGATGATACAATGCCCCAAATAACTTAAGTTACCTTCAATTGTCTTTTTCTCCCTTTTTTTAACTTCTAGAATTGAGATGAAAAACATAATCTGGTTGCACATTTAATTAATATCTGGGGCAGAGTCATACTTGCAACTTCCCAGCAAATTGAAAATCCCTTGATAAGTTGCCCGAACATTGCAGTTTTTGACTGATAATACTGATTTTACGGTGGTCGGGATCATTGGCCCACCTGGGGTGGGAAAGTCAACGATAATGAATGAGATCTATGGATTTGATGGAAGCTCATCAGGTGAGAATTTCTGTGGCGTTGCTGTCAATGACTTGTGAATGTGAGACAGATTGTTAAATTGTAGTCAACTTAGTTTGAAATCTATATTTTGTTACATTCCCTTATGTGCACAATTATTTTGTGTTTGAACTTTGAACACTTTTTGTTGGCGTGTTTGAATATGCTCTCCTTTTTCTTACTAAAATGGCAAAACTAGGCTTTGACTCTTGGCGATAAGGTTTTTTATAAGTGAACTGCAAGTCGTGTTATTCACAAAGAAAAGGGTAGTTAGAAAGAAGTGTGTAATCACCCCTTAAGATTCTAAGACTCTGGAGAAGAATTCTGGTTCATCACAAGGACAAAGAAAATCGAGAACACTGAATAGATATTTCAAGCTTGTTTGTGAGAATCCTAATTTCTACTCTAAGATCTTCTTTTCTCCTAAGTCCTATTACACCATGAAAGTAGTAGTAATTGGCGCAGGGTGAAAGTGAAGCTGGTCAGGATATTATCAAGCTAATGCAAACACTGGAATCCAAAGAAAATGAATTGGAGAAGCCTATAAAATTTAATGTATTTTGGATAATAAGTAGGTTAATTTCCATTTGACATCATTGGGGCGTAATGATAAAAATAGGCTAATTTTGTTAGTAAGTTTTGTTTGTAATAGTGTGAGTTAAGTTATTTCTGCTTTACTTTGCTATGATCTTAGCCTTTAGAATGAAACCTTTCATTTATTTTATAGCTTGGGGCTCCAATAATAATTATGGAAATTTATGACATCTTTGCAGGGATGCTACTGCCATTTACTACACAATCAGAAGATATTAGAGCAATGGCAAAGCATTGTACTGTGGGTATTGAACCGCGAGTTTCATCTGAGCGGATTATACTTCTTGATACCCAGGTTCTTTTACTCTTTTGTTTTCCCCTGATGAGCTCTATTTCGTTAAACTGTACCACGTTCTCTGTCATGTAAAAAGTTCGCACATCATTATTTTGGTTCTCCAATTTTAAGTGTCCTTATTGTAATATTCCTTGTACATATTTCCATGCATACTTTGAATGTCCAAATAGCTTAGGTGATCATTGGAATGAAGTATTATAAACTCCAGAAATATTGAAATGTATTGAGAAGAAAAAACTTCAAACGAATTGAAATGAACAAGATTCCTTAACTATTTGAAAACAAGGAGAATTATCAGAGGGGCAAAATACTTTTGCTTTAATTTTTTTTCGTTATAGTTCACTTCAAAACTTTGCACGTGTTCCTTAATGACCCTATTATTTGACACAGTTTCTGTATGAGAAAATGAAATTTTAATAATAATAAAAGAACAAATTTTGTTGTAAAAGATAAAATTACAATTCACAAAGTAGTTCTAATTATGCAAAACCATTATATATAGGACTAGGAGGGCATATATTCAATAAAGCTTTAGGAAGAAGGCAGAGAAGATCTTCCTATACAAAAGGACTACAATTACAAACTTCAAATTTCTTTTGTTTTTTATTTCTTCTTTTTATTCGCATAAGAAATTTAACTTTTCAATCTATCTATTGAGTGTTAAACACATTAAAGGCTCTTCTTCATCAACAACTGAAGCTCTTTTTTTTAGATTACATTAAAAGATACAAATAAGAGTCAAATCCAGCAGAAAAATCTTTCACAAAAATAAAAGTGATTCCATGAAAATGGCAACTCAGAAACCAATCTAGGCCTTGACCAACGTATGGTACATTTTATAAGAAACTAGAAGGGGGCAGGCCAATGGAATTGATGCTTCCAAATCACAGAGAAGAGTTAATTAATTATTGTGAAGCAAAGGGCTTGAAAAAAAGGTCAGAGTTTGATGCCCATTCTAGCAGGGGTGTTTAGATGAGGTTTAAATAACTGCAGAGGGACGAGAGCTAGAGAAGATTTAGAGTTTGATTAAACAGTTTATGTGGATTCTTAAGAATATTGGCTAACAGTATATTTTTATAGAATATTAGCAAAACTGGTCGATGGTCTCTTATCTGGTGATTGCTTCAATTTTTTTCATGTATTTATCAAAGATTTTTTAACAAGAAAATGAAACGAAGAATGCATGATTAGATATCCAGCCAGTGACAAACAAAAACAATCGAAGTGTACAAATTGTTTTCCAATTAATCAAGAGAAAAAATAATGAGAAAAAGAGAAGCCGAGCAGTGACTAAATAAACATCTTCATCTACTAGAATATCTTCAAATTGTCTTAGAAAGGACTGGGCTATAATAACTTTTTAGTGACTTGAGATACAATAGATAACACTACGAAGAACAGGTGCACTGACAAAGTCTTGATTCCAAAGAATTTGCTCCGTCATTCTTCTAAAGGATATTTTATGCCTTTTAATACTCTATACATTTTTACTCATAAAGCTATGACACTTCTTACCCTTGTAGTTTGTTGTACATTTTTTAAAACTTATATTTTTTCCTTGTTCTCAATGGCTAATATTCCCTTGGTTTGCAGCCTGTGTTTAGTCCTTCAATTTTAGCTGAAATTATGAAACCCGATGGTTCATGCACAATCTCAGTTTTAAGTGGCGAGTCTCCATCTGCTGAGTTGGCTCATGAGCTAATCGGTATCCAGGTAACTACAAACAATTGAAAGAAAGTTTAGAATAATATCAGATTGTAATACAAATGAATTTTGATTTTATGCATCTCATTGTCCAGTAGATATTTGATGTCTTTTAAGGTGAGATGCTTAATGAACTCCTTTTCCATGGTTCTGCAAGGAATCCTTCTAGCTCGGTATTCTTCTAGCATCAATTTGCAATATTTTGCTTGTGGTGTCAGAGGGAGTGCATGATACTAACATGTGGCGGTTAATGTCAACGGTAAAGCTCTCATCTTCACTAAATTTTAATAGATTTCCACTGAGGAGTGGCTTACTTGAAAAGTAAAGCTCTCTTCATCAAGTGGATTGGTTCTGTGACAAAATGTTCTTTCTTCAGATGCTCTTTAGCGAGTAGGGCTGAGATTGATGATTGAGTACTTTGTCATGCATATTTGGATTTTTTGACTGGAAAAATATGATAACTCAAATGTCAGTTTTTTGCCATGATTAATGCATACCCTGTCCTGAAAATGTAGTAGAACTGGTTTTCTGTACTTAAGAGTTGTTATTTTATTCTAGTCTATTGATGTACTGCAGGTTAGTTCTGTCGTTTGTATTAGATATGTTATTTTGAGATATCATGGAACTTTTTATTTCATAATTAATTTTAAATAGAAAGCAAAGGATTTATCAATTTGGAACCTTTTTCTTTAAACTAGAATTTCATTACAAACGAAATTACACATTAATAGAATTAACATCAGAAGAACATAACATGATAACATTGTGAAATCAGTAATTGTTTCTTTTTTTCCAATACACATACCTTTACCGATAAAGAAAACATTGTGAAATCATCCAACCAAACAACCAGATGAAGCTTGTTTCTAAAGAGCTGATTTTGCCAAATTGTAAGCAACACAGTTGGACAATCGACTACATCGATTAAACGATCTAATGAGTGACTACAGCGATTAAACGATCTAATGAGTAAAGTACGTTCTAGGAAATGCGTTCTAGCGTGTTCAACACATATTATGAGGAAAATAGTTGGAAGTTTTTTCTTTTTGCCTTTTGAACTCAATCCTTGAGGAGCGTATCTCGAGTATTTTTCTAGTGAGAATTTTATAGCAAGATTAAATTAATGAGATTAATTTTGTGGTGATATTTTCATACAAAAGGACTTCACTTTTGTTATGAGCATGTCATACTTAAGTACATCGTACATGATAAAGATGTGAGTTCTTAATAAAGTAATGTCTTAATTGGGGCAAAATGTAATAATTTATTCTGTCCCAAGTGTGTCGATTCCCTAAATTTCTTAGGAACTGCCTGACACATTACCTGATTGTGTCGGGTAGGTACTAGGTAAACACTATGAGGATTGGAACAATTGGTGCTCTGTAAGGCTTCAGTATTCCATTACTATGCTCTGAGTTAAAAAAGGAATAAAAAACACATACTGGCCAACTTTAATTGAAAAATCACATTGTTAAAAATAGAACTCAATATTCTGGGATTTTATCTATAAGTAATGCCCCAATTACAAGTTCCAATCAGACTTAGGCATTTTCGTCTTTTTCCAATTTCAATTCCATTTCTTTGGTGTATGGTAGGGCTAAAAACAGGGGAAGAAGACAGTCCATTATCTCCTAATATGGGATAGAGAAAGAGGGAGTATGGAGGGCGATAGGAAGTTTGGTTAAAGATATTTTCTTGGAGGAGAAGAGAGAAGAAGAGAGAGAGAGAAGTGAACCGACAACAGTTAAAGGGGGGAGAGAACAGCCAATGGGAACAGAGAATAAGAAAGAGATGGGAGGACAAAGCTGAATCAGGGAACGAAAAACATTATCCCTTATCATTGCTTTTCCCATCCTAGTGTGAGTAAATTATCTTAGTAAAAACTTGGTAAGGGAAAAGACTCTTTGTTAATGAAGTGATATAGTTGGCAGACACTTAAAGTTGGACTATATTTGGCTTATCTAAAGCATTGGGCATCAGCTTTCGAGAAGTTGATCCTGCATCAACTAATATTAGTAAGAACTAGTTCCAACTTCCTAGTGAGATAGTTTTTTGAAATTCTTTTGTTCTGTGGTGAAATTCTCTTACAATCTTTTTTAAGACTGAAACAATTTATGGTTTTGTGCAGGTTGACTTACTGAAGCATGGCATACCGGACCCTTCTTCACTAATCCTCTCTCATCCACAGAGTTCCAATGTAGGAACTGAGAGAGAAAATAAATATAGAACTGAAGGTGAAGAATACATGGCTACTCCAATTTTTGTCCATACAAAGTGAGCAATCTTTCTTGGCTGAACAAACTTTTCGTTCTTTAACTTGATTTTCGGAACGTTTGAGAACTAGGAAGAAAAAACTTTTTTATTTCTATTCACTTGGTGTAGGATTCAAGATCAAGATCTTTCTCCAAATAATTTTACGCAAGTGAGGAAGGCACTTGCACGGTATTTTAATGCCTCATCATTCATGAGAAGCTGTCAGAGCAGTGATCCAGATTCTGCAGGGCCAAGTTTGTTTTTAATGTCATCCAAGGACAAGGATGATTCTGTGAGAGATCAATATGAAAGTTGTACTTTAATGCTGTGGAAACTTCGAGATCAGGTTGATGTTCAGTAAGAACATATAATTTGCTCAATCTTCCGGTTTTCTCTTGGGGTCATTTAAAGTTTGAGGTTACTAACTGTGTTCTTACAGGTTTTATCCATGAATTGCCCATCTTTTGAGAGGACGGTATCTGAACGCGATTGGCTGAAAAATTCTGCAAAAATATGGGAGCTTGTGAAGAACTCGCCAATAATTGCAGAGTACAATAGAACACTTCAAAGCTCGGGTATGTTTAGGAGGTAACATGCCCCCACCTTTGCTGTATTTCATCTCTTGAAAGGAGGACTACATTTAGATTTTTATCACAAGTTGGATTGTACTCTGCTCTATTTTTCTGTAGAATTTTATGTCAGCTGTTAAAAAGTGGAATTTTATGTCAGCTGTTTGATTCACCGATAAAAAAAATCAGCTGTTTGATTCATTGTGGTAATTTGACTCTGCTAGTTCTGATCGATTCACAAGTTGGAATTTTTTTTAACTATTTTTTTAGGTATACCCAAACTTGTGTCCGACTAAATCTCATGGATCTTGAAGTTAAAAACCATGTAATTCATTTATTTATAAATATTTGTGGCTTCAGTCCGAAGTTTGTTGGAATTTTATAGTGCATGGCCTAAGTTTTAAAAATATATATGTAGTTTTGCTTAAAAATAGATGAGGTAGCCTTTTTGTCTTGAGCAGCATTTACACTATTTAATTGAGTCATAAAATAAAGGTAAAAAAAGAAAAAATATTCTTAAGTGTGTCACGAAGAAGAAATAGAAGTAGAGATTTACCTTTACACTCGGTATTAAATTATAAGCGTTTTTTTTCTTCTTTTTTTACATTTTAACAGACCAAAAATTTATCTGGTTATGCAGCAAAACGTACTTACCGCCTTTGCATCAACAACTTTTTTTCAGAATTTATATTTTTTTCTAAAAACAATTATAAAAAAATAAATCAAAAGATGATTTATTTTCCTGTTCTAACAAAAAGGAGTGAATGATGTATATAGATCAAGATACAGTGCTTGAAAATTAGCAAACTACCCAGTTTAACAAATCAACTATTATCACAACAAATGCATTGACAGAAGTATGGATGTCCATGGAAGGTGATATCAGAACCGGATTATCGATCTCCGGAACCTCGGTGCAAACAGTCTTCTAAACCTAAAGGCATTTGGCTTCGATTTCCTCGAGCGTGAGTCCTTTCGTCTCTGGTATGATGAAGTAAATGAAAAGAAGGGATAAAACGGCTATCACCCCAAATATATAGAATAAGATACCAGCTCCGAGCAGTGCCTGTAATAACCAAGAAGTGAAACAACCTTAACAACCATAAAGACATTACACAAAAATCATGAAAATTAACAAAAAGGGGACTTTAACTTCTGTGTTTGTAATGCAGCTGCATTTGATGCGTGTATGTTTGTCGAGCTAATCCGACTGTAAGAGAATTGTGCATTCACTAGAATGCAATATTCAAGCAATTAAGGCATCCCAATATTTTTTTGGCACTTAATACCCAATAATTCAAGCAATTAAGACACTACTAAAGTAAGGTAAAAAGACAATTAGCAAAAAACACGTAAAGTGATAGAAGCTGAACAAAAGTGCTGCCTTTCAGAGAGAGTGTCGTAGGAGTTAGTATTTCTCTGTCTGTAACCATGGTATTGACGATAAGACTACTTCTAGAGAAGGAGATGCTAAAAAGAAAGTTTTTGAAGTCACTAAGAAGATAGAAAAGTGAATAGATCTTACGCACCTTTAGAGGAGAAAACGCAAATGTAACAAGTGCGTTTGCGCCAAAATTTACGAGAACTGCTACGCTAAGTCCTCGTCCCCTTAACCGCAAAGGGAAAACCTCTGAAATCATCAACCAACCAATAGGTCCAAATGAAAGCTGCACAAACATTTTCACATCAATCTAACTTGTGACTCGTACACAATTCCAAATCATGAAAGA
The DNA here is from genome assembly GCA_003255025.1 of Datisca glomerata. NCBI lineage: Eukaryota > Viridiplantae > Streptophyta > Magnoliopsida > Cucurbitales > Datiscaceae > Datisca > Datisca glomerata. Next base: position 364,225 of record QANY01008646.1, read on the forward strand.
AAATCATAAAGCTGGGAATTCTAATATCCATTGAAACAAAATTTGCAGAAACCGTCATTTTTCAAGCATACGTAGTATGTACTCATAATTCCAACATCAGAAGAGTATTCAATTTTATTTAGTCACTTGATGTTTAGCCCAGTTGACAAACTTCACAAGGTGAGTAACCACAAATATTTATGTCAAATAACAGTCACCAACTAGAACCATGATGAAACTTAAAAACATATGTAGAAATGGTCTTCTGAAAGTGTGGGAAACACTATACTGAGCAAATGACCATTCTTGCGACCCAATCCGAAACAAGCCCACTAAGATAGTAATGAATCTTGATATTTTTTATAGGAAGCAATCAATCTTGATATTACAATCGTCAATTGTTATTCATTCCAACTTTCGCTTTGCCAGCAAATAAATAGCATTTGACTTCGCTGAATTCATAGTGCGAAGGAAAACCAGCATAAAAAAAAACATAAGCTTTTTCCTACAAAGATCCATGGTGCACGGTAAATTTTGTAAAATATAATAATGTGAAAACATGTTCCTTGATATATATGATTATAATATTACTTGTCCCATCTTGCCAAATAACTGTTTTCTTTTTATGTTCTTATGTTGCAGAGCAATTTTGACCAACAAATTTAGAAAAGGCTAATTATTAAGGAACTTAAAAATATGTACACAATCTAGTAGTTTAAGCTATGTGGTTAAACATTAAAAAAAAGGAATTCAAGGCAAATCTTAACTACCTGATAACACCCAACATACAGAAGAAGGGCAACTACAGCAACAGCTGGCACATCATCCAGAAAGATGTAATATGATCCTAGAAGGAATAATGATATTACCTGTCACATTAATATAGTGTTAATTCTGTTAAAGTTCTACTGGAACTGGAGTTTTGCATCTAGCCACTCATAACTATTCATATAAATAAATAGTATTTAAAAGGTATCTTTTATATTATTGGACAGTGATAAAGTTAACCAAACACAAAAAGTTAGAAGGGTCTTACCATCCCAGAGACACCTCCCAGCAGCAGAGGTCTCCTTCCAAATCTATCAACAACAAGAACGGCTGCTCCAGTCATAATTAACTAAGACAACAAGAAAACCAATTATTACATAAAGAAAGAAGAGGGTGGAAGAATGTGACTGTGGGAGGACTATAATACTTCAAATTTAAAACAAGAAATCATAACAAACATGATTTACTTGCATCTGCTGGGACAAATATTTTCAAAACCCAGAAATGACATTGGTCCCAAGAATCATTGTGAATCTATCACAGCACATCTATATTGTCCAGTCGTCAGATGACACATTCATATACCATTACATTGGTAAGAGATGGTGATGGAACATGTCATCGTTATTTTTTAGGAAAAAATGTCATTTTATTTGCTTAAAACACGCATAGAGGTTCATTTTAGAGGTAGAAACATTGGCTTTAAACACGAGCAGTGGAAAACATGCAAACATACATATAAGAGCAAATATTAAAGAAATATTAGAATTCACGTTTTAAGTAAGAAATCAACACTAACACATTAAGCCCATACACACACAAGTACATACACGCACATATATGAGACATCAGGATGCAACTAAAACTGAACTCCATCTAATGCACAGATCTATGTATAAGTAACAATGCAGTTTCATCATTATAGGAATTGTTCACTACTTTTATAGTCTTAAATTTTAACTATTTATAAAGGGAAGTTAATTACAGTGGCAGCACTAAATAGTACCTTCAGTAGCCCGAGTAGAATGGACACCCGTGTTGCATCAGATGCTGCTGAGAATCCTGCACTCTATCAAATTTTATAGGGTTAAGATGAAATATACTTTATCCATTAAGGCCTCTAGGAGATAGACTCGTTGTCAATAACCAGTCTTTAACTCTGTATCTAATTAAATGGTTACCTGAAAGATGGAGGCAGCATAATACAACACACTTGGTTGCCCAGTTATCTGTCAAAGAAAAGAGTCATGCTAAGTGAGAGGTCGCATTTTGTGGGTTCACATATATTAGTCTTTTCTAGTTAAATACCTGCTGAAACAACACTAATCCTGCACCTATTACAATGGCCTTCAGGCACTTCCCATGGAATATTTCCCCTATTGTAGCTTCCTTCTGCTCACCAACAAATGAAAGCTCATCCAAAATCTCATTCACTTGATCAGAAGCTGACTCTGCAACACACGGTCCCCTGAGACGGCACAAGCAACTTATTGCAGCCTCTTTTAATTCTGGCATGTCTCCTTTTCCCTGTATGGCACGTAACAGTAGCCACCTAGGTGACTCTGGTAGCCACCAGATTCCTACTCCCATAATCACTGCTAAAGGGGTACTAGCTGCATAAATGTAGCGCCAACCAGCGACAACATCAACTAAAAGGCTACCAACACCATAACCCACCTGCACAAGGCTTCAAGCATTAGCGAAAAGTACAATAGCAACAACAAAGTACAACAAAGCAGTTCTTAGAGTATTCATTCAAGGCGCTGCCCTTAAAACAGGGAGAAAGCGAAGGTTGAACCACTTACAACCATCCCAAGAACTATAAAGAACTCTTTGAGGGAAATCAATTGACCGCGTATCTGACTTGGGGATGTCTCAGCAATGTACATTGGAGCGGCATGCATCGCCTGAAGGGAAATATTCAGAATGACTAATGTCAAAAACTCAAACTGAAAGAATCATAAGGTTTGAATCTGTAAGAGACAATTCCTTTATCGACATATTTTCGAACTAACCAAATGAATTTTGTGTCCTTTCCCACACATAAGTAGGTGATTATATGTTGACATATCATATACCAAGCATCTTAACCTAATACATATACATCCTTGTAATTAAATATTTAACTATAATTAATTATCTAATTTACCAGTCCAATCCCCATGCCAAATATGAGGCGCCCAATCACCATAATAGGCAAGTCAGGTGCTATTGCTGTTATGAGAGCTCCAACAAGATACAATAAAGCAGACACAATCAACTCCCTTCTCCTCCCTTTACATTAAGTCATCATAAAACTTCAGAAAAAAATGAAATTATGACCATTGTAAGTACTATACAAAGAGCTCAAGTCAACATGCTAAAATACTTACCTAGAACGTCAGCAATATTAAAGGCCAAAAGAGATCCAATCAAAGCGCCATAAAGAGAACCACTAGTCTGCAAAAAATGGCGCCTAATCAAGCATAACAATTTATCCATGACTAATAAGGTCAAATAAGTTTACCAATTAAAAAACAAGGTGCCATAAGTTTATGTTCCTTTATCAAGCGAACAAAAAAAAGGGTGCCATAAGTTATAAACTCACTATAAGACCAATTTCCACTGAAGACAAGTTGTACCATGATATTCCACTTAATGTTGCCGACTGCAAGAAAAAACAACAAACAACTAAGACAAGGAAAAGACAAAAATACATATAGTCCATGATGTGTTAATTAAACTACAGAGTTTAAAGAGACCAGTGATCACATTTAAACTGCAATTTCAAGGTCCGTGAGAATATAATTTCTTCAGCAGTGGCTTATACTGTTTCAGGTATTATTAAAACACATAAAAAGAAATTACTAAAATGAAAATAATGAGCTGCGACTCTCGGCACGTCAAAGAGGAATTGATTCTTTAAGTACAGTCATTGCCAATAGACATTTCCACCCTCATGGCCACAGCCAACTTTATAGAAGGTGCAAACAAGAAAATGTTTTCCGGAGAAGCTCATTATTAGCTATATTTTGTCTGTTTGGTAAAACACAATTCAGTTTTTGAAGTTACTGACAAGTTTTTTTTTTTAGAATATGGTTAAATATTCAAACCGGGCTTATACTTCAGAATCTATTGGATATGGAAACATTCTTTTTCTTTTAGGTCCTTTCCTCCTTTCCAGTTGGAGGGGCATTTGAATTGTTTCCAGTGTTTTTCACCAAGAACTGAAAGGGGCATGGAGTGCCCTTGCCGATTATGGATTCCAATAAGTGTTAATGAAAAGTATCTCAAAAGATAGGTATAGAACAAAAGGTAAAAAAACACACTTCAAGGGTGGGCAACCACCGAAATCCGCATTGGGGTTAGTAAAAGAAGAGGAAGGAAGTGCTATTTGGCTCCAGTGCCAACACTAGGAGACAGAGACCAAACACCAAACCTTTCCCCCATTTTACTTTTTAGTTTTTGCCTAGCTTCAACAAACCCCATGATACTGAGAAATTGAACTATCTTTTCTTTCCAGGAACTTCCTGTCCCATAACATTGAACAGTTAACTAATGATTGGAACTAATACATTTCGTATAAATGAGAATATAGATGCTTCAAACATACCTCTATAGATATTGTAGCGCAGGATGTACCACCAATATCATAGCCATAAAGTAGTCCCCCAAGAGCCGGAAATAAAAACCTGAGATCATGACCATAGCTGCGTCAAAGAATGAACATTTGGTATCCCTTATAACAACCATGTTGTAACTGGGCATCGTTGATGTAATCAAGGTCTCACCCAACAAGCACCAAAGTCAAAGATGGAAAGATGGTTTGGACTGGGCTAACCTTACAATTATCAAGCGAATCAAATTCTAGCATCTTACATCAACAAAAGCAAAACTCTTTATATGTAACAATAAAGTTTACTTCGTATGACATTTGTTCATTGTATTATTTAGGGTAAATTTCCACCAACCTCCAATGTATCTGGCCTCAAGCACACTAACACCTCATCTAGTTTCATATCTACACGAACACTTTCTCTAGTTTGATTGTAGCCAATACCTAAGCCATGATACAATTCTCTTCCCAAGATGCCTTAACTTGCCTTTTTTGCTAAGAATTTCATACTGATAGGTCTTTATTATTTGTCATCTTCTCAATTTTATTTCTTGCTCGCGACCAAATATTTTTTTTTTCTTTTTCTTTCTGGTTGAATTTAAAATGGTTGGATCGAGAAATAGTGAGAATTTGAGATATCACCAAAGGCAAGTGAGCTTTGTTTAATTATTGAAACTAGAGAAGTGTCTGTGTAATCAAGGCAAACTATAAGTGATTATGGTTAATTTATCATATTATTTAATCTATTGAATGTGTATTAGAATTTCCATATCAGGAGAACCAAACACTGCTTTCAACAAATGGAAAATATGTACCCTAAAATCGAGAAGACCATAAAAGTTGAATGAAAATTATAGATTGGGTGAGAAAGAAAACTGTGTTTAAAGGGTTTCCAAATTCCACATATCAGTTACATATTTAAATATCAAAATCACTCTCAGTTAATTTTCTGACCGGGAAAAGAATCACTGTGAGGAACTTATTCAATTCAAAACTCCGCGTGATTTCATAAGAGAATCAGCAGAAAAGGAAGTACTTATTCAAAGAAAATAATAGTTAGAAATAGAATACTGACGGAAGAATGGCAGCAGTGACAGAGTAGTTCTCTGAACTGTGAACTCCATTAATAAGAGGCTCATGTGAGCTACCAATATCACCTGACGACCTTCCAACCTGAGAAACAATCAACAAATACACAATAAACCGTACGCTGCAAACCCAGGCAAAGTGGGAAACTGACTTTACGTGAGTAGCTATTTTGATGTTCCAGTTATTTGATGAGCAGTCCTAAAGACAACATCAAAGAATTTGTTTGGTTGATGAGATATTAAATCCAACTGGGAGAGAATGAAGATCATATTGATGATTGAACTGACGAGTTCATCGAGTTTACGTCCCTGGCTTGTTAAAATTTCTGATTTTCGGAAGTTTTTCTTTTAACAGATTAATCAGTTATCCTTCCAAATTCCTTTACAAGAATTTTCTATCTTCTTTCTTTTCCAAATTTCTCAGCAACCAAACAAACCATCAGTAAACTCAATATGAAATAAATTCCACCCAAAAACTATCAAGAAATAAATAACCAGGTTGAAATTGGAAGAAGAATATAAAAGGAAACCTTCCCAAGAGACGAGAGGGTAGGCTGCTCAGTATCGGACGCCATCGTCACACGTCTTAAGTACAGTAATGAAGCAGAAATGAGGGTAACAACGAAATAGAATCTATTTTCTGTAAACAAAAATTATTAGAACAGCGGTTGGAGGAAAGATCAAATCCAATTCTGGATTTCCAGGTCGTAATGCCGCTGTTTTAGTAACGAACATGTAGTCCTCTTAGCATATCCGTTTGTCCAAGGTGGTTTATGAGAAATTGGGTGAGAAATACGACGAGCGAAATTAATCGATATCACGACCGTTTGACGTTTTTTTAGGAAATAGTACATTTTTGTTAGGAGAAAAGATTAAAAAGTCCTAGAAAATTGCTGGTCTTTAAATTCATACGTTAGACCCCGATTTAACAGTTAAAAAACATGGAATGTGTTTAAGGGCTTAAACTTATCGAGTCAGTTTAATGAAATATTATTCTACACTGATAACATGATCGATTAAGTATTTAGTGTTGAAGTGGTATCCAAACGATTCATAAATTAATTTATTAAATTATTTTAATGAGTCGTAAAATATTAATCTATTAATTATTATTGTGTGATTTAAATTTTTATCAATTAATTAATAAATGTATAATTATTTTTAATGAAAACTAACCTACCAATGGGTCAGACTGGGTTCAATATGACAATTAGTTATGATTGACTTAGTTCAATAGGGCAACTAGTCATGATTGACTCATCAGTACATGGTGAATGTTGAATCATGCTAATATTTACATAGACTTTAAAACTAAGATGATCTTTTCATGATTTTATCCATCGTATTAATCATGTTTTATTTAATGACTTTCTCCATCCATTTAAGTGAGTAAATTTTATTTTCTTTTTCTTAGATCCTCATTTTCCTATGAATCAATATTAGCTTTTATATATGTTAGTTAAGTTATACATGCGACGTGATACGCACGTTTTATCATTTTGTCTATATTTTTATATTAAAATTTTAAACAAATACCTTCAGTGATAAATAAAATTAGAAAACTACAATTATATATATTTTTTATAAATCTTGATCCCTAAAATGTCTCTAAATGAGTTAATTATGCTATAAAAATATACGGGCACACTCTATGATACATACATCTTTTAGTTTGATTTTTTACTATATTATTTCTTTGATTTCTACATGACAAATAAACTAAAAATATATTTTATTTTTATTTAATAAATGAATTTTTTTAATATATTTCTCAACGAAATAAATAACTTAATATATTCTTCTGTTTAAGAATAAAATTTAAAAGAATTAACAAAAAAAGTTAAAAGCTTGCTCAATACATACATTATTATGAGAATTAAGAAAAAAACTAAAAGTTAATTAATAGTCTCAAGTGTAATTTTAAAACTTTAAAATAAGTAGTGACAATTTGTATAAATAAATTTCTTCTCATTCCACTTTTAATATGTAACTAGTGATATGACAGTGCGTTGCACGGGTCGTAAAGAATTTAATTATATCAAATTAGAAATATTAATTTTTAAATATAATTTTTTAACTAAATACAAACAACTTAACACGCCTGGAAATTGATTTATATTTAAAATATTACAATTAAAAAAATGGAAAGAATTAATTGCTACTTCTTATGATTCTATGAATTAAGAGGGTTAGTTAGGGGTTAGAATTCTTTAGTTACATGTTTGCAACAGTAAATTAAAGGTTCAATGTAAAATTATATATAGAAAGTTTATATGCACTTATATATTAAATAATCTTAATCTTAATATTAATATATTAAAAGAGTTCAGAGAATGAGAGATTTTTTATTTTCTTTTTTAACCTTTAAACTATAGGATAAAATAGATATTTATCACTTTTGTCATTAATTCTTTTATCATTAATATTAAATTAACATAAATAGTTTAGAAAAATATTTAGTTCTAATAACTTTTCAGCCACTAATCTAATTTAGATATATAATAAAATAAGTATTTCTCTTATTTTTTTCATTTATTCTCTTATAAACTGAAACTTTATTTTTATCAAATAATATTTTTTTACATTATTTTAGAAAAACTTTTTTTCTTTCTTTTTTGTGAAACCCCTCTATTATATGTAAATGCTAATATATATTTGTAATAAAATGAATATATGAAAAGAAAGGTAAAAAGTTATCCTCAATTGATATTTTAATAGATGAATCTTGTTATAAAAATAAGAATAATTCTATAACTGTAAGAATAATGAAATGATCATTACATTTTCAATGTAAAATCAAATAACATGATCCATCATGTGCGAAGCACGTGAGTTTCACCTTGTATATTAAAAGAGGTTTAAAGAGGAGAAACTTTTTATTCTCCTTTTTACCCTTCAAGTCTCCTTAAAATATAGTACAATTTTGAATTTTCACATATTTTCTCATTTAATATTTGGGGTGTGTACGGGACGGGACAGGATGATTTTGGATATTTTTGTCTTGTCCCGTCCCGTGTAGAGGCAAAATCCCGAGCGGGTAGAGACGGGGTCAGGACGAGTTTTTCCCCTTTTTGTGTGTTTTGGGCTGTTTCTAAACACTTTGGGGGCTTTTTTTTAGGGATTTTAGGCTAAATTTAACATTTTTCTAGGTTAAATTAATAAGACTGATTGGCTGATTTTGGACTTTTGGGCCTGTTTTATGAGTTAAATCATATTCTATAAAATTTCACGATCCCTAGCCATAAATTGTGAAGAAAATACAGGGATCCTTATCAAACAATGAATGTAACATGTGGTTGCCTAATGCCTAGAAATTGTTCTACTGTTGTTTGCTCACTTGACCATAACAAAGTAACATATGCCACTATAAGTTATTCGTCTAGCATCGTTAATCAGGATCAGCTACCATGATATTTACTATAACATTAAGAAAAAACAAGAACATAATCTTCTTTTTGTTGCAAATAAAAGAATGTAAGTAGAGGGGAAAGTGAAATAGGAATAAAACTGGGATTAAGCAAGGTATGGTTTGCCCACTTACAGTTCTATTAGCTGCGTATGTCATTTCAAAGAGTTCTTTCTATAGAAAATCAAATACTTGACTACAAATACAACTAAAATTAAATACTTGAATACATCTAAAATTTTCCAATATCACTAAAACTAAATAGAGTTCATAAGCAAGTATAAAACATCCATCCTTAGTCATGGTTAGTCTACAAACCAAGCCACAATGTCCATTGTGTTCAATTCAACTCATCCATCCTTAGTCATGATTCAATGTGAAGCTCTTGGAGTGATTTAAGCACTAAATAAAATAAAAAAATAAAACATAAGTTTAATGTAAATAATAAATAAATAAGTAAATTGTTGAACTTGAAATAAATAGGTAAAGTTTTCTTACATTTCTTATATTCTTTATCATCCTCAATCTCCACCAACAACTCATCGGTGGATAATGGTTCAGCACAAAATCAATCACCAAGGCAAATAAGAGCTTCAATTGTTATGGGAGCCAACGAGCTACGAAATGGATCAATCACTCGACCACCAGTGTTAAAAGCTGATTCAAAAGCAAAGGTTGGTATAGGAATTGCAAATGTCTCTAGCTATTCGTGTTAAAATAGGATATTTCGAAGCATTTACCTTCCACCAAACCAATAAATCAAAGTTTTTATCCTATTTTTCACCAGTCGACATTAAATATTGATCAAACTTCTGTCTTGTTATCTAAAATTTCTTTCACAAATGAATGCTTAGTCTAATTAGATCTAAGATAAAAAAAACGTATGTCTTGCTACCTGAACTTTCAGAAGTTTTATTTTTTTAATTGAACTTCAACTTCTTAACTTGTACCCTCGTCATCACCCTTGTACTCATCATATAATCTTCTCAAAAGATCATCAAACTTCATTTGACAAATTCTTTGAAACTTCATTACCATCCATATAATCAAAACAATACTCCGTATAAGCAAATTTATATTGTGGGTCAAAAACAACAACAAGATACAATATCAAATTTGCTTTATCAAAGCTTCCTCAATACTTTTCAAACTTTGACTTCATGTTGCTAACCATTCTACTCACACTACAATCATCATCTACACTATATGTTCGGATCAAATTTTCAATCACAATCACTTCATGAAAATACTTACTAGATGACACATGGTGGGAAACAAAAACTCTCACTGTTATTTCATAAAAAACTTCCAAGAACTTCAAAAAGACACGAATAGTATCCCAATCATGATCTCTTTTAGGACATGATAATCCCTCACCAATAAATCTCATACAATACTTTCCATCTTGCTCTTCTAATCTTTCAAATGCATTATGATATTTTTCAATTGCTGCTAACATCAAATAAGTGGAGTTCCACCTAATAGGGACATCTAGGCACACAACACTTTTCGCAGCAATTTTAGCATCCTCAATACATGACTTAAACTTCTTAAACCTAGCATGCAGAGATCTCACAAATCTAACAACATTGTAATTTTTGGCGATAGACTCATCAACATCTTTCAAGCCATCTTTCACAATGAGATTTAAAATATGTGCACAACATCTAATATGAAGAAACTCACCATTTAATATCAAACCTCTCCAACCTTTTATGTGTTTCTTCAAATAGGTTATGGAGGCATCATTTAAGTATGCGTTATCTACTGTAATAGTAAATAACCTCTCAATCTTCCACTCTTGAAAACATTTTTCAATCACATTTCTTATTGTTTCTCCTTTATGATCATCAAACAAACAAAAGTTGATAAGTCTTTTTTGCAATTTCCAATTCTCATCAACAAAATATGCAGTAATAACCATGTAGTTTATGTTCTACATATATGTCCATGTTTCAGTTGTAAGAGAAATTCTTTGAGCCGATTTAGCAAAAAGGTTTATCAACTTTTCCTTCTCACTTAAAACATTTTGAAGACATCTCTAGCAACTGTCATTCGAGATGGAACATTTAACTTAGGTTATAAAATACTACATAATTTTCTAAAACCCCTTTTCTTCAACAAACCTGAAAGATATCTCACCTAAAGCAACCATCTCAGTAACGGCCTTTGTGCCTTCTCATCAGTATATTAACTAGTAGCTAAAATACAACTACTATCTCCAATTCTCTCAGTGTTCGGTTCTACTATCAAGTTTTTCTGCTTAGAATCCACAAACCTATCAAGATTTTTTTACATCTATCTAGATGGTTATTCATATAAGATGTACTGTAAGTTTTAGACCCACGTTTTATCAATGTACCACAATAATTGCACTTAGATTTATCATCCTTCCTAATTATACCTTCGATGAGAGAAAAGTGATTTCAAGCTCCAGATGGCCTTCCCTTACGCACAACCTCAGCTTTAGTATCCTTATCTTCCATTTGTACGTCCTCGTGCTCAACCTCATCATTCTTGGATGCTTCCGATTGGACTTCATTTTCAAGTAGCCCAGACATCTACGTGAATATGTCAACAATTAAAATTTGAAAAAGTAAACATTCATAAAACTTAATGACATGTCTAATCTACCAAGTAAATTTAGTCCAAAATTTACCTATCTTTGTTAGATAGATTAGTAGCCACTTGGTCGTCATTTTGAGTTTTAATGAACTGAAATCTAAATTATATGTATTCCCATAAACAGAGGCAACCGAATCAAACAAAAGAATCAGAATTAGGGGATAATTAACAGATCTAAGTTCTATTTTCAAACACTCAAAACAGAATCAAATAATCGAAGCATTTCTAAGTTTTAAGTTCTAGTTTCAAGCATCATTAAAGAGATTTAAACATAGAGAGACAGAAATTAACAGATCTAGGTTCTAAATTCAAACAATTGAAACAAAATCAAATAATAGAAACTTTTCTAAGCTTGAAACCTTAAATTACCTTCGAAGAGATTGAGAAAGGGATGAGCTCGAGCTCAATATGAGAGAGAGGCAGTGAGAGTGTGCTTCGACAGAGACGATGAAAACTTCAAGCTAGGGAAACTTGATAATGGGAGACGAGGGAGACGGCGGTGAACTCGCAAGGGAGACGGCGGCGAACTCATGAGGGAGACTGGAGAGAGGGAGGAGAGAGCTAGAGAGGAGTCGCGGGGGAGAGAGATACTGAGATAGGGTTGGAAAATGTCAAATTGTTTTAATTAATAATAGATATATATAGATATATATCAGGATAGGACGAGACAAAGTCGAGATAGGGTATTTTGTCCTGTGTCCCGTACCGTCTCAAATGGGACAGGGATTTTGCGTCCTATCCCGTCTCGACTAAAACAAAAAAAATCATCATGTCCTGCTCGGTTTGGGACAATTTTTCAGGACGGGATGGCTTTTTTTGGACACTTGCACACCCCTATTTAATATAATACATGTAATGAAATATTATTTTTAGTCAATAATAATTAGTTTAGAAATAGTTTGTATAACTAAATATTTTTGTAACATAATACAAATAGAAACATAAATATTCATACAGATGAATTTTGAGGTTATAAAATTAAATATTATATAATATTTTTTATGTTATCAGAATATGAAAACTCATATAAATGAATTAGTGACAAATATTTTGAAAAAAATGAATTATCTCTTAATATGATAGAATCTAACAAATTGATGAATAATCATTTTGTATATTATTCAAATTTCAATTCTATATAATAAAATTTCAACAATATTATCAACAAACTAATGTACTTATTATTAGTATTATTTTACTTTAAATTTAGATTTACAATCATTTTAAAAAAAATGTATTTATGACATTATTATTAATTTTAAATTCTACTTATATTTTAACTTGTTTAATATGTATGAATCACGTAGTTGTTGACTAGTATACCTAAATGTACACAGTACCAAAAAATTTGTTAAACTTCCACAATAATGATTTATTTTGTATGGAGCAATGGAGGCTTAAATGGTTCGTATTAAATGTTAATTTAGTTCTTTTAGTTTTTTTTGCAAATTTATTACGAAGTAGTGTTCGGCACTGCAACAAAAAATGCTAAGATTGTGGTAAAAAATCATTATCATAGCGTTTTTCTAAATGTTATATATGCCAATGTTATTAAAAGTCTAACCCTGCCATAGCATTTTTTCACCACTATGAAAAATGCTATCTAAACACTTTTTATAGCATTTTTTAACGCTATTATAGATCTATCATAGCATTTTTTTAATGTTGTTAAAGATCTACCGTAGCATTTTTTCAACACTTGGCAGACCTACCATAGCTTTTATCCAATGCTATGACAGACCTACCATAATATTTTTCAATGCTATAGTAGACAAACAATAGCATTTATAAATCAATAGTAAAAACTTACCATAGTATTTTTTAAACGCTGTCAAAGACTTTTCATAGCATTTTTATGTTATATGATGTGCAACATCTTGTTATTATAAGGTTTTTTGTATTACTTATTCTTGCCATTGTACAAACATAAAAAATAATAGTTTTGTAAAATCACATAACTTTTTATTTTATTACTCAAAATTGTTACAAACTATTATCTGTTAAAAATCATAATTTCAAATGACAAATACATATTGAATTTACATAGAACAAGTAAAAGTAATATCCTAATAGAAGGATTAAAATCTGGTAAGACTTCAAATCTAATTATGTAGCTTCAGAAACTGTTGTCGAGGTAACATGTGGTTTGTTTGCTTCTGTTGGCTTTATTTTAAAGTATAATTGTAGCTGCAGATTTTTAAACAATCTAGAAAAATAAGAAATTCATTTATACAAACTGAATTTAGAAAATAGTGTGGAAAATATACTACTCAATATAATATGACTAAAGAGAAATAAATAGAGTAAAATAATTATTAATGATTAATAACACACGAAAATTAATTATTAATAAACCTAACGTACAACATTCACCTATGAGTTTTTGCTCCCCACCCCAAAAATCTAATATGACTTTTACTCCATCAATTCAATCATTTTACTCCTAATAAGACATTTACAAGTAAAGATCTCATGTTTCAAGATACTACCTTTCAATTGAAAGAACCAACATCAAAACAAAATTGTAGTTTGACAATGTATAAAGAAACTTAGACATTTTAGCGAAACTTAGCTGTAAAACAAAACCCATTTACACCCCTTCACAATATTAGGAAGACATGACTGAAGGAACTCGTACAAGTTTCCATCGCGTTTTAGAGTAAAACGCGGTAGTTGTGTGCTATTATAGCACCTAATTGTTGTAGTGTGGTCAAGTGTAATTTTAAAATTTTAAAATAAGGAATGAACAAAATAGTATAAAATGAATCACTTCTCATTCCCTTTTTAATACGCAACTAGTGATATGACAGTGCGTTGCACGGGTTATAAAGAATTTAATTATATCAAATTAGAAATATTATTTTTTAAATATTTTTTTAACTAAATACAAACAACTTAACACGCCTGAAAATTGATTAAATAAAAATATTATAGTTTAAAAAAATAAATGGAAAGAATTAATTATTACTTCTTATGATTTTATGAATTAAGAGGGCTAGTTAGAGGTTAGAATTCTTTAGTTGCATGTTTGCAACAGTAAATTAAAGTTCCAATGTTAAATTAAATATAGAAAGTTTATATGCACATATATATTAAATAATCTTAATCTTAATACTAAAATAGACTTAAAAGGGAGAAAGTTTTGATTTTCTTTTTTACCCTTCAAGCCTCCTTAAAATATAGTACAATTTTGAGTTTTTACATATTTTCTCATTCAATATAATCCATGTAATGAAATATTACTTTAGAAATATTTTTGTAACATAATGAAAATAGAAACATAAATATTCATACAGATGAATTTTGAGGTTATAAAATTAGATATTATATAATATTTTTATGTTAACAGAATATGAAAACTCATATAAATGAGTCAGGGATAAATATTTTAAAAAAGATGAATTATCTCTTAATATGATAGAATCTAAAAAATTGACGAATAATTTTTTTGTATATTATTCAAATAGTAATTCTATATAATAAAATTTCAACAATATTATCAATAAACTAATGTACTCATTATTAGTATTATTTTTACTTTTAATTTAGATTTACAATCATTTTAAAAAATAATGTATTTATCACATTATTACTAATTTTAAATCCTACATATATTTTAACTTGCTCAATACATGCGACGCACATAGCTGTCGACTAATATATCTAAATGTACATAGTACCAAAAAAAATTGTTTAACTTCCATAATAATGATTTATTTTGTATGGAGCAATGAAGGCTTAAATGGTTCTTATTAATAATATAATGTTAAATTAGTTCTTTCAGTTTTTTGTGCAAATTTATTACAAAAGTAGTATTTGGCACTACAACAAAAAAATGGTACGATAACGGCTAAAAAAATACTATCATAGTATTTTTTTTAAACACCACATCTGCAAACGTTATAAAAAGTCTGATCCTACCATAACGTTTTTCGCCGTTATGAAAAACGCTATGAAAACACTTTTGTAACGTTTTTTCAATGCCATTAAAAATATAACGTAGCATTTTGTTAATGCTTGGCAGACCTACCATAGCGTTTTTCAAATGCTATGACTGACCTACCATAACATTTTTTCAATGCTATGGTAGACAAATGATAACATTTATAGTAAAAACTTAACATAGCATTTTTAAACGCTGCCAAAGACTTTTCATAATATTTCTATGCTATATGATGTGCAAGATCTTGTTATTATAAGTTTTTTTGTATAACTTATTCTTGTCATTGTGCAAACTTAAAAAATAATATTTTTGACAAAATATTAAAAAAATCACAACTTTTTATTTTATTGCTCAAAATTGTTATAAACTATTGTCTGCTAAAAATCATAGATTCAAATGATAAATACATATTGAATTTTACATAGAACAAGCAAAAATAATATCCTAAGAGAATGATTAAAATCTAGTAAGACTCCAAATCTAATTATGAAGCTTCAAAAATTGATGTCGAGGCAACATGTCGCTTGCTTGCTTCTGTTGCCTTTATTTTGAAGTATAATTGTAACTGCAGGTTTTTAACAGTCCACACTACTACAAAAGTGGGCTACAATGAAAACATCTTATTTAAACTAATGACACATTTGTAAAACTTGTCAAGGAAAAAAAGGTGTTGGATGAGGTAATATGGATAATATGATAGGTTTTAAATAAGTTGTCATCCATGTTTTATCTACTATGACAACTATTATTTGTGTTGTCATCTAATTTCACTTTATTTGCATATCCCATTTAACCCACTTAAACCCTAATTTCATTTCTTTCACTCCATTTTACCTTTCCAAAAGTTCAGCCTCTGCATCTCTCTCTTTCAAATGCACGAACATTCTAGACTATCTCTCTCTCTCTGAGCTCCTGTTCGTAGGCTCTCATCTCCCTAGCACCAACACTCTGAACTCGTGTTCATAAGCTGCGCTGAGCGATTAGGCCATTGGGAAATGGAGGGGTTGGTTTCACGGTTCGGTGAAAGGAAACGATGGGGTGTCAGCGTGAAGGGTAGGGATTTTAACAGTGCTTATCTACGTCTGGGTGAGATTAGGCCATTTAACACATTCATTCATTTTTTATATTGGAGATAGAGAGGAAATCGAGTATCCGAGAACCTAGGGTTCATTATCTCTTGCATCTCTTCTATTCCACCATATCTCTCTATCTCAAATTCATGATCTCCTGAACTCATTCTCAATTTCTTGGGGTTGAGATGGTTAAGGTTCGTCATACATTAGACTTTCTCTAGGTTGGAGCTCGTGTTTTTCTAACTATATTTTTTGACTAGGTGAAGTTGATGAGGGTTTGCGTTCGTGATTATGAGCATGTTTTGTGTTTGTGTATTTGAGTTCAAGCTAGATTTATGTCATTGGAGCATGGGTTATAGAGTTGGTCAGTTTTTCTGTGTTCTCTGCCCATGAGCTAGGGTTATTGCTTTGGTAATTTCTATGGTTTTAGTCTGAAATTGATGTGTTTTTTGGGTTGATACACTCTCTAAAAGTTAGTCCCATGTGATTTTGATGTTTCTATGTTCTCTGCCCTCGAGCTCAATTTAGCCAAGCACACAAGAAAAAGAAAAAACTCATTCGACATGATTTATGCTTTTTGCATGTGCTAGAATTCCAATTTTTTCCGCTTTCTCTCTGTTTTAATTGGGGATGCTCGAGGAGATCAGCCATCAGGAACACACTTTTATGTCCATTTTGTTTTTCGCTAATTGTGATTTGTAAAATTCTGAATTATCAATGTTGAGAAACTTGGAAACTCATGTGCCAGTGTTACAACAAGTAGATTTTTCTCTTTTCTTCTCATTTACAACATTTATGGCAGTACTACGCTATGACTGGGCTTAGTACATGTTTGGTTATACATAACCAAGACTCCACTCCACTCCTGAGCATCTCCTTAACTGCAAGATGAGAAATTTTCCCGTCATATGCGGTAGCAACCTTTCGATTGTTAGGTTGGAGAGCACTAAAGTGTGTTTTTAGTCATTTCTTTTTTACGCTTTTATATTGGAGTTCTTTTTACTGGTTTAAGACTTGTAAATTACATATGCTTATTGAACCTCTCAACCGTCTAAAGTAAGTTTATGCACGTCTTAATATGACACAAAGAGTTCTCGAAGGGGTGGATATGTAATGTACTTTTAATGATGTGGTGAAGTATGAATTACTATATTGCTTGCGAATTTAACGTGGAAAGGCTTGATGTTTGTCTTTCTTGATATTGTAGTAGATAGTTGGAGAAGAGCTTAGGGTTCTTCCAGGAATGGATTCTATTTTTTGGCATTTGCACTCTAGAGATTCCTAGGATTCTTTCAGAAATTATCTCCAAAAAATCACCAAAAAGAGAAATTTGACATAATAGTATATAATGGTATTAGCATAGATGAAACGATAAGGATGATTGGAGGAGCCGATAAAGTAAGGTTTGAGTCTCTCTCTCTCTCTCTCAAGTTATAATATAAATTCCACATGTAGATTGTACCTAAAATATATGGGGAATATGGCTGAGAAGATTGGTCTTGGGAGATTAGCTAGTCCTTCTCTCCTAAGACTTGTAGATGAAACCTTGAGTGTGAGCAACAAATTTGATCTAACTGGGATAATAAGTGCAAAAATTTGGAACAATCTAGAAAAAATGTTGGAGGTAAGCATAATCCTCGCTTCTTGTATACGCGGTTTTAAGTATAACTCGTAAATCATGCATCATTTGTTCCTTTGTGTTTCAGTTAGATCACTATCTTTCCCAAGGCTATATATTTATATTACATTTATGGGGACTAAGAACTAGAAATGTTTTAATCGGATTATGTGATGTGTTAATTTTCTTATAGAAACATGGTGAAGAAGTATTTGTCAGCATAGTTCACAAGAAACACATAATAAAGGTTGGAACCTAAAAGGGCAACAAAAGTAATAGATGTTGCTAATGCTGAACGCAATAATGATACTATCACGGATATTATGGAGAATTTTTACAAGTAATCGCTTTGGATTCTCAACTTATATAATATTGTGAATGCATATACTTATTAGATCTTATGTTGTTAGCTTTGAAGCTCTAAAGTTTGTTAGATCCTAAGTTATATTCAGATGTGGTGCTCTCTTGATTTATAGTTTTCGTTTCGCACAGTCGGACAATTAACTTCAAATATGGTAAGTATTTGAACTATTATTTTCAAATTACATGCTTAGTTTGTGATTGGATCTTCTGTTTCATATCTACTCTAAACGAACTTGAATTAAACCTTCTTTTGGGATAATTTTTTGTTCTGCTCTCTTCGATTTATATGCCAAAGCCTTGATTTTCAAATTACACAGCCAAAATCTTGATTTTGTTATCTGCTCTAAATGAACTTGAATTAACCAAAAAGTCTTGATTTTGTTTATAGTTTTTAATTGATGCATACGGATTTACAGAATTCTTAGGTGTTTTTCTATATTTGTTATTGTCTAGAAACATCTCATTGTTGATTGAGACTCAGATGATAGTGCTGATTTTAGTCTGTTATGTTAATATGATGAGAATTGACGCTATATAAGGACATGTTAGTCTAAGTAATTTAATATTATGGTTTATATATGCACAAATATGGTGTAGGGTCCTAGTGGAAGGCCTGACTTTGTGACATAAGAAGGCAATTTTTGTAGTGATTGAGAACTAGGTAAGTTTTATGTTTTTTTAGTTGCTATCATTTTCATCAACTATCGTGTTATAAAGACATTGGTCGCTCTTAGTTATCCGCAATGGAATAAGATAAGCTTACAAAAAATGGAATAAGATAAACTTATTATAGGTGTTGAACTCTTATAAAAAAAGCTTGTTATAGGTGTTGATTAAAAGTTATTTTGACATTAATATATATAAAAAAATATGTCATGAGAAGTAATTAAATGAAAAAATTTGTCATGGAAAGGCGTTTTTTCCCTTTCCATGACAGTTTTTTTACAAATAATTTGGACATTAGATGACGGGGACTTTTCGTCATTTAAATATTTTTGGCGGCACCTATGATGACAGGAATTCTCCGTCATCTAATAGATTTTGGCGGCACCTATGATGCCAGGGATTCTCCATCATCTAATAGCTTTTGACGGAACATATGATGACGGGGATTCCCCATCATCTAATTGATTTTTTGTGGTATCCATCATTATAGGGTAGTAATGACGTGTTTTCACCGTCATCTAAAGCCAAAAATGGTAGTAGTGCCAAAAAAATGAGGAATTTATTTATACAAAATGAATATATAAAATAGTGTGGAAAGATGTACTATTCAATATAATATGACTAAAGGAAAATAAATTGAGTAAAATAACTATTAATGATTAATAACACACGAAAATTAATGATTAATAAATCTAACGTATAAGAATAAATCAACACTCAACACTCATTTATGAGCTTTTGACCCCACCCTAAAAATCTAATATGACTTTTAATCCATCAATTCAGTCTTTTTGCTCCCTATGAGATATTTACAAGCAAAACTCTTGTACCATGTTTGAACTTACCTGTAAAACAAAAATGTAGTTTGGAGTAAAACGCGGTAGTTGTGTGCTATTATAGCACCTAATTGTTGTAGTGTGGTCACTTGACTTACGTGAGAGTATTTATAACTAAAACCTTAAGCTAGGGTGTTCAAAACTAAGCTGAACTGAAAAATGGTTGGTTCAGTCAAATTCTTTAGGTCCATACGGTTCGGTTCTGTTCGACAAAGTTACCGAGCTGAATCTTCTGTTCAGTTCATAAAATGTTCAATTTTTGAACTGAACTGAACGAAATCGGAACATTAAATTCATATTTTTTCTATATATGAATTCATATTGAACCGAACATAACCGGTACAAAACTTTGATTTTATATTATTTTTTTCAATAATATCATTTAAAAATTATTTTATTTTTTAATTAATAATATCGAACCGAAGAACCGAACTGAAACTCACAGTTTGGTTATTTTGACCTTCACGGTTCGGTTCGGTTCAGCATATAGCTGAACCAAATGTTTCGATTCGATTCGATTTTAATCCACTAACC
Organism: Datisca glomerata; assembly: GCA_003255025.1. Classification (NCBI taxonomy): domain Eukaryota; kingdom Viridiplantae; phylum Streptophyta; class Magnoliopsida; order Cucurbitales; family Datiscaceae; genus Datisca; species Datisca glomerata. The sequence goes on from QANY01008646.1 coordinate 384,719, forward strand.
GAACCGAACTGTGTTCACCCCTACCTTAAGCTGCTAAATTTATGAAGAATAAATCTAAATGAAATAGGTTCGAGATCTGAGCTTGTTGGAATCATTTCATTTTAGTAACCTAGTCATTTCATCTTATAATTTATTAGTCATCATTTAATTGAGACATTTTCTTATGATATTTGGAAAAAAATTAAATATAATATTCTTTTTACTTTTAAACTTCTATTTTTATTTGTTCAACTTATTAGTTTTAGTGTCTTTTGATATTCTTAATATCCCACGATGTTCATTTCCTATCATTTGACTAAAATCAAGAAGTTACATGTGACTATTAATCATATACGTTGTTTCATTTTCCCCCTATTTAAAATGTTACATACAAAATTTAACAATAAGAAAGTTAGTAATTAATAAAAAAAATTAGAATTTAGTACGAAAATAAAAGAAATCATTCAAATTCGTAATCATAGTTTATTTACTAAAAATTTAAGAGTCTGTCATATAAGCAACATCTAAATGAAATAGTCTCATTACAACAACCTGAGCTCTATCATATCAAAGCGAATTAGAATGACGATTAACACGAGAGAATGCATCAGATAGTTGCACTAAGAAGAACATTATCAACCCCTTCTCTTTTTTTACCTTACTTTGTAGTTTTCACTTCATCTCCTAAGATGCTCTAATTAAAATATTTTTTTCATTGAATGGATTACATAAATTGATTAAAAGGTTCAAAATTACTATGATATTATAGGCATAATTTACTATAGTGAGATTATAGGCATGAAAAAACATAGAATTTAACACGAAAATAAATTGAGGTGACACTGTTAGTATAATCATTGAGTATTTTTCGAGCTAAAATCATCACTTTCATGAGGATTTTGGCTAATTCATTTTCCACCGTGCTGACAACGTACGTCAGATAAAAAGTGAAACTCTTGATACTCAATTTCTTGCACACATTCATAATCTCATTCACAAGGTAATGAGCTTCTGAATCTGTTGAAGCACTTTGTATTAAGAAACCTTATAGTACATTGACATGAAATATGTTACTTGATGACTATTTCTTCAAGTACTTATGAATTGACGATTTATAGGTGTAAGAATGTCTTTTGGTTAGTAGTAAAAACTAACTTTTTGTATTCTCAAAGACTTTCCATATCTTACATCTTTTTACAAAAATAAAATTATAAACTTTTGAAATTTCCTATCATATTATTTATTTTATTTCCACTAATTAGTCAATTATTAGTTCTCTTAATTTTTAATCCATTTTAATTACAAAAAAATGGGAATAGATACTTGACGTAAAGTTGAATATGACACTTGACGCGATTCAGAATTTCTATATCTAACTTTATATAATTATATAAGCTTTTAATCTATAATCTGTTTAAGGTGATAAAAAAAATCTATAATCTATTCAAAGCGTGGAAGAGATGATAATCATTTTTAGATAATTGTCCACTTAAGATTGATAAATTACTCAAACTAATCTGTTTACATGTGACATTTAATAATTGGTTGCTTTTAAAATTATAATAAAATATACATTAATTTTTTTAAATCCATTCATCTATTTAATGAATTTAGAAAAAAGTAATAATTAATTAATTTTTAAGTCTATTTCAGTTAGATAACTTTGTATGAATTATACCAAGTTATTAAAGATAGTAATTCATATGAATGTAGAATAAAAGTGAATTATCTCTATAAAATTTAAATAATACATTTCAATTATAAAACATTTTTAGAAATATTTATTATATTAATGTTAATAAATATAGCTACACAAAATTTACAAAAATTAGTTTTGCAGCACAGACAAAAAAATCAAGTCTCAACTAAATTTTGAATTATATAATTTAACTTTAATGACATTCATTTTTCTTTTAATTTTTTAAAGTACATTTCTACTAAATAGTCTCAATTTGTCATAGAAAAATGCATGTTGTTATACAACTTGGTTGAATAAAAAAATTATTATAATATAACATTGTCTTACTTTTATTCATATAAATTAAAAATAAATAATAAGATGTTAAATATATTTATTTATTATTCACATGAGCACAATATAATTATAAGTTATAATAATAGTGAAAAATATAATATATTTATTTACATACGTGTGTATTAGCTAGTGTATTAAGATTAAAGATATGATATAGGGTTTCTTTTAACCAGTAAATAAAATAATAAAAACTATTATTTTCAGTTTATTAATGGGACAAATTGTATTGAATCAAAATATATTTTCACTCTACAAAAGAATTCGTAAAAAATGAGAGAGAATATATATTATGTGGTCTATGTCTAAAATGAGGTTTAAAGGAAATAAACCCTTTAATTTTAAAATTGGAATTTGGATAGCTTGTTTTAGAATTAGAAGGCAGAGCATGACAATTGACAGTAGAAAATTAGATGTGGGTAAGTATGGTTGGATTTCTGTTAGGTAAGGAGTTTAACGCTCAATCTCAGAAATTCAGAATGGGAACTTCGTCTAAATTCAAAAAAGAAAAAAAGAAAAAAAATAATTGTTCTATATGTAAAAACATAATATAACTGGCTAAATTACAAAAAAAAAAATCATAATTATAATTTATAAAACTGGCTAAATTACAAAAGAAATTCCCTTCTAAATAGTTCTATATGTAAAAACAACCGTGACACAACAAATAAAATTAATAAATTATATTTTACTTTTGGTGTATATGTAACTAATAACTTCTCAATATACAACACGAAATCATGATTTACTTTTTTAGTATTATAAAGTTTTTAGAGAGAAAAAAGATTTCGGTTGAAAAACTTCAAAACTAGCGCATTTTGCGTGAAGGAGTACTTAAAAAAGAGAGGTACACAAACTTTAAAATTTAGTAATACAATCAAAGTGCCTAGTTGGTTTCGTACTTAGCCATTGTTTATTTAGAAGTACAAGCAAAATCGTGATATTGGCTAAAATACAAGAATATTATTTTTGACTGTTTTGTAATCACACATTCTAAATCTTACAAAGTAACATGTATCTACCATTACATCAAGCCAACTAGAAAACACTTCATTTACCATAGAAAATCATTGAGAAGCCAATTCATACAATAAATCATAATTATAAAATGAGTTGACAAATTCGACTAAACTTTAATCCAAACAAAAATATTTTAATCGCAATAAAATATATAAATTTTAAGAATTAAAAAAATAAAAAACAAACATCTCAATCATTTAATAAATTAAATGAAAATGACATTAGAATTCTTGTTCCTATTCAATTAATTTCTGCAGCTACATTAAATATATAAAGATGTCCTTTTGTGCTCTTGTTTGAATTGAATAAATTATGATGCTTCTAGAGTTCGATCTTTCGCCCAACTTCTAAGTTCTAAGGATTGATTGGTTATAAATAAAAGATGGTGAATTTTAATATATGAGCGAGGGTGGCAGTAGCTTTGCCACAAGCTATTCAATTATTATGAGGTTTTTTTTAGACAATTCGGTCACATTCTTGTTCATTCATCTTCTTACTTAATTATATTTGTTGAGTTTAACCATCAATATCGTCTACTTGTCTTTCAATCAAAATTATCCGTTTTTATTTAAAGTCATTTGATATAAGATTGAAAATAAATGATTTATGTAATAAGTTTGTTGGAATATGATTATGAAAAAATGAGATGTTCAAAAATTAATATTACTTTCTTTGGTAAATATTGAAAATCTTAAAATAGATTTGTAAGAATGAAAAATATTTTGTTTGTTTTGAATGAATGTTCAAAGAAATGTTTTAATATAAGTGTGAATTTTCAGTTTTACCCTTTAATAGGGTAATTTTATTATACATGTGATATATGATTTGATAGTGTAAAAGGATTTTTCCCTCTAAAACAAAAATTATTGAGAGCAGAGAAAATAACCACGAGAGTAAGCAATATGTAATGGCAAGTATTCGATAATCCTTCAATTTACAATTTAGCATGTATTTATAGGCTTATAACATAAACTAATTCCTGAAATAAAACAAGAATAAACGAAATATTATTAGAGATCGAGTTTATCGTCCAAGATTTATTTCATCTTTTAGGTGAGAAACTAAGCTTTGCTTATCAGTATTAACAATTTTTTGAATTTGAATCATTTGGCGTAGTATGACAAATCTGACGGTCGTTGTGATTTCCACCAAATTTACAACGCTGATGATTATCTCGATTTACTTCTCTATCTTTCATAAATTCCTATGCGACTTTTACATTTCAGCTACCCTAACTAGGTGTTTGGCTCCATATCAGCTTCTTTCAGATCTGCCAAGGTGACAAATTCTACTATTCCCTTAATGCTTCTGTGGCATTTGCTTTAATCATTTTTCCTCCCCGCTGACGTGGCTGCGCACCGAGAATTATTCCTGCTCATTTGCTCTCATTACACTTGATGCAGTCTTTCTTCATTCAGGTGTAATGATTTGATTCATTGACCATTAACATTAAATTCATTGGGACCTACAATAATAATGACCTGCAAAAGTTAACAACATTTACAGAGTTACGTCATCGAATGACGTGCATTTGATGGTTCCGTGAGCTCTCTCTTATTTCATTCTCATGTTCTCATAATGGTCTGTCCTGACGTTCTAATTCTCATTCTCATTAAGATTCTGATCTGGACCTCTAATTCTCGTTAAGAGTCTGATCTGGCGCTTCGATCTCTGTTCTCGATAAGAGAACGATCTGGTGCTCTAATTACTGTTCTCGCTTAGAGTCTAACCTGGCGCTCGGTTTCTGTTCTCGCTAGGGGGTCTACTCCGATGCTTCGATTTCTGTTCTTGCTAGGGGGTCTGCACTTACGCTTCGGTTTCTGTTCTGGCATTTTGACTCTTCTCAATCATTTCTTTTCTCGCTTCCCATCCTTATGCTTAGATTTAATAGCTGTTATTTACCTTTTTGTCAGAACACGCCATCCTTCTTTCCAACTGTCAACCCCTGGATAGGAGTTAGCAGCGACGATTCATTTTTCCCTACAGATTTCCCTTCAATTAAGAAAAATGAAGTCATCATTTCATTTTTCTTAATTAATTTATATAACCTTTCGTGCCCGAAGTCAATATAAATTGTTCCTCTCCCATTTAATTTTGTTTACTTCTCTCTCTTCTTCTTCGTAAGTCTTATGTTCCCTCTTCTCTTCTTTTCTTTCCTACAAACAATTCTAGTAGCCATGAGCCGGGGTGGGATCGAATTTAAGCCTACTGTCCACTTAGTCGGGAATCTGGCTGAGCTTAATGAATTTCTTTCTATCTTTCATGAAGCTTTCCCTTCTGGCGTTATAATTGGATTAGGTGAGAGTAGAGCACCAGGTTACCCTTGTAAACCTCCATATCAAATAACTCTAAGTCCAATGTACTTTGTCTTGGGTCTCAGACTTCATTTCTCCCCATTTTTTCAAGAGTCCTTCCACTGGTGTGGCCTTCCCTTTCACAATTCACTCCCAGTACCTATAGAATTCTCCTTGGTTTTGAGGCATTGAATAGGAGATTTGGTTTCAATTTAGGGGTCGACGAATTGAGATGATGTTACTTAATCAAACCTAGGGATGTGATTTACTACCTTTCTACTCGAACTTCAAAATAAAGGGGACCAATGGTGACCAATATTCCCCCGGGTGACAAAAACTGGGAGAGGGATGTTCTTGTCATTGGTGAAAATTGGGGCGGTGATGGCCGCTGGAGAATTCCTAGGAATTGGGAGACTTTCAGTAAGTAGTTGGAGCCTCATTTCCAAGCTTTGTTTTCCTTTAAATCTGTCCTTATTATTTTTTTCTCCCC